>JAJEJO010004161.1:296599-372226 GCA_020662805.1 Glaucomys volans
ACTCAACCACTGAGCCACATCCCCAGCCCTGTTTTGTATTTAATTTAGAGAGAGGGTCTCACTGAGTTGCTTAGTGCTTAGCCATTGCTGAGACTGGCTTTGAACTTGAGATCCTCTTGTTTCAGCCTCCCGAGTTGCTGGAATTACAGGAGTGCACCACTGCACCCAGCTGGACCTTTTCTAAGTAAGAAAAAAAATACCTATTTCATTGGGTGAAATAGGTCTTCAATAAATATGTGTTAAATAAACGAGCAAAGGAATGAATAATTTTATATCTACTCAGCCAATATGTAATAAGGCCTAAATGTATAAGAATCCCTGCTAGAATCCCTGTTATTAACTATTAGGGTATTATTATTTAATATTTAAGACAAAAGAGAAGCACATTTGTATTTTACTTTTTATTATTTATTTGTTTTGGTATTAGGGATTGAACTCAAGTTCAGTTTACCACTGAACTGTTTTTGTTTTTTGGGGTCTTTTTTTTAGACAGGGTCTAGGTAAGTTGTTGAGACTAAACTTGTGATCTTCCTGCTTCATACTCCTGAGTTGCTGGGATTACAGGTGTGCAACACCATGCTTAGCTTTACCATTTTTTTAAACAAGCTAATCTTATTTTTTAATTACTACTACTATGTATGTATACATAATAGTGTGTATGTATGTGTTACTGGATATAGACTTTAAAAAGAAAAAAAATTGGATTTAATACCCTTAACCAAATTTCTATTATTTTAGGGGGGAGGGGGTGGGTTCTAGGGATTGAACCCACGGGCACTCCACCACTGAGCCACATGCCCAGCCCTATTTTGTATTTTATTTAAAGACAGGGTCTCAATGAGTTGCTTGGAGTCAGCAGACCATGGACTGAAACCTTGAAACAGTGAGCCAAAATAAATCTTTCCTTCTCTACATTGTTCATGCCTGGCATTTTGGTCAACAGTAACAAAAAACTAAACTACACACCTCATTACATTATTAATTATTCAAGTCACTGTTGCTAAATAGATAATCTTGTGCCACCATTATGCAATTCTGGTTTCACACTATATACACATGAGAAAGAAGTAAATTTTTAATATTTTGAAGGTTCAGTTTCTCCCTCTTTCTCTCTTTCTCTCTCTCTGAATTTTGTTGCTCTAAACTATACCCCCAGCCCTTTTTAGTTTCACTTTAACACAGGTTCTCACTGAGTGGCTGAGGGTGGCCTCAAACTTGAAATCCTTCTGAGTCACTAGGATTACCAGCATGTGCCACAGTGCCTGAATAAAGGTTCAGTTTCTAATATCTACCCAAATGTCTATTAATATTTAGTTTAGCCGGACATGGTGGTGCACACCTGAAATCCCAGCACTTGGGAGGCTGAGGCAGGAGGATTGCGAGTTCAAAGCCAGCCTCAGCAACTTAGCGAGGCCCTAAGCAACTCAGTGAGACCCTGTCTCTAAATAAAATACAAAATAGGGCTGGGGATGTGGCTCAGTGGTGGAGTGCCCCCTGGGTTCAATCCCAAAAAAACCAAAAATATTTAGTTTAGAAGTTCCCAACCTCTTCACTCTTTTAGATTCTTTTCAATTGTTTCCATCAAAAGGGACTTTGGTGTTAGAATTCTAACTTCCTGGGTTTGATGAGCCATGCATATTTTTTAAGATGCTCTCTCTCCCTGTCCCCTCTCTTATAAGAAAAAATCACATATTTTGAAAATGAGCTTAGGTACTATATATTACCACCCTGAGCTGAGATATTACCACTTCAAAGGAAAGAATTTCAGTCTGTTGGCAGAAAAAAGCATTTCTCGTTCATTCAAACCATTTCTAGTTCGTCCAAAGCATTTCTAGAAGACTTTTACATATTAAAAACAGTCTGGGATCCATATTGCTACCTTTTTATGCAGTTGGGGTATAACTCTACCAATTAAATTATAGGTTGAGGGTGCCTATAAAAGGCACATAAAACAATGTAGATATTCACTCTTCTCATTAACAGGGATTACTGTGCACAAAAAGTACATGAACTAGTAATTAAATTTGGGGGTGAATTTTAATTTTTAATTTTTTGCGAAGTAGGTAGTTTGTTTTGAAGCCCCTCAGTTTCTACCAACCCTCCTTTTTCCCCCTTGGATATTCAGTTCTGTTCAACTAATACTCTAGAAGACCTAAAAATGTACAATACATGGTCCTTGCCCTTGGGTGGGGAGGGCAGTGTTCACCTCTGGCTCTAGGAGTTGGGCCTGCACAACTGTGGGCAGGGGGCTTAACTCTAGCACTAGGAGTTGGGGCTGCACAACTGGAGGAGTCACACCTCTGGCTCTAGGAGCTGGGACAGCTTCTTGGAGGAGCTGAATGTTGAAAGAGGAGGAGGCTTGTGGAAAGTAGAGAGGGGAGATGGGAATATGGGTGTTCCTGAAGAGAGCAGAACCATCAGGAAATTTTACATATGTATATATGCTATTAAGAATTGACCTTAAGCAATCAATTGCAGAAGTCGATGAGTCAGTCCTTGGAAGGCTGTAATCTCCATGTCCAAAGCTGGAGCTTCAAGTCCACAATGCAAATAGTAAGGAAGGGACAATGAATGGGAAGCAGGGAAGATGCAGAGCAGGCTGGAACCCACAGGCATCAACTGAAACTTTGCAAGTATGGACTAAGTACCATCAAGTCGGTTCTCCTTGCCTCTGGTGTCATGGCTGTTCCGCAGAAGTTAGGGCCCTTGTCACAAGGTTGAACACAAAACCTGTCCTGGGAGCTGGAGAAGCTGAAGGAGGATCTAGGGGGAAGGGCAGACACTGTGTCATCCAATGAGATGAGTCAGCAGATCAGCCAAAATGTTGATGATCTCCAGTGACCGCTGCTTCCCATTTGCCTCCAATTTGCCCAAAATCTTCTGTATGACCCACCCTAGTAGGAGACATACAAGAAAGGGAATCCAGAGAAATGTAGCTCAGATGCACTCCAAGCCATCACGGGTTGTGTTCAGAGAATGGAGTTCCTCAAACACAAGCGAAAGAGTTTGGATGATAAAGACCACAAGTGACCACTGAAATTATTTTTGAGCCAGAGGTGGTGAGTGAAGCTGACTGAGACCTCAACGGTAAGGAGAGATTTGAAGCCTGATTCTAGAGCCCAGACCATCAGTTGAGTGGTGACAAAGTGACTGAGGAGGTTGTAGTGGAAAGAAAAGTGAGAGAGTCAAGACTAGAAATTTTGTGACTAGAATTCAGTGCACAAGTCTTGCTTTTGTGTTCTTGGGGAGGAGAACAGGATATAACAATGCATTCCCTGCCCTTTCTCTCATTCATCTTTTAAACCTAGAAAAATTTAACTACCCCAAAATCCCAAGTTAGTAACCCCTTTCAGTGTCTTGAAAGGAGGATATCAGTGGATACTTGTTATGTTTTGTGACACCCAATAATAGCAATTGAAAATTCTTTCTGCCTTTGAAGAATTTTTGACATTAAGGTGTTTCCACCCTACCTTGCAGCCAGTAGCTCGTTCCCGAATTTGCTTTCAACCCAGGGAGACTCCAATATTTAAGCAAAAGGGAAAAAGGAACCATGTAGTATCACCTTAAATTGCTGGATTGTATTCCATTGTGTAAGCATACCACATTTTCTTTATCCATTCACCAGTTGATAAACATATGCATAGTTATGCACAATGCTGCTGTGAACATTCTTGTATACATCTTTCATTTCTCCTGGATAAATACCTAGTATTGTTTTTACTATTTTATTTTTTATATTTTTTTGTGCTAGGGACTGAACTCAGGGATGCTTAACCACTGAGCCACATCCCCAGTACTTTTTATATTTTATTTGGAGACAGGGTCTTGCTGAGTTGCTTAGGGCCTCACTAAGTTGTTGAGGCTGGCTTTGAACTCACAACCTCTAGCTTCACCCAGGTGTGAGCCATGGTGACCTGCCCAAATACCTACTGTTGGTATTGTTGGGTGGTAAGGGAAATTTAACTTTTTAAGAACCTAACAGTGTCGGGTCACACTGAAGCGGCTATAGGGGAGGAAGCAGATAAAAGACCCCTAGCAACCCACTGCGAGCCCAAAGGGCCAGAGGGCTCGCCAGAGGTGACCAATCAGGAGGACACCTGCTGACCCTGACGTCCACCTTGACCCCCTTTCCTGAGCAGCCGAAGCCATTGGCGACTTCTTCTGGCTGCCCCCCCGCCCCCCCCTTCACCCCGGAGGGCTGGGATCTCGCCCGGGAGGGCAATCTAATAAAGCCTATCACTTCCATCTGGCTCTGGTTTAGCCATTTGCTGGCATTATTTATATTTCCATGGCGGTGAGCTCGTAATTTGGTCTGAACCCACTCCACCGAGTTTACAAACAGTACCATGCTGTTTTTGTTATTATTGCTCTGTGGTACAGTTTAAGGTCTGGTATTGTGACACCTCCTGCTTCACTCCTTCTGCTTAGGATTGTTTTGGCTATTTGAGGTCTCTTATTCTTCCAGATGAAGTTCATGATTGCCTTCTCTATTTCTATCAGGAATGTCATTGGAATTTTAATTGGAATTGCATTAAATCTGTATAGAGCCTTTGGTAGAATGGCCATTTTGACAATATTAATTCTGCCTCTCCAAGAACATGGGAGATCTTTCCATCTTCTGAGGTTTTCTCCACTTTCTTTCTTCAGTGTTCTATAGTTTTCATTGTAGAGATCTTTTCACCTCTTTTGTTAGATTGATTCCCAAGTATTTTTTTTTTTTGAGGCTATTGTGAATGGAATAGTTTTCCTAATTTCTCTTTCAGAGGACTCATCACTTACGAAAAGAAATGCATTAGATTTATGCATATTGATTTTATATCTGGCCACTTTGCTGAATCCATTTATTAGTTCTAGAAGTTTTCTACTGGAGTTTTATTGAGTCCTCTAAATATAGAATCATGTCATCAGCAAATAGTGACAGCTTGAGTTCTTCTTTTCCTATTTGAATTCCTTTAATTTCTTCGGTCTGTCTCATTGCTCTGGCTAGTGTTTCAAGCACAATGTTGAATAGAAGTGGTAAAAGAGGATGTCCCTGTCTGGTTCCAGTTTTTAGAGGGAACACTTTCAGTTTTTCTCCATTTAGAATGATGTTGGCCGTGGGCTTAGGATAGATAGCCTTTACAATGTTGAGGTATGTTCCAGCTATCCCTATTTTTTCTAGTGTTTTGAGCATGAAGGGATGCTGTATTTTATCAAACTCTTTCTCAGCATCTATTGAAATAATCATATGATTCTTAACTTTGAGTGTATTGATGTGATGAATTATATTTATTGATTTCTGGGTGTTGAACCAACCTTGCATCCCTGGGATAAACCCCACTTCATCATGGTGCACTATCTTTTTAATATGTTTTTGTATGTGATTTGCCAGAATTTTGTTAAGGATTTTTGCATCTATGTTCATCAGTGATATTGGTCTAAAGTTTTCTTTCAAAAATTCAGCTACCTCATACTAGACAAAGGAGCCAAAAAAATACAATGGAGAAAGATAGCCTGTTCAACAAATGGTGCTGGGAAAACTGGAAATCCATATGTAGTAAAATGAAATTAAACCTATATCTCTCACCCTGCACAAAACTCAACTCAAAATGGATCAAGGACTTAGGAATTAGACCAGAGACCCTGCACTAAATAGAAAACAAAGTAGGCCCGAATCTTCATCATGTTGGCTTAGGATCAGACTTCCTTAATAAGACTTCCAAAGCACAAGAAATCAAAGCAAGAATCAATAAATGGGATGGGCTCAAACGAAAAAGTTTTTTCTCAGCAGAGGATACAATCAATAATGTGAAGAGAGAGTCTACAAAGTGGGAGAAAATCTTTATCACACGTATTTCAGACAGAGCACTTATCTCCAAAATTTATAAAGAACTTACAAAACTTCACACCAAAAATACAAAGAACCCAATCAATAAATGGGCCAAGGATCTGGACAGACACTTTACAGAAGAGGATGAACAGGCGATCAATAAATATATGAAAAAGTGTTCAACATCTCTAGTAATTAGAGAAATGCAAATTAAAACAACTCTAAGATTTCATCTTATTCTGATTAGAATGGCTTTTATCAAAAACACAAACAATAATAGATGTTGGCGTGGCTGTGGGGAAAAAGGCACACTTTTACATTGCTGGTGAAGTTGCAAATTGGTACAGCCACTCTGGAAAACAGTGTGGAGATTCCTCAGAAATTTTGGAATGGACCCATCACCTCTTGACCCAGTTATCCCACTCCTTGGTTTATACCCAGAGGACTTAAAATTAGCACACAACAGTAACACAGCCACACCAATGTTTATAGCAGCTCAATTCACAATAGTTAGACTGTGGAACCAACCTAGATGCCCTTCAACAGATGAATGGATAAAGAAGATGTGGTGTATATATATATATAAGGGAATACTACTCAGCCCTAAAGAAGAATAATATTATGGTATTTGCAGAAAAATGAATGGAATTGGAGATGATTATGCTAAGTGAAATAAGCCAATCCCAAAGAAACAGGGGCCGAATGTTTTCCCTCATAAGCAGATGATGATATAGAATCTGGTTGGGGGGAAGGTGAGAGAGGAATGGAGGATCATTAGATTATGTAGAGGGAAGTAAGAGAGGGATGGGGTTGGGGTATGAAAAATGTTCAAATGAGACAGACATCATTACCCTAGGTACATGTGTGATTAACAAGAATGATATGAATGTACATCATGCACAACCATAGAAATGAAAATTTGTACCCCATATGTGTACAATGAATCAAAATGAAGTCTATAAAAATAAAATAATAATCATAATAATGAAAGAAACTAACAAAATTTTTCAAAACATTTTCTATTTTAAATTCTACCAGCAATGCATGAGGGTTCTGGTTTCATTGCCTGTTTTTCAAAATTTGAAAAGACCCCCTTTTTTTTTTTTGGTACTGGGGATTAAACCCAGGGGCACTTGACCACTGAGCCACTTCCCCAGCCCTATTTTGTATTTGATTTAGAGACAGGGTCTCACTGAGTTGCTTAGAGCCTCGCTAAGTTGCTGAAGCTGGTTTTGAACTCGAGATCCTCCTGCCTCAGCCTCCCAAGTGCTGGGATTACAGGCATGCACCAACACGCCCGGCTCATATTTTTAAATATAGCTTTTTGGTGAGTTTGTAGTGGTATCTCATTATGGTTTTAGTTTGCATTTCCCTAACAACTAATTATGAACATTTTCATACATTTCTTAGACATTAATAGATCTTTCTGGTGAAATATTCATTCAAATCTTTAGTCCATTTAAAAATCAAGTTTCTTGCTGGGTGCAGTAGTACATGCCCATAATCACAGAGGCAGGATGATTGCAAGTTCAAGACCAGCCTCAGCACCTTAGCAAGGCCCTAAGCAATTTAGTGAGACCCTGTCTCAAAATAAAAAATAAAAGGGACCATAGATGTGGCCTCAGTAGTTAAGTACCTCTGAGTTCAATCCCCAATATAATAAATAAATAAATAAATTTCTCATTGATTTGTAAAAGTTCTTTATATATTCTGGATATAAGACCTTCGTTAGGAACATGATTTGCACATATTTTTCTGCAGTCTGTGACTTATCTTTTCATTTTCTTAATGTCTTTGTAAGTTTAAAATTTTCAATTTTGATAAAGTCCAATCTATCATTTTTTTCTCTTTTGGGGACATGTGTAAGGACTCCTGAACTAACTCAAGGTGATGAATATTTTCTCCAATGCTTTCTCCTAAAGTTCTACAATTAAGCTCTTACATTTTGGTCTATGATCTAAATTTTAGGTTTTAGCTTTTTGGTTTTTTTTTTAATGGTACAAGGTGAACTATAAATTCATTTTTTTAAACAGGATATCCATGTGTTTCAACACCATTTATTCAATAAACTATTCTTCCTTCCATTGAGTTGCTTTGATACCTTTATTGAAAAGGGATGGAGCTCAGTGGTAGAGCATTTGATTAGCAACTGTAAAGCCCTGGGTTCAATCCCCAGAACTGCAAAAAAAGAAAAAAAAAATCAACTAACCATAAATACAAGGGTTCTCGATTGTATGCAATTAATTTATGTCTGTCCTTATGCTAGGACTACAGTATCTGGATTTTCATTAATTTCTAGTAGAGTTTGAAATCAGGAAATATAAATCTTCTGACTTTGTTATCCTCTTTCAAAATAAATCTTTTGAATTTCCAAATAAATTTTAGGATAAACTTGTTAATTTCTACAAAACCTGATCAGATTTTGATAGTGATTGTGTTGAATGTATACAATAATTTGGGGAAAATTGGCCTTTTTTTTTTTTTTTTTTTTTACAGGGCTTTAAACCCGAGGGGTCTTAACCCCACCACATCACCAGCCTATTTTTTATTTTTTATTTTTTTTTAGAGACAGAGTCTTGCTGAATTGCTTAGAGTTTTGCTAAGTTGCTGAAGCTGGCTTTGAACTTGTGATCGTCCTGCCTCAGCCTCCTGAGCTGCTGGGATTATAGGTGTGTGCTATCACACCTGACGAGAATTGCCATCTTAACAATATTGGCTCTTTCAATCTATGAACATGAGATAGCCTTAACTTAGACCTTCTTTAATCATTCTTAGCAATGTTTTATAATTTTCAATGTTGAAATCTTGCATTTATTTTGTTTAATTTATCCCTAAGAACTTTATCATGTTTGATGCTGTTGTAAATTAAGTTGGTCTCTTAATTTCATATGATTTGTTGCTTGATTATAGAATTACAATGATTTTTAAAATATTTATCTTGTATTCAGCGGCCTTGCTGAACTAATCTTTTTTTCCAGTTCCAGCAGTTTTGGGTGGTGGTGTGGCATCTTAAATTGTTCTATATATAAGAAAAAGTAATCTGAGAATAAAGATAGTTTTATTTCTTTTTTCCTCTGGACACTTTCACATCCCCACTTAGTGAACTGGCTGGACCCTCAGTGTAGTGTTGAATAGTAGTGGTGCTATGGTTTGGAGGTACTTTGTCCCCCAAAGGTTCATGCATTAGCACCTTGGTTCCCACTGTGGTGGTGTTGAGAGATGGTGGAATCTTCATGAGCCCCAGTGGGAGTTGATTAGATCATTGGTGGCACAGTCTTTGGAAAGAACTGATGTAGCTCTCCTGGGATCCTGGTTAGTTCTTAAGAAAGCATTGTTTTAAAAAGCAAGCCTGGCCCCTCCACTCTCTCTCTGGCTTCCTGTCTCACCATGTGATTGTTCCCTCTGACACATCCTCCTACCATGATGCCATCCCCCATGATATGATGCAGGCAAAAGGACCCTTATCTTATGCATGCTATTTGGACTTTCGACCTCCAAACCTGTAAGTTAAGTAAATCTCTTTTCTTTCCACATTACCTAGGCTTGAGTATTTTGATATAGCACTGGAAAATGAACAAACACAAGTGGTGTTACCAGACAGTTTTGCCTTGTTCCTATTTTAGGGAGGAGCATTCAGTCTTTTACCAAGAAGTGTGACATTGGTGCAAGGTTTTTTTGTAGACACCCTTAATATTAAGGAATTCCCTTTCTTTCTAGCTCATTGAGAATTGCTACCATGAATGAATATTGGAATTTGTTAAAGGTTTTTTTTTTCTGCATCTATTAAGCTTTTCGTCTTTTATTCTACTAATATGATGCATTATGTCAATTTATTTTCAACTATAAAATCAATCTTGCATTGCTGGGCATTTGATCATGGTGTATGATTTTTTGTACATTATTCAATTCAGTGTGCTCATTTTTAAATGTCTTATTATTATTTTATTTTTGATGGGCATTGAACCCAGAGCCTCACACACATGCTTTACCACTAGCTACACCCCCAGTTGTTTGTCAATATCTTTTCAAGTATTTTTGCACCTATGTTTAATAAAATAGTTCTTTTTCTATCTTTTTTTTTTGGAACCAGGGATTGAACCCAGGGGAATTCGGCCACTGAGCCACATCCCCAGCCCTATTTTGTATTTTATTTAGAGACAGGGTCTCACCGAGTTGCTATGGGCCTCGCTAAGTTGCTGAGGCTGACTTTGAACTCACGATCCTCCTGCCTCAGCCTCCCAAGTCGCTTAGATTACAGGCGTGCGCCACCACGCCCAGCTCTTTTTTTATATCTTTTTGGTGGGGGTGATGTTTGGAATTGGGAAAATAGAGTCTTTATGGAATGACAACATCTGCCTTATTTCTGCAGACATAAGTAGTGACATTTGCATTAATGTAATTTCAGCAATTATTCAAATGCTTCTCTTTCCTTTTGTGAAACAAGTTTCATAAGTTATAATTAAGGGCTAAACCATAACTTATCTACTGATTTGACCATCATTTGATCAGGGCATCATCCGAGGTTCTGTCTAGAGTGCTCTATTGATACTACCCATCTGTCTTTTGCAGTTATGAACAGAGACAGATGACTTGTCAGGACCTAAGTGCCTCGGTGTCAAATTGTTCCATTGACAACAGATAGGAGAGAAAGAAGTTGCCTCCTCTTGCTCTCTTTTGCATCATGGAGAGGTTAAAAAAAAAGTTTCCTAAGTAGTCACTGACCACCATCATCATGGTCGTCATCATCATCATCATCATCATCATCATCACTTCTTATCATGGTCCCTTAAGATTTGGGGAAGAAATGAGATAATGGTGTGAAGATATTTGTAACTAATTAAGTTGGCTGTATTAGTGAAAAAGTTTCAGGTTCTAGAACCATGTCAACTGTCAGAATAATCTGTGTGTTGGCATGATGTTTAAAGGAAACTAAATGGGGCTGGGGATAGCTCAGTTGGTAGAGTACTGGCCTCCCTAAAACAAGGCCCTGGGTTCAATCCCCAGCACTAAATAAATAAATAAATAAATAAATAAATAATCTGATTATCCAATGTTGTCCTCGATGTATAACCTTAATGCTTCCTATGATTGTAGCAGATTTGGATTATTTTTCAGTCTCTTAAGTATAGTGCTCCAGTTGAGGGTGCTTTCGGCAAAAGAGACATCTAGGGGATTTTTTGTTTCCTTTTGTTTTGCTTTTCTGGGTGGTGGGGATCAAATTACCAACCTCATGCATGCTAGGCTAGCTAGCACTCTTCCACTGAACTATACCCCCACCCCCTTGGCTAAAGAGACATCTAAATTGCAACTGAAAGTTTTGCTTATCTCTGATTTGTTTAACTGTTCATGGTTTATAATTTTTAAAATTACTTTCCTTTTCTTAAAGCCAAACCAAGTCATTTCTGTTAGAGACTCACTCTCTATTGTTAGTTCTTTGGAACTTCATTCATATGTTACTTCTAAAATGAGTGGCCATTAGTTATCAAAGTTGTCAAAGGAAGGTCTACCACAAGTATACAGGCTGTCTTACTTACTCTTCACACAATACTACAAGTAGGCATTTACAAATGGTGACACGGGGACTCAGAGAGGTTGAGAAATGTGCCATCGTCACCTTTGTAATAAATGGCACAGACTGGTTCAAGCACAGATCCAGGTCACTCAAAGCCCAGCTTGTGTTACTAAACACAGCCACCATTATGCTCACAGTCTCCTGGGCTCCCAGGAGGCAGTTCTTGTACAACCTTCTTCAGAGACCCCTTTTCACCTCCCCTCCATTCCCATTGCTTGATCCCGAGTTTCTGGGTTGAATAGGTTGGACTGAGGTGCCAGGATTGTTTTAGCCTTTCTCCATAGCCCTAACATTTCATGCTGTGGCTAACCTGTACATGTCCAAATAAGATTAAAATAAATGACTTAATGAAAACAATTATACTTCCTGGAATTTTGAGGAAAGCTCACATTTCAAGCTGGAAGGAAACCAAAAATTTATTTAATCCAGTTCTCCTTTTATTGCCAGTCAGGGGGATTGAGTCTCAGAGACGGGGTTTGGTGGGGGGCGTTGCCCAGTTAAATGGTGATAGCCAAACTAGAACGTACTTTTAGGCCATGATTCTTTCATGTAACCCAGAGGCCTATTTCAGAAGTTCCAAGGCTGATGTCGCACCTCAGTTTCTGTTATGTAAAAATAATAAAAAATGTGAAAAGAAAATACTGAGGGATCTGAATTTCAAATAATGTAGGAGATAACTTTGAAAATTCTAACTGCAATGATTTCATAAATGATTATCAATAGTTTATGATGAGTTCTTTTGAAAAATCCTCCATCTAAAGGATTGAAATAAACTTAGACCCTTCCCAAGTGCAAAATCAACCAACCAAACAGAACACCTGGCTCACGGGGAGGTAAACTAAGAACATGGGCTCTGTGCCACTGACTTCTCCCAAGGTATGCCGTCCTGTCACATCAGCACAGGCTGAGTCAGGTATTCTCTTACACATTCCACAGCTATGCTGTTACTCTGTGGGGCTGTATCCTATCGATCAAGACTGAAAATAATCTCTTCCTCTCTTAACCCCTCCCACTGGCTGTTCTATCCAGCCAGACCTGATCTGCCCAGTGCACTCAGCGCCTCCCCTGTGCTCACCCAGCAGGCCTAACCATGAGGCTTAGTACTCTCTTCCTCTCCACTCAACACCCATCTCCCACCTGTCACATTCATGGTCTGGATGTCAACCAAATCAAGGGATCTCTTCAAATTCTCTTATATTCATTATCTTGATTCATCATGGTGATTTGTGGCCCTGGCCTTTTCCTTTTCCTTTTGATGAATTAAGTGCTACTGTGTTACATTTTATCTTTAAAGAACTTCACCTAGGGATCTCCTTGCCCAAATGTCCTGAAGGATTCTCCCTGGTCTCCCATAAGTTAAACCATTCAGGTTTCACCTTTTGATTTCATTGAGTTTCTCTTTCCCTCCCCCCACCTCCCTCTCTCCTTGAAATGATCATCTCATATTGGCATTCTATTATTTTTGTCATTTTTTCTCATTCATAGTGCTATAGGCTAATCTGACCCTGATACATTTTTTTTCATTTTTTTAATCTTATAATGCAAAAGAAACTTTTTGCAAAGAAAACTTTTTCCTCAAACTCTTCTCACCTGTGCTAAGTAACTCCTTTGCAAAGAAAAATTTCTTTAAAATTTCTCCATTTTTCTTCAGGAAGGAAGAAAGGAAAGAAGGAAATGGAGAAAATGACATTTTCCTGAAGGAAATGGAGAAGATAACATTTAATTATTTACTGTATAGCCCCGAAGTACTTGTGAAATGTATTTTGTTGTTTCATATATCATATTTTGATTGAAAAATTCTTGTGCAGAGGAGCCGGGCACAGTGGCGCACACCTGTAATCCGAGAGACTCGGGAGGCTGAGTCAGGAGGATCTCGAGTTCAAAGCCAGCCTCAGCAATTTAGCGAGGCCCTTAGCAACTCAGTGAGACCTTGTCTCTAAATAAAATACAAAATAGCGCTGGGGATGTGGTTCAGTGGCCGAGTGCCCCTAAGTTCAATCCCCGGTTCAAAAAAAAATACAAAATACACCTTTAATCCTAGTGGCTTGGGAGGTTTAGGCAGGAGGATTCTGAGTTCAAAGCCAACCTCAGCAAAATGAGGCACTAAGCAACTCATTGAGACACTGTTTCTAAATAAATACAAAATAGGGCTGGGGATGTGGCTCAGTGGTTGAGTGCCTGAGTTCGATCCCCAGTACCAAAAAAAAAAGAAAGGGCTGGGGATGTTGCTCAGTAGTAAAGCACCCCTGGGAGGAGGAGGGGGAGGAAGGGAGAGAGGAGGGGAGGGGAGGGGAGGGGGAGGGGGAGGGGGAGGGGGTGTGGGAGGAAGAAGAAGAAGAGGAGGAGGAGGAGGGAGGAGGCCATTATTCTCTTGCCAACTGTTTCTCTTCAATGGAGGGAGATGAACTTACCTAATGCTAAGTATTTTTGTGTCTAATATTGATTACATATAAATATCTCAGGTTTACTTTGGTTTTCATTGATATCTTGAAGGGAAGAGTACTATAACTCCCACCTGTTCGGCATTTACTTCAGGCCAGTCACTGCCTGGGCTGTGCTGACCAAAATAGGAGCCATCACTACATATGGCAACCAAGCACTTAACATGAGGTTTGTCATGTTAAGGTGCAACATGAGATGTACCTTAGGTATAAAATATTTGTGTTAGTCAGCTTTTCATCACGGAGAAATACCTGAGATAAATAACTTAAAAGGAGGAAATGTTGGGCTGGGGATATAGCTCAGTTGGTAGAGTGCTTGCCTTGTAAGCATAAGGCCCTGGGTTTAATCTCCAGCACCGCAAAAAAAAAAAAAAAAAAAGGAGGAAATGTTTATATTGGATCACAGTTTGAGATTTCAGTCCATAATCACTTGGGTCTGTGGTGAGCTAGTATATCATGGCAGAAACATGTGGCAGAAAAGCTGTTCACCTCCTGGTGGCCAAGAAGCAGAGAGAGAAAGAGGAAGGACCTGGGGTTCCAATATGCCCCTCAAATTAGGCCCCCAACGACTTAACTTCCTCCCACTAGACTCCTCCTCTTAAAGGCTCCACTACCTCCCAATGGTATCATCATTTAGGAATCAAGCCTTCAAAGCATGAATTCTTGGGGGATATTTAAGATCCAAACCATAACAATACTCATCAAATTTCAAAGACTTACTATGACAAAAAGAGTAAAGTACCTCAATAATAATTTACATTGAATATATGTTGAAATGCTGTTATTTTGGGTATCTTGGAATAAATAAAATGTTAAAAACAAACACATGAGGCTCTTTTTTCTTATTCAAATGTCATTATCAGAGAATTTAAAATTTAATATTTGCTCTACTTTTGTGGCTTGTCTTACATTGGTCAGATAGGGCTGACGTAGACACTTTATATACCTGGAATAAATGAATGAAAGTGACTGGCTGTATTTTCCTGATCTTGAGGGAAGCTCACAATAGTCTACTAGAAAGGGATCAAATAAACTCAGAGAATTTGATGGAAATTTATTGTAATTCTAATCTTTTCATTTTGTACTTGAAAATACCAAATCCCAGAAAAATTTTATGCCTTAAGTACCACCCATTGAATCAAAAGAGGAAAGCAGTGGGTGATTCAAGACCAGCATCCCTCTGTCATCAGTGGAAAATGCTTTGGTCATGTACCAAAGTATCCACAGACGAATACCCAGGATTCTGCAAGGATCACCTACCCTGCTCTCTAGGTGTTTCAATCAATATGGTATCAGTGAACTCATTCTTTGCAACCAAACCAAGCTGTCCAGGACAAAAACCCTGGGCTGAGTGTGGTTTCATCTGGGGCTAAACAAGCTGGGCTGGGCAGGAAGCTCTAGGATGGATAGTATGGGATAGTGGAACATTGTGACATCATCAGTGATTGTCTCAGATAGCTTCCCATTGCTGATCCTCCAGTCCCAGCTGTTTCAGCAAGTCCATTCCTCTACCATGAGTGTGGAGCAGCTAAAATCAACAGATCCACATGTACCTTGAGGTGACAGACTGGCTCTGGTGAATATTTCCTTTTTTTTTTTTTTTTTTTCCTTTTCTTTTCTTAGAAGGAAACCCATTGGAATCCTGTTTTTCAGACAGTCTTTGAGGTTTTCCCTTCTGTACTGATTAAGGATTCTTCTTTAAATGATTCAGAACATGAAGGAAAGAGTCCTAGGCAGTCATTCCTTCAATTTACTGGTAATGTTCTTTTGGGGAGAGAGAAACCTAAAAACTTTTTATTTTAACCCCCACTCTGAGGATTTGGCATGAATTTGGGACTATGGCTTCCACGTGAGACTTTCTGTGACCCTGAGGTCTACTTTGTCTGCTTTACCCTTCAAAAAATTATCATAGGGCTGAGTGTATGACTCAGTGATAGAGCACTTGTCTAGCATGCATGAGGTCCTGGGTTTGATCCCTAGCACCAAAAAAGGAGAAAAAGGAGGAGAAATTGTTATAAATCTCGAGGTTGAGAGGATAGCTCAGTGGTAGAGTATATGCATAGCATATATGAGCCCTGAGTTCAATTCTAGCTTAAAAACAGAAAAGTTATAATTGTGGATTGAAAAGATGTAAATGCCATGTTTACTCCAAGCTGCATCGGTCAATCTAATTTACGTATTTATAAAAAGGAAAGCCTGATTCTAATCATGTAAATGTCAACATTGGGCAAAATTAAGTCTACCCAAGTGAAGTGTGAGAATGTGGTGGCTGGGTGTCCCTGACTCGTGCCTCTGAACTGTAACTAACCCTGCAGGCTTAATTTTAGTTAAATGAACTACCAGAAATGTCAGCAATCTGTCTCTTCAGATTTCTTCTGCTCTTTCTTTCTGCTAAAGACAGATTCTGAGAGTATAGAATCCTTAGTTTTATTTGTTGCTTTAAACAGAACTATAATTATCTTATTACTGAATATTATTAACATGAAATTTTAAACTGTAAGCAACAATTTTTTTCAACTTAGAAGGTTTTACCTTGAACTGTCACATATCTACAAATACTCTGCATTGGTTTATGGAGCTGTAAGTGTACAGTGAATATGTATGTGTATATGTGTGTTTGTGTGGCGGGAGAGAAAAAGAAAGGGAGAGAGAATAGATTTCAGCAAGATGTTTCCATCTTATTTCTTATTATTGTACTGAGATTGTTACTATAAAAAATAATGTTTAGAAATTCTATACTTGAAAAAATGCAAAGCCTTAAGCCAAATACTTGAAACCTCATAAAAAAGTAATACAAACATGTTAATGAGTATCCTTTTGTTAATCAAACATTGTAATGTATGCTTTATCTTCAGGACTCTTTTCCATTTTAAAAATAACTAGGACAATTTTAACAAATATGTTTCTCACACAATGACGATTGAGTAATAATTCTCCATTTCACATTCAGTACTGTAGCTAGGAAGTACAGTGGTGGGTACAGTCACTACTACATTTACCATCTGACCATATGGTACAACATACATCTGCCAAGGACAGAAATTCCATTACAATAACAATATAGGCACAGTCTTTTTGTATATTGATTTATAGTGTTGGGGACTGAACCTAGGGCCTGGCTCAGGCTAGGTAAATACTTTACCACTGTGCTAAACTCAGCCTAGGTAGTCTTAAGACCTTTCTTTTATTTAATCAGCTACTACTGTGTAGCACATATAATAATTTACATCGGTTAGGCCCTTACTTTGACAATAAAAACTCAAAAGATGTATACAACCAGATCTCTGTCCTGGAGCAGTGCACAATCTGGCAGGGGAGGTGGTCATGGAAGCAAATGATTATCATATGATGTCATAAGTGTAATGGAAGTATATACAAGGTGTCATAGAAGCACTGAAGGAGAAACATGCCCAACTGCTGGAGTCCAGGGATGAGTCAGGAGAAAATCACAGAGAAGACCGTCTTTAAGTTGATTACTAAGGTCTTGGTAGGAAATACATTGTGGTGCTTAAGAGAATAGACTGTAGTCAGATTGAATTTAAATTCCAGCTTTACTACTTACTTGTTGTTGAAATTTAGGCATGTTATTTAATGTCTCTGTGCTTCAGGTTTATCCTCTGTAAAATGGGCATAATAACTAGGCAAAACTTGGAGGGTGGAATTGAGAATTACGTGTGTGTGATGGGCTCAGAACAGTACATGACTTGTAGAAAGCCCTCAGTCAGGGTTAGCCAGTATGCCAGGGAAAGCAGAATGAGTGAAAGCAGGGAAACATCAAAGAGTATGCAGGTTTGGCTTGTTAAAACTGGAACATGAGCTGCAGTTGAATGGAGGATGGTGGGGAATGGAAAGAGTAGATGAGAGAGTCTATGCCTTGCCAAAGAGGCTCATGCTAAGGTAGTCCTAGGAGAATTTAAGGAAGAAATTAGGATTTGCATTACTGACAGACAATTCTGATGCAGTGGGAAAAGAGCAGAGACCAGATTAGGTACAAGGCTAGCTGGAAAGACAAGAGGGGAGAGATGATAAAGGCTTGACTAAGAGAGAGAAGGTAGGGTGTGGATTTAGAAGTTATTTAGAGGGATGAAATTGATGAGACTTGGTTAACAGTTTAGATCAAGGCAGAAGAGGGCAGAAAGAGTTGTGGATGATTCTCAGATTTCTAAATTGGAAAATCTGGTAAGAAGACCAGATGAAAGAAGGTTTAGGGATAAAATTTTGGATTTGTTGAGCTTGAGGGGCAGGGACCCTCTGGAACGAGTAGCATTAGTGTTCAAGTCTGTTGCTTAGGAGCCGGAAGTAGGGGAAATGAGGCTACTTGAGATATAGGCAGTACTAGCCATTGTGGGAATGTGAGACCTAACACAGTCTGTATACAGGAAGAGATTCAGGGATGATTCTGGAAAGCCCAACATTTAAAAGCCAAAGAGTACAGCCAATAAAGGAGAGTGGTCACAGAGGAAAGGAGGAATGTAGAAAATAGAGTCCTGGAAAATGATGGAAATTTGAAGAGGAAGCCTTAAAATGTAGGAGAGAGGTCAAGTAGAATGAGAGCTCAGAACTGTCCCTTGCCATGAGCAATTTGGAGAAAAAACATCTTAACAAAACCCACAAGTTTCAGTTACTATATTATACTTCAGTAAAGCAGAGTTTAGCTGGGGAAGAGATACAGTTGAATCCTCTTTGTTAAGACCTTAGATGTTAGTTAATATTTTAGGTCAACCTAATATTTTATGTTGCTAGATGAATTTCTGGAGAACACCCATGGATGCCTGGAAGATTGTCTTCCCAGAGCTTAGCAAGAAGTTTACATTAGTATGCACACACTATATGTTGGTGGAATTAAGGAAGGAATGGTCTGCAGGTGGCAGAGGTCTGTCTTGGTGGAGCCCAGGGGGCTCTCACTACAGGCTGCTTCCAGGAAGTGGTAGAAGCCCTCAGAAGTTACCAAAAAAGTAGTTGATTTAATAAGAAGTTCAGAGTTGTTAAATCGGGATCTGATAGGGCATGCCTATGTTGGGGTGGGGGGGGCAGTTTTGGTGATGACAACAGGTCTACTCCAGTTGGTCTTGTTATGAAACATACATAAACTCTTGCTCCAGTCTTAGATGTGATTTTATGAGTAGGGTTGCTATATTATCTTATTTCTTTCCTTTGTATGGGAAGGTGACTTCTCTCCATTAGAGTAATACATTTCTTAAGGGCAGGGGCCACTCCAAAAGAGTGATTCATATTCCTTGCACCACAAATTTGTTCACTTGATCCCCAGCTCAGAATTCTGGTGCTTCTCGGCCCCAGAAGACTTAGAACCCATGGCAGATCATGTTTGGACTGTCGACCAGGTGACATCGACCTTCAGCAAAAAGACAAAACAAACAAAACAAAACCAAAAAACGTCCCTTAAATATTTCCAAAACTTATCCTGGAAAGGTTGAACTGAGGGGCAATTTTGAGCAAGCAGTCGTCAGGCCCTGATATTGCAACTTGTGCTTTGGTGGCTGGCGCAACGGCCCAATCCTCCCCTAGAACTCTAGGTCTATCCCAAGGGTCTTCCTGTGGACCCTTCCATCTGGGCAGAGACTATCCCATTCTAATTTGGGGATTCACATAGCAATAGACTACGATCTCCTGTGGCATGTTCACGTGGGGGAACTTAATGCAGTCCAGATACTGGAACTGGGAGCTGGGGCACTAGCAGAGGTGTTTTCACTATTTTTTCCCCCCACCACTTTTTTTTGGACTGATGGGGAGGGGTGGTTTGGGATGGATCGAGTGCCTCATTCATCCCTTTCAGTCGCTCCCAGCTTCGCAAGTTAATGGCCATCGCTGGTCTCTTGTGGAGCCACCACCGCCGCCGTCCGACGGCGGAAGGAGCCGCGTAGGAAGCGGAGGTGGGATGTCCCTCGGCGCCCCCACCCCGCCGCGCTGGAGACCGGCAGGCGCGGCGGGAGGATGCCGGCGCGCGAAGGGCGTGCGCCGCCCGCCCCTCCTCCTCCCCCGCCCGCGCCCCCCGCCCCGGGGACCCCCGCGCCCGGGGAAGCCCCGCGCTCGGCACCGCCGCCCGCCCCCATCCCTCCGCCTCCTGAGGCCCGGGGCTGCCTCCTCGGGCCGCGCCGGGGCCGCTCCGCACTGCGCATGAGCGGGAGCCCGGCGAGCCCGTGAGAGGAGCCGCCGCCGCCGCCGCCGTCCATTCGCTGCGGAGCCGGAGGAGGAGGGGAGAGGCCTGGAGGACACCAACATGGTGAGGCACTGCGGCCGCCGGCCGCCCGCCCGCCCCGCCGGCTGGGGCCCGGCGCTGCCGCGCACCCCGCCCCGGCCGCCCTCCGCCCCCCGCCCCGCGGGGACCCCACCGCCCCGAGCCTCGGCCCGCGGCCTCCGTCCCGCTCCCGGGCGGGGGCTCTCTTCCCCGCCTCTCCCTTCCTCCTTCGCCCCTTCCCGCCCGGGCGCCGCCGCTACGCGAGAGCCGAGGAGGCGGAGCGGAGTAGGGCCTAGTCGGGAGCCCCAGGGAGTTTGGGGTGCGGGGAGCGGCCCCGGTGCCTCTTGTCCGGACCCGGCGCGGGTGGGGGAGGCGTTGGGGCGGGGGGAGGGGAGGGGGCAACGGCCTTGCCCCTGCCGGGCCCCCTCGCCGGCTCCATTGTGTCTGGCTGGGGACGGGGGTCCCGGGTCCTGGGTTCCGGGTGAGGAACGTCCCCCCCGCCCCGGAGCCGGGCTTCCCTCTCCGCCCGGCCCGGGAGAAGGCAAGACTTTGCCGGCGCTTCTTTCCCTCCTCCGCTCCCTGCTCCGGCACCCCTCCAGTCTCCCAGGCAGTTTTGCTTGGGGCGGGGTATCAGCCCTTTTCTCTCTGCATCATTTCCCGATGCGTCCTATGCTTTTGGGAAAGAAGAGTTTCACTGGCCAGTTGGTGGAGGTTATATTTACCTCCCGACTGAAAACAAGGGAGACTGCCTGAACTTGGGGGAGGGGGTGTACGGAAGTGCAACCTGTTCTCATTTCATAGAATTAGGGAAAACAGACTTGGTGCCTTTGGAGTACCTATTTTATTTGCTTGGGGTGGGAGGAGTAATTGCTTTATTATAGCAGTTAAGGACCATTTGTGATTTTTAAAAAACAGTTTGTCAAGTTACTCCCCTTTTTCGTTTGGGGGGTAAAAGTCTTCCAAGCTTAAGGACCCTAATATTCAGGTTCTTTACTTTGGTAATTACGTATCTGACTCTGTTGGACACTCTTTGTTTTTCAGAAGCGATGTTTGGCATTTTACAGTCTGAGCTTGAGTGGAATTCCTTGCAGGTTACTGTATGAATAGTAAAAATGATATTGTCCTTTTGCTCACCGGGAACATAAAGGCCTCTTTGAGGAGGGTGTATATGTGCGCCCGTGTTAAAGGAATGCCCCAGTATCTTTGGTTTTAGTGGATTATTTTCGCTGAAGGACTCCCAATTTGTCAGTATTTTGGTGTCCCGTATGGATAAGTGGTCTAGTTTGCCACATATTCAAGGTTTCTGTTCTTTGGTAAGTTTCAAAAACTTTACAATTTGTTAGAAAACTTTCCTGTAAAGTACAGGTTAATGTTTGGATTGACAGTACGGTGTAAGTTCAGAGTTTCACCAGGGACTCTGCACAGTTTCTAGTTTCTTAAGAATTTAAGAAATAAGTAAATAAATAAAACTCCAAGAGCTTCCAGACCCTTGGCATTTGGTTGCTTATAACAAACTTGAAGTAATGAAGTGCAATCCCCTGGTAAACACTAAGAGCATTGAAATGTGCAATCTTGTATAGTCTCCAGATTAGCCACATCCCCTTAGAATCCAGGGACCTGATGAAGATCATCACTTGTTCAGGTATTTAGGACTGATGTGGTTCAGATAAGAGTTCAGATTGTGTTGGAGCTTATAAGCTTCTGTTTTTTTGGTTAATATTAAATTAGCTAGTTTTGGAACTTGTTCATAAGTCATATAATTGTACTGGTGGTGACAAGATACCATTAATTTAGAATATAGTGGATGAACTCTCTTCATGTTACTAGGATTGTTTTGGTATTCTCTTATTAATTTAAAAACTCAATATAGGCCCATAAAAATTTTTATAAAATATTTTATTATAAACATAACTGGCTAGTTTTTGGGCTAATGTTAATTTTTTGGTGTGAGTAGTGCAGCCCATTTCTACAGTACATAATATTATCAGTTCTAGAGCAAACTTAAATGATGGTACATCTGAAATGTGTTCTATAAGGAAATAAACTATTCAGTCAACTTACTCATCCTACCACATACACTAAAAATAACCCCAAAACAGGACCATATGATATTTTTGAAAATCTTCTAAAAAGTGTTTAAAACTTCTTGGTTGCTTTCTTATTAGTTTGTAAGAGGGCAGGATTGGATTTGATGATTTCTAAAGTTCTACCCAGGTTACAATTTTATGTTTGTAATAATTTTTATTAAATGTGTGTGTGGATTGTGTAACCTGTTAGGTTTTTATAAACTCAGCATCAGAATTTCTAGACCTGGAATGGCCTCAACAATCATTTCATTTACTCCTCCCTACTTTTACAGAAGAAATTCAGGCTGAAGGAGGTTTTTAGGTTCAAATTTGTAAGATTGTTGCAGAACTAAAAACTATTTTCTCTTGGCCTCCAATTTCCCCCATTTGTGGTACATCTAAATAAATAGTTTAAATTACATGAAATCTACAGATGTGGCTGAAAATTGCATTTGAAATTAAACAGAGGAAAACCTTAATATGTTTAGTAACAAAATTCAAATTAACAGTTGGTTTATGGTGTTAATTACTGTATTTTTAATGGCTTCTTATAAATGTGTGAACTTTGAAATTTAAGATCATGGTTTCTACAAAAACCAGAACTTATAAATCCAAATGTGTAAGTCTATTCCAGCTTGTCTCTTCAGAACTTGTGCTTTTCTTTGCACATCCACAAGTAAATTAAAGGAGGACTTTAATCAATTTCATTGGTTGGTTATTATATGTTCACTATGTGCTAGACACTGTTCAAGGCACTGAGGAGATTGTGTGTGTATGACACACACACATCACTGAACAGAAATCCCTATTCTGGTGAGGGTTACATTTTTAGTAGGAGAAGACAATAATGAACATAGTGTTTAATCTTTTTTACTGTATTAGAAGGTGTTAAGTGCTACATGAAAACAGTGTTGGGGAAAGGGTTTGGGAATGCTGCGGTGTGGTGGAAGTGGGGTTGCAAAATGGTGTCTGTACCACTGAAGACCTCAACTTTGAGCACAGTAGGAGATACGGGAATAAGCCATGCAAAAATATGGTGGAGAGAGTTTTGAGGAATAGTGAGACCAGTGTGACTGGAGCTCAGTGTGTAAATGTATAGCTTTATGGAGCAAATGAGGTATGAATGCTAGGAAGTGAGAATAGGGTGAACATTGTGAGGATATTGGCTTTATTACTTCCAAGAGAGAAGTGAAGTCACTGAAGGATTCTGGGTCTTTGTTTCTACCATCATGTAGTGTCCTATTACAATGTCATAATTATTTCTAAAACAGCTTTTAAAAGACAAGACCCTTATTAAAGTTTTATTTACCAGGTAACTTATTTGTACAGTTTTGAATTATATTTGTGATGACTATCTGTTATTCAGTAAAAACTAGTTGATCATCAAGTTTACCTACCTACACTATGGTTAATAAAACAACACATCAAAACCTCTCTCATAGATTGTTGAATACATTCCAGTGGTTTTTATGTAGTTTAATGTCTATATGCAGAAAACTGGGCCTTTGGGGAAAAAGAAAATTGACAGTTGAGAAGACACTGTGTGCTTCTCAGCTTACAACTATTTTCCACTCCCACTTGTGAAATAGTATTACTACCGTCTTTTAGCATATCTGGAAATGTAAATGTAGTGGTTCTACATAATTTGACCAAGGTAGGTTAAGAGCTAGTATGTGGCAGAGCAAGGATTAGAAGCATGGTCTCTGGTTCTGCACTCTATCGTTCCACCAACCCCCATCCTTCCCTTTCTTTTAAACCCAGCAAAGCACCATTTGGGTACAGGTGTGGAGTCTGATTTGTTTCACTCTGATTTCTCCCTTATATTGAATAGCATCAGTTGTTTCCTTATCAAATCAAATGATCTGAAGTTAACATTTAGTGTATGACTGAAAATTACAGCACTTTTGTGCATATGGTAAAAAAGTTGGAAAGTAAAGTTAGCTGTATCTTTTGCTTTTTTAAGTTTTAAAAGCTCATTTGAATCAAATGGCTGTTTTGATTATGGTCTCATATATTAAGCATAAGGAAAATGTGGGGGAAAGCCCCCTTTTAAATTTCAGGATGTGATATGTAAGTTGCAATAGTATTAACCTTGACTTTTTTGGGGGGTACTGGGGATTGAATCAGGGGCACTCGACCACTGAGCCACATCCGCAGCCCTATTTTGTATTTTATTTAGAGACAGGGTCTCACTGAGTTGCTAAAGGGCCTCGTTGTTGCTCAGGCTGGCTTTGAACTCTTTTTTGGGGGGGGGACCAGGGATTGAACTCAGGGACACTTGGCTACTGAGCCACATCCCCAGCCCTATTTTGTATTTTATTTAGAGACAGGGTCTCACTGAGTTGCTTAGAGCCTCGCTAAGTTGCTGAAGCTGGCTTTGAACTAGCGATCCTCCTGACTCAGCCTCCCAAATCGCTTGGATTACAGGCCTGCGCCACCGCGCCCTGCTGGCTTTGAACTTTTGATCCTCCTCCCTCAGCCTCCCAAGTGCTGGGATTACAGACGTGCTCTACCGGACCGGCTAACCTTGTCATTTGATGAAGAGAAATAGTTCCAAATATGATTCAGTGCTTTGTGGACAGAAACAGGCTGACTATCTAGATTACCTAGCCATTTTAGGTGTATGTCTCATACCATAGAAGCAGAAATGCAAGGGGAAAAAAATACCTCTAAAATCATCTTTCATCACTTTGTTGAATTGGTTTTATATAATTAGTATCTATGTAATAGATATAATCATTCAGTGAGAATGATTAGGCCACTTTTACGTATAATAAAAAATTTAAAAGACCTTAGTTTTATTTTTATTTTTTTTTGGAACCAGGGATTGAACTCAGGGACACTCGGACACTGAGCCACACCCCCAGCCCTATTTTGTATTTTATTAGAGACAGGGTCTCACTGAGTTGCTTAGGGCCTCGCTAAGTTGCTGAGGCTGGCTTTGAACTCGTGATCCTCTTGACTCAGCCTCCCGAGTCTCTTGGATTACAGGCGTGTGCCACCACGCCCGGCTAAGACCTTATTTTTAAATGGTTCTTTTTCTGAGCACAGAGATAAGTTGAAGTACATAGCATATTTTCTTGTTTTAGTAGTGTATTTCATTTTAATAAGTATTTAGTGCTTATTATTAATAGGATCTTAATATTTCTATTTAAGATTTGAGTAGATAATCTTAGAATTTTTTTTTTTTTTTTGGGTGGTACTCAGGGACACTCGACCACTAAGGCACATCCCAACCCTATTTTGTATTTTATGTAGAGACAGGGTCTCACTGAGTTGCTTAGTGCCTCCCAGTTGCTGAGGCTGGCTTTGAACTTGTGATCGTCCTGCCTCAGCCTCCGGAGCCACTGGGATTATAGGCATGCACCACCTTGCTCAGCTGGGTTTCATTTTTCAGGGACTATTTATTCTCTTTATGAAAAAATATTGCATAATTGTTGAATGCTAGCCATTGTAATAAAGTACCTCTGAACTTTAAAAAAACTTCATTAACCTCTTTGAGGTTTTTGTTTTTTTCTTTTTGCCTCGGTATTCTTTTCTTATTAATTGGCTGTTTCTTTAGGAAAAAATGTATATAGAGAGGAAAGCAAATTTGTTTGAAGTAGGATTTCACTGTGTTCGGGTGGTGAGAAAATTGTTTAAATTTCCATTATTGGGATACTTTTAAAAAATATGTGAGGAAAATTCTACAGAACCACTTTGAATCTTATGGGTATAAAAATATTTCTGAAATATTTTTAGGTGGATTATCACTGTATTTCATTGTTAATAATACTTATGTAGTATATTATTCCATATTTGACTCATCAGTAGTACTCTGCCTCTTAAAGACAAGTTAATTTTAACTGTTACAGTGCAGGAAATATAAGAATGATAAGTACCATATGCCTAGCCATAAATAATTATTGTAAAGATAATAATTTGAAAGAGATACTGTGAGGGTTTTGTTTTTTCTTAACATTTGTAATTGCAAACATTTTCTTTTATTTTCTGGGCATAATCCGTATATGTGTATGCATTTTCTGTTTCAAGCCTTCTCATTGGAAAAGAAAACCTTGACTTTTAGTACCCCTGATTATTTTTTTTTTTTAAAAACACCTGTTCCTCCAAAGCTCTAGATTGTAGCCATCTTTTAAAAATAGACTAACAGGACCATAAACACATTTTTCTTCTTGTTGTATATTGTCTTCAAAATAATTATCACTTTCACCCCTGCCACCCCCAACAAAACACTTAATAGACCTTCCATCCCCAAATTAGCTTTTTAGTTAGGTTGTAAGCAACCTAACTAATGGGGAATTGCTTAATGGGGAATTTTTAGTGAGAATTCACATTGTTTACATTTGAAAAGGGAAAGGTCAGTTACTTAACTTTTCCATAAAAGTTGAAAGAAAGGTGAAGAAATAACTGCTCACAATTTCTGTCCTCCCCCCAAGTGCACACATAAGTTAGTGCTTGCACTTTTGCCTTTTGTTTTCTGTTTCACATGAAGACTGTAGAATAAATGGAAAAACAGTTTTCTTTGAAACTGGCAGCAGAATTTCAGTCCTAGCTCTGCTACTTTTTGGATGAGTTTAAATTGTGCTCTGAAACTGGTTCCTCCTTATTTAAAATGGGATCAATGAGACCACCTTGCAGGGTGGTTCATAATTAAATGCCAGCATAATGCCTAGCACACTGTAGAAACTCAGATGAATATTAGCAGCTAGTTTTCTGATTATGGTTATTATTTTTTTCGGTACCTTTTTAAAAAAACTTTTCTCTGAACTTTTCTTCCTATGGATTTGTGTGCTAGTTACAGTTCTAAGCATTTAACTTGAATTAATTCATGTTAACCTTAACACCTTGTTTTATAGAGGAAGAAATTAAGGCACAGCAATTAAGAGGCACTGGTGAGATTAAAATCTGCCAGTTTGAGAGCTTTGTATCCTTAACTAATGATGTTATATTGCCTCTCTCTGCAGGTATAGGGCAAAAGTGGAAGACCTGATCCTACTTAGATTCTTAACCTGACTTTTCCTGCAGTGCTTTTCCCCTAGAAGAAAGTATTCCTAGGAGCTGGAAGTTTCATTAATTGAATTGATTTTTTCCTACACTTTTGATGTGAGACCTGCATCTGTAGGAAGGCCTTTCTGTAGATGAGTGTTTTTGGATATTGGTAACATTTGACTATATCTGCAGAATACTATGTATCATATATGAAAAGCATGATTTTTCTAGACTAAAGCCAGCTCTTGTAAATTTCATGTAAATTTAAATTGTTAAAATATGATAATCACAATGAATCAACATATGGAGCTTATCTTGAGAATTGTGGATGATCATTAAGGTGTTTCACCGTTAAAAACATTGACTTTCATGAACTATATTCTTCAAATAATTAGAATTGCATTTGAAAAGTAATTTTATCAAACTGTGAAGATCTGAGTATCTGTTTCTTTCTGGAGTTCAACCTAAAATTGAAATTGAAGGGTGAGAAGATAAAAATTCAGGGCAATAGAAATAATCAAATGGATCTTATTTTTTTGCTTTTAAAAAATACTGCTTACTCATTGAAATGATTTCTGGTTTGGAATCGTTAGGAATTACTTGACTAGAAAGTCATTTTCCGGGCTGGGGATATAGCTTAGCAGGTAGAGTGCCTGCCTCACAAGCACAAGGCCCTGGGTTCTAATCCCCAGCACCGCAAAAAAAAAAAAAAAAAAAAAAAAAGTAAGTCATTTTCCAGTTAATTGTTTTTCCTGGGGGGACATACTTACAGTAGGAAGACTTTATTAACTTTACTTTAAAAAAAATTCATAGGGCCTTTCTAAGCCTCCATTCTTCTGTTCACAGTACTTTGTAGATTAGGTGGTAAATTATATTCGACTATATACTTGGCTACATCCAAAGCATTATATTTGATTTTTTTTTTCAGATAAATTATTATTATTGGTACTGGGGATTGAACCCAGGGCTTCATGCATGTTGAGCATGTGCTCTACCACTGAACTACATCCCCAGCCCCTAAATTGTTATTTTAAATGTCATTCTTAAATTTCTTGAATAAAAATGAAGATGTGCTAGATTTAAGTATAAAATAATAATGTGATGATAAGCCAGCCATTTTTTTTTTTTTGGAAGGATGAACAAATAAGTACATATTATTATTATGGTACTGATTTTAACTTTGCTAATTCGATAAAAGTAGAAATAACATGTGCAAGATGAAGCATTTTTCTTTTTTTATGCTAGAATTTAATCAAGATATATTGTATTTTACAGTTTTCATACTTAACACTTGAATTTCCTTGAAAACTGGATAATATGTAGGTAATTTTAACAGCTGAGTACTGTGTGTAAGGCTTAATTTTATTTAATGATCACTCTAGTTTGTTTGTTTTTAAAAAGTGTTAACCAGCATATACTACACTTGAGTGCTGAATCATTGTACTCATCACATGTTTTTGTACTTGGGAAGATCCCCACTGGGTTTGTAGTGGAAATAGAGAAAATCCATCTGCTTTTTCTTCATCTCAGTTTTTTGTCCACCCTCTCATTGCCGGTAAAATAATTCTCTAGTTAGTCACCCTTTTTCTCTTCCTCAAGTTGATAAAAATTTAAACTCTTGATGCCATGATGTCAAAATCACCTTGCCCGGTGCATCCGTGTGGCCTGGTAAAAGGTGTGAGAGTGTTATGGTCCGCCTTAATAAGCTTGAGAAGAAGGCAAGTATACGTGATCTACTTTTGAGACTACAGAACTGGGTGTATGAAAATTAGTGTTAATGTTTATTCTAGGTAGGGAAAGCTGACAGAGAAGTGCTAAGAGCAGAAGTAGAGTGTACTTATCAGACTTTGCAGGAATGGGATTGCCCATAATCCTTGGTCTGTCTGGAGTCCATGATATCAGTCCTGTTTTTTTTTTTTTTTTTTTTTGGGCGGTGCTGAGGATTGAACCCAGGGCCTTGTGCTTGCAAGGCTCCATGATATCCGTTCTTTGCCAGGTAGCATCCATTAGCCTTTATGGTGTTGGAAATGGGTCACTGTGGCCTCTTTTCTTAAAATGATAATATCGATATTGCCACATACCAGGAAATTGTACATAAACCAGTTTGTTTCCATTTATGTATATGCATCATTTATCAAATATACTTAAAAATAAGATATGACTTGAAATTAATTTATTTGCTTAATTTTATTATTTGTGTGGGTTATACAATCTTTTATCCTTGTTTCCCAATTTTCTAACATCTTGCTTTCTGTTAGGAAGTTGTTAACAGCGAACAGCTCTTTTTGGCTTATAGAAGTGATTTTAACTGTTTTTCACTTCTCTTCAACAAAGATGACTAAAACTTTAGGGAATAGAGCTCTGGGTTTAATACCATGTGATAAACCTCAAATAAACCTGATTGTTTTAGGAGAATAGGGGGAAGTATGCAAGAAGTTATGTCAGATTTAATTAAAAAGTAATTTCCAGGATGTGGATTGTGGTTGGTATACTTCCAGGTTAACCTCCATTTCCTACAACATTGTACAGCAGTCACTGATGATCACAGTGACCCTCAGGTACTTCCCTGTTCTTCAAAGAAGGATTAAAACATGTATACCATAAGACTCAAGGGAGAAAGGTATATGTTTTAAAATAATTTTCAATAATAAGAGTTGAAATCGGAATGACTTTCTTGTTTACTTTCAGCCATCTAAGTTTCAGAAATTTAAATTATTATCTTCCTTGACTTTTGATTTCATTATAAAAGTTTACTGGCAATCAAATAATAAATCTCAAGGATGAGAGAGTTTTCAAAAGGGAAAGAACCTGAGATCTCTGAAAGATGTGTTATATAATGGCAATGACTTACCTGGTGTCTAGGAGTTGTAGTTATTAGTGAAGTAGCAGGAAGTTAGTAAATGTATAGTCTATAATTTTAATGGAGAACAAAGGTTGAGATTTTAATCTGTAATTCTAAACAGTAACATGTTTACAGAGAGAGGAGTGTGACTGACAGATCAGACTCCTGATCATAAACATTTCCTATTGTAAGAGATAGGGTTGCCTTTCATAGGATTTTGCACAGTCTTATTTTTACTCTGTGACAGGTAGAAATATTTATATCTTTGGTGGTCTTTCTTGAGACTCTCAAATGCTTTGTAAATAAATACAGCAAGCAGTGTAGTTTATGGAATGGTTACTGGGGCAAGATGTTTGCTCAGTGGTAGAGCACTTGCCTAGGATGCATAGGCCATAGTTTCAATACCAGTTATGGGGGGAAAAGGATGACTAAGAATTGGATATGTGAGAACTCTTTGTTTTTGTATCATTCCCACTAGAAACCTGGGTGTTTTTGTGAACAAATGCCTTAACTTTCTGGGTGCTTTTTCATGTATCCAGACAAGGGATTAAGATTTGTGATCTGTAGGTTTGGAGCATATTAGAGATTTGGGAGTTCTTAGATATGTTGCTTAAACTATATGATACCTCTTAATGTTTGCCTTACTCAAGTACTTTTTCCCCCTTTGCTTATCTTAAGTAGTACTAGAAGAACTTGGGAGTTGGTGTGTGTGTGTGTGGGGGGGGTAAGAGTAATAGTGGGGAGGCCGAAGTTGCACAAGGTGCACAGGGTACCAGCCTGGGTGGAAGGGGAGGGAGAATATGGTTTTTTAGTTTTTGTTTTTTACCCCAACAATACTTTTGAGCTGGGTCTTGAGGGAGAAAACATGGTTCTTGATACTGAGAGAGTGGAGGGCCTAATTGCCCTGCCTCATTTTGTTTTGGGTTCAGGTCAGATGAAAAAAGAAACTGTCAGTGTGGGGCAAGTGAAAGTTTTGTATTATAAGGACTGTTTGGAGAGAGTAAGAGCCTGTGCTGGGCAAAAGTGGTGATTCCTTCAGGGGAAACAGAAGAAAAATCCTATTAAAAAATAGCTCAGTGGGACGGATGCTTCCCATTTGAGTGAAAATATGAGGAAATTCTCACCATCAATTTTATGGTTCCTGAATGGCATTAGTAGAAAAGTAGAAATGTCTATTACTTTCTTCTATTTGTTAAAAATGACAAGTCAACAACGTACACAGTGCTGGGAGCATGGTGCACTGTAACAGATACCTGATTAACAAACACCTGTTAATCATATTTTTCCCCAGAGTCATTTGACTGACTAGCTAGATAGCGTCACCTTCTCTCCCACTACTCCTTATTTATCCTTGGAGCTTTGTACGTGGTCAGGATTTTGAGTTGCTGTACTTCATTTCTAGAGCCTTTATGCATGCTCTTAAGGTCCACTTTGGGAGAAATGTTGTGGTTGAGCTCCCTTTGCTTGTGTGCTAATGTCTTTCCCAAAACTATACCAAATTTCATGTTTCAGAATTTTAAAGAATGTCTTTTTGATCAACAATTTATCAAAAATAAGTTTTAAATTAAAGTGTTTTAGTGTTTTATGAGGAAAAATATTACTAAGAATGACTAGTCAGGCATGTAAAAATACTTAGTTTTGTGTGATTTTTACCTAGAGTTTCAGTTTGTTTTCTGATTTTAATAGAACAAGTTGAAATCATCGCAGAAGGATAAAGTTCGTCAGTTTATGATCTTCACACAATCTAGTGAAAAAACAGCAGTAAGTTGTCTTTCTCAAAATGACTGGAAGTTAGATGTTGCAACAGATAATTTTTTCCAAAATCCTGAACTTTATATACGAGAGAGTGTAAAAGGATCATTGGACAGGAAGAAGTTAGAACAACTATACAATAGATACAAAGGTGAGTGTTTGCTTGTGACTAAATATTCTGAACCAGGTTTTCCAAAATTATGGGAATATAAATTGAGTGGATGTGTTCAGCAGACTTCTGCAGGTCTTGGAATTAAGAGATCTGAGCGGAGGAAATTTTTATCTTTTCACTAAAATGTCATCTTGGCCTTTTATTGTCTTCTCTTTTTCCTCTTCCATTGTCCAATTTGGGAATGGAAAATGAGGGACCATTTTTTTCTTCCCCTCATTTTTGTAAAGCTCAGCTAAGCCAAATTTTAAGAAAACTTACAGAATAACCTTTTAAAGAATTACAAGTAATGTGTAAGTAAAATAGGGCTAGGGATATATCTCAGTGGTGAGTGCTTGCCTAGCTAGCATGTGTAAGGCTCTGTGTTCTGATCCTCAGCATTGCAAGGGGGCAAAAAGGTGAATAAATAATAAATAATAGGTGAATAAATAAAAGAATAGTTAATAGTTTATCTTTTCCTTATTTTGATGTAACCAATATTTAATAGCCTGGTATGGATCCCTTCTGTGTCGTCTTTGTTTATGCAGGAATATGTGTACAGTTTCAAAATTTTTCTAAAAGTGTTATGTAAAACTCATGCTTCATAGTCAAAGGAGGTACATGGCTTTTATTGTTAGACTTATTACCAGGTTCATTTTAGAAAGATGTTAGCAAATTGTATTTGATAGCAGTGTAAGAGTGCCTCTTTCTCCACGTATTTATTATTTAGAAATTTCCTGTCTGATAACTAAATATTTTTTCTTTTAAACAACAGACATTTGTATTGTTGAGATTAAGAATATTGTTGGTATTCAGAAGTGATTGTTGTGATAAAATGAACATTAAGAAAAAAATTTCTGTATGTAGTACTGTTAATTAATTAATTAATTAATTTATTTATTTATTGAACCGGGGATTGAACTCAGGGGCACTCGGCCACTGAGCCACATCCCCAGCCCTATTTTGTATTTTATTTGGAGACAGGGTCTCACTAAAGTTGCTTAGGGCCTCGCTAAGTTGCTGAGGCTGGCTTTGAACTCGCGATCCTCCTGCCTCAGCGTCCCAAGTGCTGGGGTTACAGGCGTGCGCCACCGTGCCCGGCATGCTGTTAATTTAGAATGTCTGCTTAAGCAAAATATGGATATGTTGAGTAGAATCCCTTGCCCTTATGTAGGAATGTCTCATTTTCTGAAAGTGTTTAGGTATTGGCCATTTTTCACATGGATAAAATTAAGTGCACATCTGCATATATACCTGCTGTACATCTTAATAATGCTGTTTAGAGGAACTTAAAGGCTTTAAATATTGAGAAAACAGTAATGTTGCTTCATGTCTTTTGGTTTTTAAAAGGGAAAATAAAGTACTACCTTTTTAAGTTTTAGGAATATAGCACAATAAAGTATGGCACTAATTTGATATTGCATTGTTATTTTTAAAGATCCTCAAGATGAAAATAAAATTGGAATAGATGGTATACAGCAGTTCTGTGATGACCTGGCACTTGATCCAGCCAGCATTAGTGTGTTGATCATTGCATGGAAGTTCAGAGCAGCAACACAGTGCGAGTTCTCCAAACAGGAGTTCATGGACGGCATGACAGAATTAGGGTGAGTATAGAACCACCATAGAAAATTAGATACAGTACTATGAGGATTCAGGAACTGAATTATGTCATCAATTTTTAAAAGAAAAATTTTTACTGGCTCACAAACATTAGTCTTAAGTAGAAATGGGCTAATAGGCTGATTCCCATGTTAAACAGTGTTCTGGGCTTGCTGAGTTACCTGTTTAATTAATGTCACCTATTCTATTTGCATTATATTTTCATCATTTGTTTATAAGAGGTTCGCTAGTATTAAAATTATTATGTATTAATATTTAACATGGAAAAGTGATATGAGTGTAAGTTATTTCCTAGTGTGAGATTGTAAACTCTGAATTGACAGATCCTAGAATTTAAAAACTGAAAGGTAACTTAGAAGTTACTAATTGCTTTTTGTTTCACTTATGCCTTCACAGATGATTAACTGAATGTCTTTGGATAGATTGAAAAGTTTTAGGTGGAGATTTTACTTAGGAGCTCTAGTTGCTTAATGAGATTATGAAAGTATTCAGTTATAGGTAGATAACAGTCTGCCCTTTCTGATTTCATTGGGCCACTGTTTAAATAATAGCTAATATTATTATTTTAGTAACTGTGCTAAGTGCTTCACCTACCTCTTCACAACAACTTTGTGAGAGTAGTAGTGTTTTTAAACCTCATTTTAGAGATGAGTAAGGTAGGGTTCGAAGAAATTACAGAATTTGGAAATATTAGAATCAGAATTGAACCCAGACACTCTGCTTCTTGAGCTTGAGGGTCATCATAATTAGCAGGGTTCAGTCAGGACACAAAAACCATATCAGTAATTTGACTAGGGAAAATGTAATGAACTGTTTTACTATGTAAAAGAAAATTGTGACTGTAACAGAGGTAGCTATGTCTGTTACCACCCCTGTGGCTGAGTGAAATGAACAAACCAGGAAGGAATTTAGAAACTGAAGAGATAACCAGCAAGAGGGAGAGATTCAGACCTTGAGGGAGAGGGGGTGGCTGCTGCAGGAACAGGACGCCTGTGATGAAGCTTCCACTCTGGTGGATTAAAAACTGGTTAGAGGCCACTTACTGAGCTGTGAGAGTTATCACTGTGGTAGACACTGCTGGGACCTCCACACGCTGAAATCATTGCCTTCTGCAGAAAACAAGCTGGGGTAAAAGTTTCTTCTTCTTCTGGCCTTTATTGCCCTCTCTTGGTAGAATCTAACATTGAGCAAGCTGGTGAGAGAAATGAAGTCTCTCAGTTAGTAACCCACTATTACAAAGTAGGGCAGAGAAGGGTTGGTTTAAATCTCTGAGAGAATAAATTTAATAACTTGTCCATTTGCTTTCAGTAGCCAAAGCCAGCCCTGTCATGAACTTGCTGAAATTGTCTTTGCCAGGGACAGGTTTCATTGGAAGTTAAAGAAATCATGTTTTTCTTTTTCATTTGAAACTGAATTCATATAAAATGTGATGAACTTCCAAATGTGGATTGATTTGTGGAGTCTTTAAGAAATGGAATATACCTATCATAAGGCTATTATGAGGAAGATAAGGCTGGCACTTGAACCTTTTCAGCTCTTTGAAATTTGAATGTTTTGCCAGTATAGAAAAAAATAATTGATTTGAGATAATTCAGTTGGAGGTGGTAGGGGGTTCAGCTGATGTTTGTTATTGTACTTTGTTTATAATAGGAAGCAAGTTTTCAAAAGGAATGCTTCCTTGCTTAGGCAAGAGACCGTGCTTCCAGTTAGTTTGAATGCTAGACATATGTTTAATTACCATGTAAGCAGTGTCTAATATGATTTAAAATGTGTTTTGTAATGCTGTACATTCTTACCTAGTCACCAAAACTGACTTCTAAAAGTCAATGTGTTAATAGTTTAGTGAATTACATGATTAAAAGTAATAACCCATTTCCTTTAAAATTAGTAATTTTTTCTAACATTTCATTACTTTAAACCTCCTCTTCCCTCAGCTAACCCCATGTAAGAAGAGTCCCCTTGTACCATGTGTGGTTTTGCCTTTTGAGGTTTCTGTGACTTATGATCAACTCTGGTCCCAAATCGTTAATTGCGATTTTTGAAATAAACAATTTTAAGTTGTGCATCATTCTAAGTAGTGTGATGAAATCTCGTGCCGTCCTGTCCTGCCTGGGATGTGAGTCTTCCCTTTGTCCAGTGTATCCATATTGTATATACTACCTTCCTGTTAGTCACTTAGTAGCTGTCTCAGTTATCAACTATCAGTATCCCAGTGCTTATATTCAAGCCACCATTATTTTATTCAATAACGTTCCCAAAATACAGGAGTAGTGATGCTGGCAATTTGTTTATGCCAAAGGAAAGCTGTAAGTGCTTCCTTTAAGTGGAAAAAGTACAAGATATTTTGAGAGCAAGAGTCCATCATTACTTAAATTTTATTGTACTATTATTTGATTATTATTAATCTATTACTATGCCTGATATATAAGTTTAACTTTACAATGGGTATGTATGTATAGGAAAAAGCTTAGTACATACAGGATTTGGTATTGTCCAAGCTTTCAGGCATCCACTCGGAGTCTTGGAATGTATCCCCCATGGCTAAGGGAGGACTATGTACTTGTTTATGTCATGTAAAAAGATGAAATTCCAACTCTCTGATTTTTTAAAAAAGTTTTAGGAAATATAAGCCCTCATAGGAATAAATAAGTGAAATTTTAAATTTATAGTGAAAAAGTTAACCTTTATAAACTTAATTTTATAATGTAGATGTGACAGCATAGAAAAGCTAAAGGCCCAAATACCCAAGATGGAACAAGAATTGAAAGAACCAGGACGATTTAAGGATTTTTACCAGTTTACTTTTAATTTTGCAAAGAATCCAGGACAAAAAGGATTAGGTAAGAATATTTTAAAGTTATATTTGATGTTTCAGATATATTTAAATACATTGATAGTATCACTTTTGTAATAGGAAGTTATGTGTTTTGATCATAAAGTCATGAAAATACCAATTTTAGGAAAAAAATGAGAAACAGTGAACTTTTAGGCAGTACTGTGCACATTGGATAATAGAATATCATTATGAACCACTGATATTTTAAAAACTAAAAATTATACAGAAAATTAATAGTTGTTAAAATTCCACTGACATTTACTTATGCATTCTTTCATTCATTCATGATCCAGACATGAGAGGATCTTAGGATCTATAGAAATAGTATTATTAAGGTTTTTGAGTCATTGAATATCCAATAACTTTGTGTGTGTGTGTTGCTTGGGATTGAACTCAGGGCATGCACATACTAGGCCAGTGTTCTATCACTGAGCTTTATTCCCAGCCTAACTTTATTCTTTTTATTTGAAAACTGTAAGAAAGGATGAAAAGGAAAATGATTAACATGTATAATTGTATTATCAGGAAATAGTTAACAGTGAAGATCACCTACTCAACCACATGATCTCATTAATAATTTAGATAAACCGATTTATACTAAATGTAATATCCATACTTTTGCTTTTGGGTCAGCTAGGGGACATGAAAGTAAAAGATATACTTTAATTTACAAATTACCTAAAAAGATTAGATAGTAGTAGATAATACAAAATGAATGGGTGTAATGTAAGGATTTTAGAGAAAGGGAGGATGGAATAGAAGCAGGAGTGGTTGGGAAATGCTTTCTGAGCAGGTGAGATATGAACTCCTCAAGGATTTGGTATTTGATTTAACATGGGAAGATAAAAGATATTCCAGTGAGAGGATAGTTAAGAATGAGGGTCTAAAACCTTAGAAATAAGCTTGGCTTTTCTGTGCTTTAATTTCAGTGGGAATTCTTGTTTGGAGATGTAATTGGTGAGACACAATAAGGCTAACTAAATAACCACAGGCTTCTTTTGAAAATGGGACAAAAGGTTTAAATTGAAGTGTGTGGGATTTGTGAGCCTGCTGAAGATTTTGATGATAGCAGTAACTCCATTTAATGTGAGCCTTCAGTGTGCCTGGCAGTGTGCTAAATGCTTTACACATTGCTGATGTTTGTCATGTTAAATGTAATGTTTAATAATTTTATGAGTTATTCTTTGCTTTAATAATTTGTCATCTTCTGAGTGTCAGATATGCAGGACTAGAGTACCTATGAGTCATTTTTTATCCTTAATTAGCAGATGAGGAAATTTAGTACAGGAAGGTTAAATAACTTGACCATTGATGGAAATGAGTTTTTGTTTTATTTTGCTGGGTATTGAACCCAGCACCTCACCCATAGTAGGCAAGCACTCTGCTGAGCCCTAATGTGGCCTTTTGTACTAATCCTTTTTTATATTTTAGATTGGGGGCGGAGAAGTGTTCAGAAATGGATTTTATGAGTAGTGATTAGACTGAGGAAGTGATTGAAAACTAGAGAGGAAAGGATAAATGTATGACATTTATTTATATTGGAGAATATAAACAACTGAATTAAAGGTTTATAAAATAATCAAAATTTTAATGAAGCCTCCTTCCTGATTGTTCAATATAGGTTGAATCTTTTTTTTTAAACAAATTTTTACTTTTAATGCACATGGAATAATTGTGCATTTTTATAAGATGCAGTGTGACACTTCAATATGCGTATATGATGTGTAGTGATCAAACCAAGATAGATTTTATTCTTATAGGAAAAATCGTCATTTTTCAGGCAAAATAAGCTGGGATATCTAGGTTGGTTTCTCTTATCTGTAGCCACCAGCTAACAGGCTATTTTTTCTAGCTTCCTCTTCTCCTCGCAAATAAAAATCTGTTAAAGCCTTGGAATTTGTGTTAAAAGAATTATTTTATGGTCTTTAGAAATGTAGCACAGTATTTTGATAATATTAAACTTGAGTTGTTAATGCTAAGTAAAGGAACTGAACCTATTTCTTTGTTATATCTCTACCTCTTACAGGAGCACAAAATAAGTGATTTTGGGTGACTATATAGTTTTGATGTTGAAGCTGAATTTTTAAAAATTATGTGGTAAAAAAAGCAAAATTAAATTTTTATAACTTGAATATTTTAATTGGAATTTTAGATTACAGGAAAAATTGAGAAAAAGATTATGTGAAAATGCTAGATTTAAAAATTTATTTACTATCTAGTAAGTATTGTATTTAAGAAAAAAGAGTAATATTGCTTAATGGTTATAGTGGTTAAAGAATTTGTTTTACAAGGTGAAGAGAATTCTGGAAATTGTACCTAAGCATGAGTGTTCTTAACATTGATGAACTGTATACTTTAAAAGGTTAAAATGGTAAATTTTATGTGTTGTGTATTTAACCACGATAAAAAAAATTATTTAAGAAAACCCTAAAATGTTGAATATATAAGAGCAGTGTGAAGTCTAATGTACTATAGACTTAATAATGGATTTGTATTAGTTTATCAATACATAAAATATACCACACTAAGATGTTAAAAATAGTGAGAACAGGACTGGGGGTGTGGCTTAGTGGTACAGCACTTGCTTATCTTGCACCAGTTTGATTCCCAGATCCCCAAGCATCACCAAAAAAAAAAAAAAAAAAAAAAAGTGGGAATTGAGGGGTGGGAAAGGAAAGGAGAGTTTATGGGAACCTCAGTACTTTTTGCTCAGTTCTTCCTAAAACTAAAATATAAAATGTATTAAAAAAGAAAGAAAAATACAATGAAAGACAAATCATAGTTTCTCTTTGTTTTGCATTGGTGTTAGGTGTCATGAAGTATAGTGATTTGCTAGTTGAAAAGCTTAATTAAAAAGCAAACAGTTTTCTTGACAACTTTGTAAGAGTTCACAGGGTTCTTAAATTATGAGATTTTGCAGAGAGGAATTTAAAAATCATAGAAGAGATGAGGCCCAAAACAAATTGGCAAAGAGTGATAGTGACAGCATTGTGGTTTGTTTATAAATGACTATGCTGGTTACAATGAGAGTTGGTGTTTTTCTTATTTTTTTGATCTTAACTTTCCTTTTTTTTCCCACCTTGGTGTTAAGGATGGAACCCAGGCCTCACAAATTAGCTAGATAAGAACTCTGCCACTGAGCTGCACCTGAGCCCTATATAACTTTATTTCTTGTGTCACCAGGATAGGGTGCTTCTACCACCATCTGTTTCAGTCATCTGCCATTTCTGATAGTTGTTTGTATCTTAAATTTGAAAGGGATTCTTAAAGTCTTCTATAAAAGTTAACCTACCCAAAGTAGCAGCCCTACTATACTCATTTAGTTTCTCCTTTTGAATATGCAGGATGAACACTGTTCTAGAAAGTTGTCTGTTCCTGTCACAAAATAACATTGCTCAGTTCTTGCTCACATCTTTGTCTTTATAACTTGTACCATTGCTCTTATTTGTCCTTTAGTGCAACACAGAAGAAGTCTCTCCATTTAAACATCATGTCCTTTTTTCCCCCAGTTCCATGTTTAATTTATTTTAACTGTTCTTCATTTGAGGATGTGTTTGTTATTCCTGTTACTATCCCCGCAAACACATTTCCAGTTTGTTGGTTTCTCTCAAAATAGAGCTCTTAAAGCTAAACATGAATCTGGGCATGGTACACTATCCCAGCGACTCTGGAGGCTGAAGTAAGGAGGATTAGCAAGTTTGAGACAAGCTTCAGCAAATTAGCGGGACCTTGTCTCAGAATAAAAAATGAAAAGGGCTGGGGATGTGGCTCAGTGGTAAAGCACTCCTGGGCTCATTTCCAGTTATTCCCCTCCACCCCCCAAAAAAGAAGCTGAACATGATGTTCCAGAAGGGGGCTGTTTAACATAGAGTACTGTTGGTATATTATTATTTGTGACTGTTCATTCTATTAATTTTGTTAAAGATGATATATTTTCTTTAGCAGCCATGTCATTATAAGGACCATACTGAACTTTTGTTAGACTAAGTAAAGTCTGTAGGTCATTTTATTGTGTATTATGGTTCAGCTAAATCTTATAATTGTGTAATTGATTTAAAAGATTATTAAACATTTTGATTATAGTTGTTTATAAAATATTATTAAACATTTACTGTAAAACTAGGTGCAGTGGTACATGTTTGTAGTCTTATCACTTGGGAACTGAGGCAGAAGGATAGCTGGAATCAAGGAATTCCAGGCCAGCCTGAATGATATAGTGAGACCCCCCTGAGTCAAAAAAGAAAAAAAAAATTTTTTTACTTCAATGTTTGGAAATGATTTTATACTGTTTAAAAGAGTATTTTCATCTACGTAATCTCATTTGGTTCTCATAACAACCCTTTCAGCTAAGTAAAAAACATTCTATTATATTAAAATTCTCATAGTCTGACATAATTTTATAATTGGTAGAACTTGGACTAGACCTCAAGTTACTTATGACTATATTCTGTATGCTTTTTGTCATGTTATCTTGTTCTAGCTGTAGGGATTTCTAAAAATTAAGGCATTGTGAATGTGATTTTTTTTTTTTTTTTTTTTTTTTAAGCATCATTCCATTTACCCTAGTGAGTTTGTAACATTTTGTTCCCCTTAGGAACTTTTAATTCATTTCCATGTTCATTCTGCACTCAGATGATCATTTTTTATGAAATTCTTCATTGCCATTTGTTGATTTTTGTTTGGAAGAATGACATTGGAAAAAAATAAAATAGTAAACTAAAATAACAACAAATAGAATGACTTTGGGAGTATCTCTTTGTATTTTAAATTACTTTAAGAACTTAAGGATTCATTCTCTTAAGTTTCTCAATTTTAGGAAACACTGCTTTTAGGATTTATCCTGAATTTGCTCTTTTCCAGTTCTTCAGAATATATGATAACTTTTAAAAATTATTAAAAATAAAAGTAATAATAGTAAGGACTAATTTATCGGGTACTATTGTAAATGCCCTATGTGTATTAAGTCAGTCCCACAGTGAGGGTAGGTACTGTTGTTATCTTTATATTAAACTGAATCATGAAGAGGTCAACTTGCTTGCCAGGGTCAAAATAACTAGGGGAAGAGTTGGTGTTTATAAGACTTAAATTCATGCTCTGAAGTACTGTGTTCAACCACCTCTTGTCTAGTGAGGCTATTTTCTTTGTCACTCTATCTAAATAGCATTTTGTTCTATAATAGGGATAATTGATTTCCTTTTACAATTTAATCTTATGTATGTCAGCTCTTCGTTCTCATTTATTACTCTCTTTGAGCCTTTTTTATTCAAAAACATTTATTGACTGTTTATTCTGAGAACCTGGAATTAGCATCTTAAGTCTTGTCTGGGGAGTTTGTGATATCTTCAAAAGATAACAGTTTTTGAACCTTGATGTATGCATATTTTCAAGGCCAAAAGAAAAAAGAAACCATTTCCGGTGCAGGGATTATCATGTTCACTGATCAGAGGTGAAGCAATTCCTTTGAGGATTTGCAAGTAAGTTCATTTGACTAGACATACAGATATTTTCTGAATACAACAGGGAATCACTAGAGAATTTTAACATAGAAGTAATAGTAGATTTATGCTCAAAACCCATCTCTAAGAGCTGTGGTCCTTTTAAAAGGAATAGAAGGATTTGAAGAAGAGATACTGACTGTAGAGTTGTTGCAGGGAGTTAGCTAGAACTGAAGAGTACCCTAGGCCCTCCATTGGGGAAAAGAAATAGATTTAAAATGTACTTAAAAGAAAAATGAGAGTGCTTCTATTAGATGTGTGAGATGAGGAAGGAAATGTCTTCCCCAGGGAATTTTAACACCTTTAGTGACTATTTGGAAATCTGTAGGGTTGTTGTTTGTAGTCACAATGACCAAGGATTTATACTAGCATTATAAGGGTGCTAAATGGCCTACAACGCATAGAACATTTCCTCACTGTCAGAAATTGTTTTTCATTGCGAAATATTGTGGAGTGTAGTGGCAGTCACTGAGAGTGAAAGGAATATCAGTTCTAAGAAGATAAGATAATGAGTTCATTTTTAGCCCTGCTGAGTTTGAGTTAGTCGTAAGTACCCAGTTGAAGAGGTAGATAGCTATGAAAGTCTATCATAATTCAGAGTTTTCTTTTTTTTTTAAACATTTTTTTAGATGTCAATAGACCTTTATTTTATTCATTTATTTATATGTGGTGTTGAGAATCGAAGCCGGTGCCTCACACATGCTAGGTAAGCGCTCTACCACTGAGCCACAACCTCAGCCCCTAATTCAGAGTTCTAATTCAGTGATCATTAGAGGTGGTTGAATATACAACATGAAAAAAAGGTATGGGTTTGAAGATCTGCTGAAGGAAGTAGAAGTGGTTATTATTAAAACACCTTTACAGAATGCCAGCATTAATAGGTGAATAGAGGAAGAGAAGCCAGAAGAAGAATGAGAAGGCCTAAGAGAACAGAAAAATTGATAGAGTACTACCTTTGAAGCTGAAGGAAGCGACACTTCTATCCAGGAGATGTGCTCAGTTCTGTCAAATATGGCAGAGAGACAAATAAATTAAGAACATAAAAATACTTAATTTGCCAACCAGAACCGTCTGATGATTGAATTTCAGTAAGGTGGGTGACAAAGGTAGACACGAGTTAATAGTATTAAAGAGTGTATGGGAGGGTGATGCAGTGGGTTGATAAATGTAGACCACAAGAAGTTCTCTTCTTTTACACCTGAACTTTAAAACACCATACGTGTGCTCTCTTTAACTTGTCAGATTCTTTCTTTAGTCTGTCAACTGACAAATAGGCATTTATATATGTCTTATGGTTGTAGAGAATTTCACTGTCATTCTTGTTTTATAAAAATTATTTGAAAATGGAAAAAACTACCAACACTAGTCCTACTTCTCATAAATTTAATGCATTTGGAATGAAGTTAAATCAGGCATACTAGTAATAGCAAATCTTGTTTTTATTTGAATATTTACTGTGCTTAAGCCAGACCATTGTGTTGAGTTAGTGAAGGACAGAATTAAGGGCCAGGGTTGTGGCTCAGTGGTAGAGCACTTGCCTAGCATGTATGAGACACTGGGTTCGATTCTCAGAACCATATAAAATACTGAATACTAAAGGTTCATCAACAACTTAAAAAAAAAAGACAGAATTAAACAACCTGGAAGGAATATTGAATATAGAATTTTTAAGACCATAAAGACTTAAAAAGGAAAGGTACAATTAGGAATTGGTATTGTATTTTTTAGTATTCTTAAAACTGGAGGATCTGAGCCTGATGCAGTGGCATGTGCCAGTAATCCCAGTGGCTTGGAAGGCTGAGGCAGGATCATGAGTTCAGAGCTAGACTCAGCAAAAGCGAGGTGTTAAGCAACTCAGTGTGACCCTGTCTCTAAATAGAATACAAAATAGGTCTGGGGAGTGGCTTAGTGCTTGAGTGCCCCTGAGTTAATTTCCTGGTACCCAAAAAAAACCAAAACCAAAAACTGAAGAATCTGATTTTGATTTTCAGACATGGTTTTAGAAATAAATTATGTATAAAAGTAGACTACTACATGTACTCTTACCAGGATATCTATGAAGGGAAGAAGTAATAGTATAGCTAGTAAAAGGGATAAGAGATCCATGGAAGATTTTAAAAAGAAAGGTGATCCCTGAGCATGTTTTTCTATGGAGTGAGAAAAGCCAGAGGAATAGCAAGCTTGAAGTATAGAGGCCAGATAATCACTATATTAGATTCCTTAAAAGGTGAGGATGCTAACAGCAGGAATAGAGAGATGAAGGGCTTCTTAAATATAAGAAGAGGCATCTTTTCTATTAAGTTTGAGGGAAAATGATAGATTTAAGGTAAAAAAAAAATGTATTCATTTGTTTTGTGAAACCATAGGATGTTTGTTCATTCAGCAGTTTCTTTTCTTTTGGTACCAGGGATTGAATCCAGGGGCACTTAACCACTGACCCACATCCCAGCCCTTTTAATTTTTATTTAGAGATAGTGCCTTTCTAAGTTGCTGAAGCTGGCTTTGAACCTATGCTCTTCCTACCTCAGCCTCCTGAGCTCCTGGGATTACAGGCATGCACCACTGCACCCAGCTCATTCAGCAGTTTCCGAATACCTACTTTTGTTACAGTCTACCAGTTTGGGGATATGCAGCACCTTTCCTTGCAGAGGTTAAGATCCGGTTAGATGGGAGATTAAAAAGATGGGAATTTTTTGTTTTTGTACTAGGGTAACAACCCAGAGCCTTGTGCATGGTAATCATGTGCTTTGCCACTGAGCAACACCCCCAGCTCACCGGGCTTGCTTGCTTTTGTTTACTCTTTTTTTTTGGGCGGGGGGGGGGGGCAGTAGTGGGGATTATACTCAGTGCCTCATGCATGCGAGGCAAGCACTCTGCCATTGAGCACTGAGCTACATCCCCAGCCCCAACGATGGCCATTTTTACTAGGTAAAACAGTGGACATCTTGCTTAAGTTGTAGATTATTAATTTGATGGCATCAGTATTGAAATGGTGTTTTTGTCAAGGAGGATTGAAGATAGTACTCATCCAGGATTACAATTTTGGAGAGCAGTTGTGTTTGGAAAGGAAACTGAAAGGTTAAGAGGATTATATAGAAAGAGTATGGTTGAAATAAAGCACCATGGAAAGGGATTAAAGGGAAGGGGTCTTGAAACTGAAGAAGAGCTATAATGTTAAAAGGAAAAAGAGCAAGAGATCTGCAATGACAAGAATATATGTGAAATATTGGTGTATAAAGCTTAAGAGCCAGAATAATTTCGAGTAGTGTATTAGCTTGTCATTACTTTAAGCAAAATATCTTACAAGAACAGTTTAAAGGAGGAAAGATGTATCTTGGCTCATAGTTTCAGAGGTTTCAGTTCTTGGTTGGCTGACTGCAAGGTAGAAACATCATGGCAGAAGGGTATGTCCAGGGGTGGGGTGGGAAAAGGGTCTGAGATAAAATGAAGTCCCCAAGGGCACATCCCTCCAGCTGTGTTCCACCTGACTACAGTTAACACTGCACCCCAGTAGGCTAGCTGTTAGTGATGAGGTCAGAACCCTCATAATCCAATCACCACCCAAAAGCCCCACCTCTGAACATTGTTGCATTGGGGACCAGTGGTCAATACATGAGATGTTGGGCCATTCCGGATTCAACCCGTAATATTCCTCCCATTAGAGAAAATCTTTGCCACACACACTTCAGATAGAGCACTAATCTCCAGAATCTACCAAGTACTCAAATATCTTTACACCAAGAACACTAATAACCCAATCAATAAATGGGCCAAGGAAATGAACAGACACTTTACAGAGGAAGATCTACAAGCAATCAACAGATTTATGAAAAAATGTTCAACATCACTCGTTATAAGAGAAATGCAAATCAAAACCACCTTAAGATTTCATCTAACCCCAATTAGAATGTCTTTATTAAGAACATAGGCAACAACAGGTGTTGGTGAGGATGTGGGGAAAAAGGTACACTCATACATTGCTGGTGGGAGTGCAAGTTGGTGCAGCCACTCTGGAAAGCAGTGTGGAGATTCCTTAGAAAACTTGGAATGGATCCACCATTTGACCCTGCTATCCCACTCCTTGGCCTATACTCAAAGAACTTAAAATCAGATTGCTACAGTGATGCAGCCACATCAATGTTCATAGTTGCTCAATTCACAATAGCTAGATTATGGAATCAACCTAGATGCCCTTCAGTAGATGAATGGATAAAGAAACTGTGGTATATATACACAATGGAATATTACTCAACCATAAAGAAGAATAAAATTATGGCATTTGTAGGTAAATGGATGATGTTGGAGACTGTTATGCTAAGTGAGATCAGCCAATCCCAAAAATCCAAGGCCGAATGGTCTCTCTGATAAACGAATGATGATGCATAATGCGGGGAGGGGGGAAGGGTGGCAAGAATGGAGGAAGGATAGATAGCATAGAGGGGAGGGGAGGGTGGGGGTGGGGTGGGGGGTAAAAATAATAACAGAATGTGTGACAGATACCATTGCCCTGTGTACATGCATGAACGCACAGATGGTGTGACTCTACTTTGTGTACAACCAGTGAAACAATAGCTGTACTCCATTTGTGTTCAATGAATCAATAAGTAAATAAAAAAAAAAAAAATTCCTCCCATTACCCCCAGAGCCTGATGTTTGTCTCACAAGGCAAAATGCATTCTGTCCCATGGGTCTCTGTAATCTTAACAGTTCCAGCTTTTCTTAAAAATGAGATTTAAAGTAAAAGCATGTTAAATAACTTCCATTATACAATGGCACAGAGTAAAATATTCCCATTTCAAAGGGAGGAATAGGGGTATAGAAAGGATAGGACCAAAAGCAAGACGGAAACCAAGCAGGGCAAACGTTAACTCTTCTAGTTCCATGTCTGAATCTAGGGTTCATGTAGGTGGCCAGATATGGGCAACCAGCCTTGCTGGTTGCAGCCCACATGGCCTCTCTTGGCTGACTCTGCTCATTCCCTGCAGTGTTCCTTGGTATATGTTCCATGTTTCTGGCATTTCTTATTTGGGGTCTCCAATGTAGCTTTGGCTTTACTTGGACAGTCTCAGACATCACCCCTCTCAAGGACTGCTTGCAGGTATTCCCAGCCCCAATACTCATTGCTTGGTCTCCCAAGTCTTCCTTTGAAATCTTGGTGGAAACTCTCATGACCCTAAAACTCTAGCATTTTGCATTACTATAAAACTAGCACCATGTGGACAATGCCAAAGTCTGCCACCAGCTGGAAAATAGCTGTGCCCTTTTGGATCATAGCTGTAGCAGCCTCTGAGTACCAAGGGCAGCTGAACACAGTTAAATGAACCCTGTGGAAACAACTTTCTAAGTTAGTCCTCTGTGGTCAGGGTGCTCCAGCTCTCTCCTTTACGCAACATCTTTCAAATGACCTTTCACTTTTATATTCTTGAACCTGTGATGGGTGGGGTTTTACTAAGCATCTTTCCTGATGTCTCTCTGTAGAATACTTCTTGTTTTTAATAGTGCTCGTATTTTTTTATTGTTTATTCTATTTAATTATACATGATAACAATGCATTTTGATTCATTGTACACAAATGGGGTACAGCTTTTCATTTCTCTGGATGTACATGATATAGAATCACACCATTCATGTAATCTTACATGTACATAGGGTAATGATGCGTGTCACATTCCACTATCTTTCCTTCTCCCTGCCCCCTCCCCTCTCCTCATTTCCCTCTACACAATCCAACATTACTCCATTCTTCACTTACCCCCTGCCCGATATGTATCAGCATCACCTATCAGAGAAAACATTCAGCCTTTGGTTTTGGGGGATTGGCTTATTTCACTTAGTATGGTATACTCCACCTCCATTCATTTACCTGCAAATGCATAATTTTATTCTTATTTATGGCGGAGTAATATTCCGTTGTGTATATATACCACAGTTTCTTTATTCATTCATCTATTGAAGAGCATCTATGTTGGTTCCACAATCTGGTTATTGTGAATTGAGCTGCTTAAACATTGATGTGACTGCATCACTATAGTATGCTGATATTAAGTCCTTTGGATGTAGACCAAGGAGTAGGATAGCTGGGTCAAATGCTGTGTCCATTCCAAGTTTTCTGAGGAACCTCCATACTGCTTTCCAGAGTGGCTGCACTAATTTGCAATCCCACAAGCAGCGTATGAATGTGCCTTTTCCTCCACATTCTCGCCAACACCTACTGCTTTTATTTTTGATAATAACCATTCTAATTGGAATGAGATGAAATCTTAGGGTAGTTTTGATTTGCATTTCTCTAATTCCTAGAGATGTTGAACATTTTATCATATATCTGTTGACTGATTGTATATCTTCCTCTGTGAAGTTCTGTTCAGTTCTTTAACCCATTTATTGATTGGGTTCTTTGTGTTTTGGTGTAAAGTTTTTGAGTTCTTTATAAATTCTGGAGATTAATGTTCTGTCTGACGTGCGTATGGTAAAGATTTTTTTCCCACTGTGTAGCTCTCTTCACATTATTGTTTCCTTTGCTGAGAAAAAGCTTTTTAGTTTGAATTCATCCCATTTATTGATTCTTATTTTTATTTATTCCGCTTTAGGAGTCTTGTTGAGAAAGTCAGCCAACATGATCAGGATTTGGGACTGCTTTTTCTTCTGTTTTGGCACAGGGTCTCTGGTCTAATTCCTAGGTCCTTGATCCATTTTGAGTTGAGTTTTGTGCAGGATAAGAGATAGGGGTTTAATTTCATTTTGCTGCATATGGATTTCCAGTTTTCTCAGCAGTGGTGCTAATATCTTAAGCAAACACAGCTTGTTGGACCCTAATTTTGCACACACTTTTGTAAGTTGTGTAAACATACAGTTTGGTCCAAAGTTGACCATGCTGCCAACTTTTCAAATCTTTCTGCTGTTTATGATTTCTCAACAGTGAACCTGAATCCATGCCACCGGTAATACCTGTACTACCAGCTGACTGCTCTGCTACCTTGAAATATATTCTGCTAGATTAGTTTGCTACCTTTAATTTGGCCTCACACCAGGTCTCAGGACATAGACAAAATGTAAACAAGTTCCTTGCTTGAATGTAGCACATGTAGCCTCTAGTTCATTTCCCAGTAAGAGTCCTCACTTCCATATTAAACCTCATGAACACAGTCTTTACTGTCTGTGTTCCTGTTGGCATTCTTCTGAGGTCACACCAGAATAATCCATTAAGCTGGCTTTACAACATTCTAAGGCTTCTCTAGCCTGCATTTTTAAACTTTTCCAAAATCATCCTACAAACCAGTTCCAAAGGTTAGTACACAACATGGTCAGGTATAGTCATAGGAATTGACCCGATTCCTGGTACCAATTTTCTGTTAGGTTTTCATCCATATAACAAAAATGCCTAACAATAACAACTTGGAGGGGGGGAGATTTATTTTGGCTTGCAGGTTTCAGAGGTTTAGGTCCATGACCAACCAGCTCCAAGGCACAGACATCATGGCAGGAAGGGTGTTGCAGAAAAAAGGTGCTCAATTCATGGCAGCCAGAAAAGGAGCAGCGGCACACCAGGACATGATACAAGTCCCCAAAGTGTATGCCCTGGTGACCTGCCTTTTCCAACCATACGCTATATGCCCGCCACCCCCCAGTAGTTCATTCAGCAAACAGGGGATTTATCTATTGATAAGGCGGATTTATCTGTTGATAAGGCCAGAGCCCTCATGATCCATTCATTCTCCAAAACTTTACTTTCACCTTGCTGCTTTGGGCACTTAGCCTTTGACACAAAAGACCTTGAGGGACATTCCAGAACCAAATCACAACAAGTGGTATAATGGGTAAGGTTCAGGATATTTTACTTAAAATGTTTTTTATTAACATGAAATACGTGTTCATTGTTATGGGATGCAATGTGATATTTCAATACATGCATATGGTATATAGTGATCATATTAGGATAATTAATATTTCCATCTCTTTTTTTAATATTTGGAGGTTTTGGATGTCTTGTAGATCTTCATTCTAAGATATTTCATAAAAGAAAGTGAGATTGGTTCTATACAATTTTCTTTTTAGGTCTGGGGATCAAATCCAGGACCTCACTCATGCTAGAAAGTGTTCCACCCTGAGCTATGTGCTCAGCCTCTTTCTTATTTTGAGACAGGGTTTCACTGAGCTGCCTAGGCTCGTCTCCAACTTGGATTCCTTCTGCCTCAGCCTCCCAAGTTGCTTGGATTATGGCTGTGTACTTTCCTAGTCTCTTATATGTCCATAGATTGTGTTCTGGAGATATAAATTTGCTTATAAAAGCTAAATCATTTTCTATTTTAATTCCTTGAAAGAGATTAGCTCATGCTGTCATATAACAGATGTAGTTGTCATGTTGGTAGTATTGCTTCTTCAGATGACCAGTTAAAAGGCCATTTGTGGGCTGGGGTTGTAGCTCAGTGGTAGAGCGGCTTGCCTGGCATGTGTGAGGCACTGAGTTCTCTTCTCAGCACTACATAAAAATAAATGAATAATAAAGATACTGTGTCCATCTACAACTAATAATGTTTTTTTAAAAAGACCACTTATGAATCCCAGTGACTCGGGAGGCTGAGACAGGAGGATCGCAAGTTCAAAGCCAGCCTCAGCAACTTAGCGAGGCCCTAAGCAACTCAGTGAGACCCTGTCTCTAAATAAATAAAATACAAAATAGGGCTGGGGATGTGGCTCAGTGGCTGAGTGCCCCTGAGTTCAATTCCCAGTCCAAAAAAAAAAAAAAAAGAGACCACTTATGTTGTGCTTAAAAACTTTAAAAGAAATCTGTTTTTTATCAATTTAGAATTTTAAATCTCTCTTCATGTGTATGTGTATGTGTGTGTTTATATATATATATATATATATATTGTGTGTGTGTGTGCATGTGTATGTATGTATATGTATATATTAATTATTGTTTTTTATTTTACTTACCTGCAGTGGTAGAGATGAAACTCAGGGCTTCATGTAAGCCCTCTACAACAGAGCTACATTCCTAGCCTATATCAATATTCTTGATGGTCTCTTTGTGGTCAGGACCAGTTAGCCAACAACTTGGAGTGGGAGATTTTAGGATTGTGAGTAGCAGTCCTTTGCATTTCATCCTATAGTTGTATATCAGTGATTCCTACCTGGGGACAAATTTGCCTTCCAGGGGATCTTTATCAATATCTGGAGATGTTTTTGGTTGTCTCCACTGAGAATGAAGAGAGACTGCTACTGGCAATGTAGTGAGTAGAGACCAGGGATTCTGCTGAAAAGCCTACATTGCATAGGACAACCCTACAACAAAGCATTGCCCAAAACGTTTACAAGTGCCCTGGTGTACATTAACTAACATCTGAATATTTAGGAACTAGTCAAGGGCTGAACTGCATGATCTAATTGAAACTTTAGAACAATTCTCTGAGGTAAGTAGTAAAGTGGTATTATCTTTATTCTGAAGGCTCTGAAGGAACCATTCATCAGGAGCAGACAGGATACAAACTAGGAAGTTTTTCGTACATAAGTATTCAGAATACAAGTGTGGTTTTTGGTTCGTTTTTTAAAAAGTCTTTAATTCTTTAGTCTTAACTTGTTCTTTTGCAGGGACAAATATTTATAGCATGGAAGTACATAATTTATTTTTAATCTTACAGATCTAGAAATGGCCATTGCCTACTGGAACTTAGTGCTTAATGGAAGATTTAAATTCTTAGACTTGTGGAATAAATTTTTGTTGGTAAGTTCACATTTTCTATAGTTCCCTGTGATTTCTCTGTGATTATGCTATGCTTAAATTAACATGTTTTAAAGCATGATTACTCATCTCAGAGCATGTAATGGACATAGAATGAGAAATTTGATTACCAGAATTACATTCTTGTATTTAGTATCATCTGGGCTATTTTTTTCTAACTCTTTATAGTGAGTCGAATGTTTTTATTTTTCAATAGGAACATCATAAACGATCAATACCAAAAGATACTTGGAATCTTCTTTTAGACTTCAGTACAATGATTGCAGATGACATGTCTAATTACGATGAAGAAGGTAATAAAACTTTTTGCCCTGCCTTTTTTTTTTTTTTTTTTTAATTTGCCATATCTTTTGCGTGTGTGCGTGTGTGCATGTGTGCACCCACGTGTGTGTGTGTTGGGGGAGGGGGGTACTGTGGATTGAACTCAGGGGCACTCTACCACTGATCTGCCTTACCTGCCCTTTTTTATTTTTTGTAATAGGATCTCAGTAAGTTGCCCCTCTTGGCCTTGACTTTGGAATTTTCCTCTCTCAGCCTCCCTGAGTCACTGGGATTGTAGGTGTGCCCTGTTTCTAATTTATTTTTTTAATTTTTAAATTTTTTTTGGTACCAGGGATTGAAACTAGGGTTGCTTAATCACTGAGCCATATCACTAGTCCTTATTTTTTATTTTGAGACAGGGTCTCACAGAGTTGCTTAGGACCTTGCTTAAAGTTGCCTAGGCTGGCCTCAAAGTTGTGATCCTCCTATCTTAGCCTCCTGAGCTGCTAGGATTATAGCATGAGCCACTGTACCCGGCCTCTAATCTCTTTTTATCACATACTGCTGAACTTCCTATCCAGAAGCTGTTTTCCTTAGAGTTAGATCTTCCTTTTCTGAGGTTTTATTTATACTTTTTTATTCTTTGGTTTTGGTGCTTCAAAGCGTTCAGTTTTTTTCTATCATATGACAGATTTAGTTCTTTATCATGTTGGTAGTACTGTTTCTTCACTTATCTCTGCTCCATGACCAATTACAAGGCCAAAAAGGCCCTTGGCATTAGCCAAGACTGCCACTTCTGAGCTATACCCCCAACACCTATTTATGCTAATTTTTTTTTTTTTTTTTTTTTTTTTTTTTTGTGGTGCTGGGATTGAACCCAGGGCCTTGTACATGCTAGGCAAGCATTCAACCAACTGAGCTATATCCCCAGCCCCCTATTTATACTATTTTAAATATATGAAATGCCTTCATTTTCTTTACCAATCTATGTCATTTGGTTTCTTTAAATTCCACTGAGTGGGCTAGAGTAGCTTAGTGGTAGACCACTTGTCTAGCCTGTGTGAGACCCTGAGTTTGAGCCCCAGCAAAAGAACCAAAAACAAAAACAGCCAACCAGTATTCATAGAAAAACATGAGAAAAGCATGAGTAATTTTCACTCATATTTTACATTTTCAGTTTAAATAATGTATTCTCTTAATGTATTTTTATACTTGTTTTTTTTTTTTTTTTTTTTTTTTTTTTTTTTTTTTTTTGTGGTGCTGGGGATTGAACCCAGGGCCTTGTGCTTGCAAGGCAAGCACTCTACCAACTGAGCTCTATCCCCAGCCCTGTATGTATTTTTATTGTTTTCTGCTACTTTTATATGAAAGCTCCTTAAGTTCACTGATTTTGTCCAATTTGAAATGCACTTCAGCTGCTTACTTTAGTACTATTGGCATTCAGCAAATATTCATTAATTGAATATTTTTCTATTTCTTCATAAAGATGGTGCTACCATCTTCTACCAGCATATACACTTGTTTTTTTCGAAGTAGCAGTGATTTCTTCACACATACTTACCTAGTTCCCCTTGAAAATTAGCAGATGACTTTTTGAGATTGTTAAATATGGTGGTATTAGAAAAATCTTCTATGGCCTTGACCTCTTTATAAGTGTCCTGGAACCATTTAAGCTAACTAGGGATGAAGTCTTCTCTTCATTTTCATTGTCATGTATCATCTTCACTATGTTTAATCTTGTATATGCCTGATAATTGTGCTCTTAGGTTTTATGCAAACTAGAGACCTTCCTGATTTGGAGATTGGCATGTGGATGTATAGAGATGTGCATATATGCAATTTAAAATCTTTGGGTAATTTATTATCATGAAATGAATAGATTTTGATATTTGCTGTTAATATCCTTTTTACGATTGCCACAAAATGCCTGGAAACTTGTTTCTTCCTGCTATGCTCACAGCACTGGCAGCATGTCATCACTTAATGGCCATCCGTTAGACTGCCAGTTTTGATCAAATTACTTCAGTTGCCAGACTTCAGAGGTCTTCAGGAAACCATAGGATTGTAGTATTGATTGACTGCCAGAAGAGTTATTTTTATCACTCAGGGAACAACCATATGTTGGAATAATAGATTAGAAAGAATACAAGGAATATTTTAGGTAAAAACTATAAAGCTTGAATTTCGAAAGGCTTATCAGTGGGAAAAGATAAAGATATACTTTAACTTTTAGGAAGGTATTTTTAAAAAACCAAAGGAAGCTGGGCACAGTGGTACATGCCTGTAATCCAGCAGCTCAGAAGGCCAAGGCAGAAGGATCACAGGTTCAAAGCCAACCTCAGCAACTTAGCAAGGCCCTAAGCAACTTAGTGACACCCTGTCTCTAAAATAAAATATAAAAAAGGCCTGGGGATGTGACTCAGTGGCTCACTGTCCTTAGGTTTAATCTCCAGTACCCAGAGAAAAAAGAAAATGAAAAAAAAAAAAAAAAAAAGAAAAAGCCCAGCCACCAAAGGGATCTATTAAAATATTAGCCTGCCTTTGGTTTTTCTTTTTTCCCTTTCTCCCATATATTTTGTTTTTTTTTCCAGGAGCATGGCCTGTTCTCATTGATGACTTTGTGGAATTTGCACGCCCTCAAATTGCTGGGACAAAAAGTACAACAGTGTAGCACTAAAGGAACCTTCTAGAATGTACATAGTCTGTACAATAAATACAACGGAAAATTGCACAGTCAATTTCTGCTGGCTGGACTGAAGATCAATCCTCACAATTCAAACTGAGGGTTGAGACAAAACTTTAAGGATACATCTTGGACCATATCGTATTTCATTCTTCTAATGGTGGTTTGGGCTTGTCTTCTAGTCTGGGCCGCTCTAAACATTTATAATTCCAACGTTGTGGATTTCATCTTATATCTGTGGACCATCCTAGTTTATTCTCCCATAAGTCTTAGAAGCTTTATGGTGATTATTTTGAGGTTTCCATTCTCGCATAAAGCACAATGCTGTCTTCATCAGAAAACAGTTTGGCATAAGAATTAAACATAATGAACATCACAAACAATTTATAAGAACTTCTTAAATATATGCTTTGGGCTAGTTGCAAAGACTATGCTGATAGCACTTCCAATGAGAGTGATATATTTAAGTGTATTGGATCTGAAATGGTGTTTTGGTTTGGGGGGATATTTTTTTTCCTGACAAATCACATGTGTTGTTGATGTGAGTAGAGAATCTGATGAAAGAAATGTCAAAATAACCAACATGAAAAATTTTTAGGATAACTTGGTGCCTACCTGAAAAATGTGTTTCAGTCTCACAATTTCAAAAAGGTTCCACAGAATAGTCTGCACTTACCTTACCCGTGTTTATATATAATGGTCCTACAGGGAGCTTTTATTTAGAAAATGTCTGCATAATGTTAGATTCCACTCTTATCTACATTATGCACTACATAATTGGATTTCATTATGCTTTTGAAATGCTTATATGCCTATCAAATAATTTAAACTATTTAATTTGTTTTGAATGTTTTGGATTGCTACACAATACAATATTCTAAATTTAGGCATAAGGGGTTTTTTTTGGTTTTTGTTTTTTTCTTTCTGGTCATCGCACTATGGAACACAAATGAAATTCTTTTAATTTATAAAAAGATAGTAGGAATTAAATTTTGGAAATGGTTGTGATGAGCCATGAAGTTCAATCTATATAATATAGGTACTGCTCTTTCAGAAAAGTAAGTCCATTTTTGATGACTTCTTATTTTGTTGAAATTGCTTTAACTGCTAATCACTGTGGTTGCCAAATATTTACTTCAGGAGCAAAGATTTTCAAACAAGCATATACTGGATGCAAAATACCAATCTGGCTTCTATTTTTGTAAATTTAGTCTCTTTACTGTTTTTGTTTCACTCAAATTAGCTCAGTTTTCACATCAAAGCAGAATACTCTCTTGTATGCATTTTTTTTTTTTTTATTACAAGACCCATGAACTGCTTTCCTGCTGAAAGTGCTCATTTCTCTGCTTATATACTGACATGTGAAGAAGGGTTTATTGGTTTCTTAAACATTTCCATAAGGCATGTTAAAAATGCTGAACTTCAAATGTTAGATGACTGTGGTCTTTAATAGGAACAGATTTTGCTTGGTATTTCCAGGTACTTTCTAAGGTCTAGTATTAACAAAGGAATGTATGTACTTCAGAATAGTAGTACCTTTTATGCAAACGTGGAAATGATTTTAAGAAACAATGATATATTAAAACTGCTTTTTATTTACATGATTTTGAAATTGACTAAAAAGCTTATCCCATTGATATTATATTAATATTCCAATCATAACTTTTAATTGAAGAATGCAAGTCTGCAGAAAGAAAAGTTACAAAATTTCTATTCAGGTTACAGAAATTGGTTATTGTAAAAGAAAAAAAAAAAGAAAAAAGAAAATAATCCTGCTGCTTTCAGTATTTCCTGATTTCATTTTTGTAAATATGAAGAGGAACTTCAATTATGAAAAAATTTAAAAAGATACATATATGTATTTTCTGTCTTAAAGATTCAGGTTTTATTTTCTGTCTTAAAGATTTCAAGTTATGATATTGTTTTCAGATTGACTAATTCAAGTATGCTGTGTTTTGAAATGAGATCCCATTAGCTTTTTTTCCCCCCCAACATAAATTGTTTTTCATAAAAAATTCTGATATTGGTTGTGGCCTAGTGCCTTGGATTTTACAGAATTTTCCTTTTAAATGCAAGACCTTTTCAACAAAATAGTGTTTGTCATCAGTTTGGTACTAAACATTTATAATTACTGTGTAATTATAAACAAAAATACATAAAACTTTGAATATAATTATGTAGCATAAAAGTTAAGGTTGTTCACTATGATGGCATCTTAGAATTAAACAAAACTATTACTAGGGCTGAAAAGAGAAAACTGATTTAATGTGGTGTGATTATTCGGAGGATAAATGGTTACAGGGAATATTTTGTACTAAAAAAATGCTTACACGTGTGGTTGTATGCATGTGTGATTGTGTGCGAGTCTGTGAGAGAGGAAGACACATACACACACAACTTGAATTGCTTTAATTCGTTAAGTGTTTCAGTCTTCATTCTGGTCAACTCCCCATGCTGATTCTTTGTTTCAAACTGAACCACAGGTACAGTTTCATTTTTGCCAAATGTCAGAACAGGTACACATTTTAAAATGTAATGCTTTTTAAATAGTAAAATGTATAAAATTAGAAGTACCCACATATAAAAATACTTGAGATCAAGTTTTTCTTTAGTAAATATCATCTGCATATCTCTGTAAGTTCAATTGTGTTTCTTACAATCCCTGTCATATTACCAACAGAGGCAATAAAAGCTTCAGTGAAATTGCCATGACTAAATTTTTTCACATATTATTTCAGTGTATCATTTTTTAAAATATTAAAATATACCTGAAAACTTTTCCAGGAAGAATAATTATTCATAAAGAGCATTGTAATGGCAAGTTTTGGGGAGAAAAGATATGCCAAGTCTTGTTTACTACATTTAAAATGTTTACAACTATACTGGGCTGCTTTATTTAATTAACAATACTGTAGTTGTGTAATATGGCATTGTAAGTATGTGTTCTTCATTAGACTTTTAAAAAGTTTTAATGAGAGAAAGTGAATTTACTTAACAAAACCTGGAAAATCTTTTACATAATATCCTTACTGGGCGGAGGGGAATTCTTATTTAAGCAAGGTATCCTAATTTTTTTCCTCAGGTTTTAAGTGAAGTGTTATTTATTTTTTATTTGATGATAATCAAGAAGTATGAGTAGTTGTAGCTAGTTTAATGTGCACTTTGCTTAGAGTTTAAAACATGTTAATGTCAAGACTACTTATTGTAAACCTGTAATTTTTGCATATGAATGACAGAAGAAAATTAAAACTATGAAAGAATTTTGGAATAAAAAAGGAAAGTGGTACTGGGGAAATTTATTATGATTAACAGAGTATGCCTTTGTAAAATTGAATCAACTTTTGGCAAGAATTAACTTATGTAGTTCCAAATGTTAAATTGTATATATTTAATAGGAAATACTTCATTTGACATCTCAGTAATTTCCTTTAATGTTACCTTATACTTCTAACAATATGATTTATAGTGAATACTTAAATGTTTTAATACGATTTTATCAAATTTGATAATGTGATGATAAAACATTTTAAAATGTGAACTATATAATATATATCTGAATAACTGAGGACACAAACCTGAATTGTGATTTCTACATAATGTGGCAAATAGGGTTCCAATTATGGCTCATTTAATTGATTATAAACTTTGAGTGTATTTCTGAACTCCTTATTGCCTCCATTTTTTACAATTATATAGCAGTAATTTTTATTTCATAGAATTAATTGAAGTTATTTATCATGATACCTTTATCTTTGATTTCTGAGGGGAAGGGATTTGTATTTTGTACTTACATTAAAAAAAATTGTACAGATTTCCCTTTCCAGGTTTATCCTTATTATTTACTGCCATTTTGATTGAACATTTTCTTTGTACCTGATTCTGGAGGCAGAACTTTTTATTTATTTATTTTTAACTCAGTTACATAAATGGTTTTATTAGGGCATTCTGCCATCTTCTTTAGTATCTGTTAGGAAAGTGATATTTGCTGTTGATCAACCAATTCATTTGACTGCTTTCCTTTAAGTTCATTGTTTTGTGTTACGTGAATTCGGTTGATTTAAAAAAAAAAAGTCATAAATCATGAAATGATAAAAGGTGTACAGCCTTTGTAGCAAATGGAATTCCTAAAGAGTAATGTATTTATGGAGTTTTGAAGGGCAATGAAAGGAAATCATTTTGTAGTTATTTTTTAAAATTGAGATTTAAAAATTTATTTAAATGAATTTCAAGTTTCTCTTTTATGAGTGTTTAATATTTTCAGTTTAAGAAATTTTGGAGTTGTGCTTTGCCAAAATCATAGTGTAACTTGTAATTTGTAACATTGGTTTTTAAGCTATGATTTGGGGTTGCTTTGGGCCACAGCAGGCAGGGTGTTTTCTACTTAATCTTTTGCTTTGTACTTATATCTGTTGTAGGTACTAGTGTTTCACATGAGACTTGATTTGAGTTGGTTTTTAATAGTTAAATGTTCTTTTTCTTTCTTTTTTTTTTTTTTTGGTACCAGGGATTGAACTCAGGGACACTCAGCCACTGAGCCACATCCCCAGCCCTATTTTGTATTTTATTTAGAGACAGGGTCTCACTGAGTTGCTTAGTTAGCACCTTGCCCTTGCTGAGGCTGGCTTTGAACCCGCAATCCTCCTGCCTCAGCCTCCCCAGCAGCTGGGATTACAGGCGTGGGCCACCATGCCCGGCTAGTTAAATGTTCTTAATGACTTGCTGAGAGGGCGCATATGGCACTTCTGTCAATGGAATGGGAAGAAATGGACCCTGGCCGAAATTCAAGCCAGCTTGAGCATGGAAATCAACACCTCTTTGAAAATAAGAACCCATCAAATTCAAAGCAAAGAAGAATATTGAACCAAAATAATGAAAACAAAGCTTGATTTGAAACAATGAAATGTTTGAAACTTACTGGGGGCAACAGCATTTGAAGTGACTTAATGAGCAAATGAAGAAAAATAGGAAAATACCTGTTTCATATTTAGAAAGTATGTGTGTATTTAAACATGTTCAGTATAAATACTAAAATTTTTATTTCAGGTTATGAAATATTCTGAGAAAACTAATGGGAAATTGGGTCAATATGAAGCAACAAATTTTTATAAAAAGGAATTTTATAGGGCATAAGGTTAGGGTAAAAACAAATTAGTAAAATGGCAAAGAGATGATGGTAATGTCAACAGTGGACAAAGATTTTTATCATAAGGCTCATAGCTGAAGGAGCAATATTTGCTCAGTAATGTTTAGAGATGGGTTTACTTGGAGTCTTTTAACGATGGCATGTTTAGTTTTCAAGCAAATGCTAATATTAATAGTCTACTAGAAGTCATTGTATTGGAATTATGAGAAATGAGTGGACTGGCAGTTTTAAAAGTTGTTCCTAAAATTTTGTTAAAATGGTGTTTACAAGAGCTTTGGGTCTGGGATGTAGCTCAGTGTTAAGAAGCACTGCCTACCATGAATCCATTGTGGGTTCAATCCCTGCCATCAAAACAAGACAAAAATAGCTTTATTAACATAATTTTGTGCAACATAAAATACGGTCATTTAAATATACAATAATTTAGCAAATTTGTAGAATTACACAATCATCACAGACCAGTTTTGGACTATTTTCATTGGTCAAAAAGTCCACTGTGCTCCTTTGAAGTTAATTCTCTTTCCTATTGTCTACCCTAGGTAGACCCACTGATCTCAAATTTCACCTAAGTAGAGTCATACCATTTGTAGTCTCTTGCATCTTTCGTTAAGCATGGTATAGAGGTTTATTGATGTTTTACTTTATATGTACTTAGTTCTCTTGCTTGGTGAATTGTTCCAGTGTTTGGATATACCATACTTTGATTTTGTATTCTTCAGGTGATAAGACATTGTCTTATGCTTTTTTCTTACTAATAATAATGCTGTAAACAGTAACATGTATATCTTTGTGTGAACATGGAATTGGATTGTGTAAATTTATTTTTTTAAAAAACTGCAAAATTTTTCCCAAACTATTTAGAATTCTGCCTGCCACAACACATGAGATTTACAGTTCACATTCTTGCCAATACTTTTCTCTTACTTTAACCACTTTGGTGGATGTGTATTTAAGTGTACAACTTACACCTGACTATCCTAACTCGTATATGGAATGTGCAATTTGGATGAGTTTTCAAATGGCCCACGGGAGTGCTGTAAAATTAGTTAAGTTAGTAAAATCAGCATGGATCTGTACTTTACTTGGTGGTAGTATTTTCTATAGCTTATTACAGTTCAGTGTCCCTCAGTGATTTCAATGCTGTGAGGTAGAGTGGTGCTGACCATTGGTGTGTGGCTGGTACTTATGTACCTTGCTTGACAGAGCTACCCAATTAGCTTCTGAGTGCAAAAGGTAATTAGAACTTCACAAAAATTACTGTGTCTCGGCTGGGGATATATCTCAGTGGGTAGAGTGCCTGCCTTGCAAGCACAAGGCCCTGGGCTCAATCCTGAGTACCACCAAAAAAAACAAAACAAAAAAACAACAACAAAAAACAAATTACTGTGTCCATCTCATGTTTCCCTGATCTTTATGGGAATTAGTGATTGAGTTTGTAGAAATTTGGCTGATATCAATTAGTTGCTGAGCACTATGCAAATTGCTCTTACAGTTGAAATTGGAGTGAGTACATTTTAAATGCTTTTACTAACACAGTTACACGTAATAGTTGGGTCCATTCTGTCATAATCATACATCATGGTGTTTAAGTTGGTCCTTTGTAGATATTCATAAAGATGGAGTTTTTGGACATGTATACAACATTGTTGAACTCATTCCACATTTCCTCCCCTTTCCTCTCCCTCTCTTTCCCCTCATTCTCTTCCTCCTTCATTGATCTTGCCTCTACCCTTAGGGAATATGATCTTCCCCTGCTTTTTCCTCCTTGCCTTGCTCTAGCTTCCCTCTATGAGAGAAAGCATTTGACCCATGATCTTCTGAGTCTGCTTTATTTCACTTACAATGATGTTCTTCAGTTCCATCCATTTGCTGACATGCCATAATTTCATTTTTTTAAAAAAATTTCTATCAGAGATTGAACCTAAGGTCACTTAGCTGTTGAGACATCCCCAGCCCTTTTATTTTATTATCTTGAGACAGGATCTCACTAAATTGCTTAGGGCCTCGCTTATTTGCTAAGGCTGACTTCTGCCTCAGCCTCCCCAGTTGCTGGGATTACAGGCATGCACCACGATGCCTGGTCATAATTTCATTCTTCATGGCTTTGTAAAACTTCTTTGTGTGTGTTTACCTTATTTTCTAAATCCATTTATTGTCTATGGTCACCAGGACTGGTTCCATAGTTTGACTATTATGAATTATGCTGCTGTAACATTGATGTGCCTGTGTCATTACAGTATGCTGATTGTAGTTCTTTTGGGGTCAACACCAAGGATGGCATGACTGGGTCATATGGTGATCCTATTGTCTTTCTGAGGACTCTGTACTGCTTTCCAAAGTGGCTGTACTCATTTGCAGTCCCACCAACAATGTGTGAGTATACCTTTTCCCCCAACATCCTCACCAGCATTATTTATGTTCTTGATTGCCATTCTAACTGGAGCAAGATGGATTCCCAACATAGTTTTGATTTGCATTGCCTGATTGCCAAGGATGTTGAACATTTTTCCATGTATTTATTTGGCCAGCATTTCTATTTTTCATAGAAAATTTTGAACATGCAAAAGGAGACTAGCATAATGAACTCATTTCAATGTGATTGATTCATGGCCAATTTTGATTTACCTATATGACACTTACTTTTTCACCATTTATTTTGAAGCAAGGCCTAGGCCTAGAGAGCAAATCACTTAATTTGTTAATACTTCAGTATGTATGTATGTATACAAGAGAGAGCTTGTAAATAAAACCACAATTCTATTTTTACAGATAAATATTAGCAATTCCTTAATAACTAGTCGGTATGCAAAGTGCCCCCCACCATCTTCTAGCCAGGATTCAAATAAGGTTCATACATTATAGATATCTTCTTATATCTCTTAACCTATGGATCCCTATGCCTTCACTCCTTGGTTTGGAATTAATTTGAAAAAGCAGTGATTGCTTTGAAAGTTTTAATTTATATGCAATTTCAAATTTAAGGTGAAATTTTAATGAACTTATTCTAACTTAAAAATATTTTTCAAGTTAATGAAATGTGGTACAAGAAACTACTATGTATTGATACTTTAAAAATAAAATGTAACTTGTATGCAGAATACATAAAGAACTCCCAGAACTTTAAAAAAAATTTACAAATGAGGGCTGAGGTTGTAGCTTAGTGGTTGAGTGCTTGCCTAGCACACGTGAGGCCCTGGATTTGATCCTCAACATTTCATAAAAATAAATAAATAAAGGTACTGTGTCCGTGTACAACTAAAAAATTTACATTTTAAAAAACCACAAATGAGCGAAGGTTTCAAATGGACATTTTTCTAAATGACCAATAAGCCCAGGAAAATATGCTCAACATCCTTTAGGGAGATGCAAATCAAAACCACAAGAAGATATCACTTCACACCCATTAGGAACGCTTTAATAATAAGGACAATAACATTGGAGGAAAATGGGTGAAACTTCAGAGCATTCTGTTAAGCAAAATAAGCCAGACTCTGTAAGTCAAGAGTTACAATGTTTTCTCTCATGTGGACGCTAGAGAAAAGGGGAGGGTGAATGTGGGAGCAGATTTCATGAAAATAGAAGGGAGATTAGTAGAGTAGAGGAGGGAACCAGAGGGAGAAAAGGGGAGGTACTGGGAGTGAAATTGGCCAAATTATGTCATGAATGTGTAAATATGTCTCAGTGTCTAATTATAATGCACCAATGAGAAAAATTCTTTTAAAACGTTGATATGGAGAAATTGGAAACGGTTGGGAATGTAAACTGGTGCATCTCCTTTGGAAAAGAGTTTGGTTGTTCTTGAGAAAGTGAAACAACATGTGATCCACCAGTTATATTTCTAAGTGTGCAGACTTTCAAGAGACTTGAAAATGTTCACACAAAAACTTGTACATAAATACTGGTAGTATTATGTATAATAGCTAAAAAGTTGAAACAATGCAAACATGCATTAACTTGACAAACAAGGTGTAATCCATACAATGGAGTAGTACTTGGCAACAAAAAGGAATAAGGTTTTGATCAGATGCTACAAGGTGGATGATCCTTGAAAACATGCTATGTGAAAAAAAACAGTCACAAAAGGGTCATATTGTATGATTCTATTTATAGGACATGTCCAGAATAGGCAAATCTATGGATAGGATTAGTGGTTGGGGTGAGATATGGAGAATAGTGAGCTACTGCTAATGGATATGTATTTCTTTTGGGATGATGAAAATATTCTGGAATTAGATAATGGTGATTGTTGTTCAACTAGTGAATACACTAAAAATAATTTTATGCTTAAGGCAGTCTTATGGCATATGAATTATGCCATAGTTATTTTTAAAATAAATACAGGCTATGTCGCTAAAGACAGTGGAACTTTGAAATAATGGCATTCTTTGAAGACATTGGAAAATTTGCTAATTTCACCTGATTTCGATGAGATACCCGCTGGTGATCCATTGGATTGTTGTATGCCTATTTTGTGCACATGTAACTCCAAATTTTCCCTCTTCAAAATACTCCTTTTATAAAGCAGGAAGAATTTATTTATTTTTTTTAAGGTACTAGTGATTGAACCCATGGCCTTGCATATGCTAGACAAGCGCTGTACCACTGAGCTGAGCTACATCCCCACCCCATCCCCTTTTGAGTCATGGTCTTGTTAAGTTGATGAGACTGACCTCTAACTCAGGATCCTCCTGCCTCAACCTCCCAAGTAGTTGGGATTGTAGGTTCATACCACCACTTTCAGCCTTTTTCATAATCTTTGGTGAAAGAAAGATGGTAAATAGCAGAGGGAATCCATCTAATAGAATTGAAGGTACAGGTGTACTACTACTTTTGTCTTATCTAGAAGGAATGTATAAGGACTATGTTTCCAATTGTTTTTGAAATTTTAGGGACTAAGAGGCCATCACCTTTCTGTTTTCTTAACTAGCAGGGGTGTTTTGAATTACTGCTCAGACCACATGCAGCTGGATACAGGTAGTTTGGGATCTCTACTAAACAGCAAGGAATGTGGTGGATAGTTCCTGCGTTCTACTTTTTCTTTTTTAGTTGTAGATGGACCCAACACCTTTATCTATTTTTATGTGATGCTGAGGATTGAACCCAGTGCTTCATGCATGCTAGGCAAGCGCTTTACCACTGAGCTACAACCCCAGTCCTTACTGCTCTACTCTTAACTAGGGGAAAATGATGGCATAAAATATTTATGTCCTACAGGCCAGGCGTGGTGGTGCACGCCTGTAATCCAAGTGACTTGGGAGGCTGAGTCAGGAGGATCGCTAGTTCAAAGCCAGCCTCAGCAACTTAGCAAGGCTCTAAGCAACTCAGTGAGTCCCTGTCTCTAAATCAAATACAAAATAGGGCTGGGGATGTGGCTCAGTGGCCGAGTGTCCCTGAGTTCAATCCCTGGTTCCAAAAAAAAATAAAAAAAAAAAATTATGTCCTACAAAATTACCAAAGTAATTTAGGAAGTCTCTGTTAAGATGGAGTTGTTTCCTTTGTTTTTCACTTCAAGCCCTCTCTGCTTTCCCCCTTAACTTTTTGGGGTGCGGGGGATTGAACTCAGGGCCTTGTGCATGCTAGGCGTGTACTCTGCCACTGAGCCATATCCCCAGCCCACCCTTCAACTTTTAACAGTGCTGTGACTTTATTCAAGGGAGGTTGTATTCTGTAGGCCAACCCTATTATAGCTGGGATAAATTGTGTAGCTCCTCTTTCCCCTAAGTCTGGGTTTCCCAGTGTCAACCTACTCACCTTAGCTGATGAACGATGGGTTCATCTAGAGGGAAGTAGCCCTTCATATTTATAACTGTCAAAAGACAACATTTGAACAAACAAGTTAAATGATCTGATTGGACTTATTTGTGATTCATGAATGTGGTAGCATCTCATCTCAAAATAGAAACTATGCTGGGCCTTGGCAGAACAGTTGCTTTTTATAAGGAAACTTGAACTAAGAGGAATGAAGAAACAACATTACAGAAGGCAGGTTGGTTCAGGTTACTTTCCTTCTAAGGGTTAAAGCAGAGGAGACTTCTCAATCATGCTGGCTGAAACAGTTTTCTGGGGATTTCTCTCTCTCCTGTTTCCTGAGAGGCTCAGATAAACAGCTTAGTTTTGGTCTGGTGACCTAGAACTTTAGCATGAACATCTTCATTTTGTCTGTTGGGAAGACAAACAGCAGCTCTGTCCAAACCATTGCCCACTGTGAGTTAATACAAGTACAGGTGTTTTATGTTCTACAGGGAAGGATAACTTCCCTTCATGGCAAAAGAGCTTCCATTTCCCTATAGAGAAAGAGAGGTCTATAAAGTGGTTACTTTAAGATGTTTTCTTTTTCTTTAGTGAGAAACCCCTGTAAATTTATATAACTTAACTGCTTTGGAAATATCTTTCCTTTTGACCAGGCTGGAGAAGAGTACATCCCTTGGTCTGAAGGTGCCAGGATGTGGCTGTGAGGGCTTCTAGAGTCACACAGGGTACCAGCTCTCAACCCAGGTGATTTAACCGCTGGCATGCAGACTCTTCTCCATGGCTGTTTCTGTCCTTTCTGTAGAAACTTGCCACCTCTGCGATCACAACCTACTGGCTTGGCATGAGATGCCCATTTTAGTGAGCATTTTGATTCTATTCAGTTTGAAGAAGTAATCCATAAAATGACAATCCAGTCAAAGATGGATCCCTTTCAAAAATGTGACTAAAACAGGTTAAGTTTTATGTCTGTTAATGGGTAGTTAGCAGAATCTCTTTGTCTCTGTTATCCCAGCCTTTCTCTTGACTTCTAAGAGGTCAGACATACCACTGCTTTACAGAGAACATTATTAAAAGTACATTGAGAGAGCAGTGGACCTGATCTCTTTGTTTTTTTTTTTTCTGTGAAAAAAACACTCATCTTTATATTTAGATACTCTTGGAGATATTAATCTAGGGGTGTCTTAAAATATAATTTGTTTGTCTTCCTCTTATTGGATTATAAAACACTTTTAAGATACATTCTGGATCAAGTTGTTTATAGATACATATTTTTTAAAAATTTTTTGATGATTCTAATGCAAGTTTAATTTTAAGTTGCATTTAATTATGCATAAAAATACATATAATACACACTTGAGCCCACATATTGAACAAACACAATGTAATAACTAAAATGCAATCTATTTTTTGTTCCCTACCAGTGCTATCCCTTTTAAAAATATATTCTTTAAAAAATTTTTTTGTTCTAATTAGTTATATATGACAGTAGGAGGTATGTGTGGTTTTTTTCCCAGTCTAAACATATTTTGTGTTTACTTTCTTCTCAACTGTGACTCTTCCTCCACCCTCCTTTCCTTCCTGCCTTCTATTTCTTCTTGGCAGTGCTGTGATATCTTTATAAATGGGTGTGTTTTTTTTTTTTTTTGTTTTTTTTTTTTTGTACCAGGAATTGAAATTTAATTTGGATAAAGTTATGTCAAATTTTTTTCAACAGGTAACACTTTTAGTGTTGTATCTAAAAAATCATTGCCTGATTCAAGGTCACTATAATTTTCCCATGCTTTATAGTTTTAGGTCTTCAATTTAGGTTTATGACTCAATTTGAGTTAATGTAGACATACAGTGTGTGAAATAGGGGTCTAGTTTTCTAGGTTTTTTTTTTTTTTTTTTAAGGATGTCCAATTTTTCCAGTACCATTTGTCAAAAAGTCTATTCTTTCCCAACTTAATTATCTTAGTACTTTAAAAAAATCAATAGCCCATATATTTGTGGGTTTATTTCTGGACTTTATTCTGTTCTATGGTTTTGTCAACTTCAATAAAAAGTAGAGATTCTCAAAGGAATAATGATATTTATTTGGGAAATGCAGAACATTGTAATGAAAATACATGTGCTATACATGGGTTTATAATGGGGCTAGGGCACGATTTTTGTTTTGTTTTGTTTTGCAGAATTGTAGATTGAAACAGGGGTGCTTTGAGCTCCATCTCCAACCCTCTTTATTTTTTGTTTTTCGGCAGGATCTTGCTAAGTTGCCAAGGCTGGTTCCAAACTTGCCATCCTCCTGCTTTAGCTTCCCTGACAGATGGGATTATAGGCCTGTGCCTCTACACCCAGCTGAGGGGAAGTTCTTAAAGACAAAAATGAGTAGGATTACATCAGATTTTTTTTTTCTTTGTACCAGGGATTGAACCCAGGGGTGCTTAACCACTGAGCCACATCCCCAGCCCTTTTTATATATTTTTTTGAGACAGAGTCTTGCTAAGTTGTGAGACTGGTTTTGAATTTAACCATCCCTCTTACCTTATCCTCCATAGCATCTGGGATTATAGGTGTGTCTGCATCAGATATTTGAAACAAGAATCTCCTTGACCACAATGATTAATAATGGGAGTGGCATCAGTCTGGGGTTGAACAGGCAGTTGCTGGACTGATGACTTTGTAGAAGCACTTTTTCCACAAAGGTTGTGGTGGATGTGTGGAAGCGTGTGGTTCTGGCACTCTTTGATTTCTGTGGTTACTATCAGTTGCTGTAGTTGCTCTGGGTAAGAACCCTTGTTTTATAACTTCCCAATTTTACCTATTTATCTGTCTTGTTTTAGGTGTGACACAAGTGCCTCCATTTTGCTCTAACCACTTTCACATTTCTTTGACTATGTATGTCATCTTACACATTCATGTACCACTCTTGGGCCTTGGCTACTGCAGGCTTGACATCAGTGCTGTAAGTTCTCCAGCTTTGTGCTTGGAGGTCCTTGGCATTTCCTTATGAATTTTAAAATCAGATTTTCCTTTAAAAAACAAAACAAAACAAAAAAACTTTTCCTAAAAATCCTCCTGGAGTTTTGATGGATATTGTTATAAATCAATGAGAGACCAGTTTGCCCCCAGAGGACATTTGCAACCATGTCTTCAGATGTTTCTTAATTACAGTTGGAGGGGGTGGTGCTACTAGCATCTAGTGGGGCCAGAGATGTTGCTGAACATCTTATAGTGCACAGAACAACCCTGTACAATAATTTGTAGTGCAGAAAACTTGCTGAATAATGGTGCCATGCACATCCATCCACACGTATTTATTTGAGTACCTCTTTTCACTTTGTGTGTGGTGGGGGGAGAGGGTCTTGTTAAGTTTCCTTTGAATTTGTGATCCTACTATGAAGGCCCCAAGTAGATGAGATTACTGGTGTGCACCATGGTCATGCCGTTCCTATTTTCACTGCTTTTACATATATGCTTAGGGTTGGAACTGCTGACACGGTAATTCTATGTTTAACTTTTAAATGAGGAACAACCAAACTGTTTTCCAAAGAAGCTGTACCAGTTTACATTCCTACCTCTGCTACATTATGAGGGTTCCACTTTATCTACATCCTTATCAACACTTACTGTTTATCTTTTTGATTGAAGCAATCCTAGCAGGTATGAAGTATTTCATTGTGATTTCGATTTGTTTCCCTAATGACTAATGCTAATGTGCTTATTGGCCATGTACATAGCTTTTGGAAAAATAACTGTTTAAATCTTTGTCCATGAATTTTTTTATTGTAGTAAAAAACTATAAAATATACCATCTTAGCCATTTTGAAGTGTATAGTTCAGTAGTGTTAAGTATATTCAAACTGTTGTGCAACAGAGTTCTGAAACTTTGCATCTTGCAAAACTGAAACTGTCCTCATTCATCAACTCCCCACTACCTGGCCCCCAGCCCTTGGTTACTGCCAATCTTTCTTTTTCTTGCCTTCCTTTCCTTTTTTATTTTTATTTTTTTGTTGGGGTAGGGGAGTACTGGGGATTGAACCCAGTGATGCATTACCACTGAGCTACATCCCCAGCCCTTTTTGTCTTTTATTTTGAGACAGAGACTTGTTGTTGAGGCTGACCTCAAAACTTCAATTCTCACTCAGCTTCCTGAGTTACTGGGTTTATAGCTATACAGATTGCACCTGGCACCAATCTTTTATTTTCTGCAGAATTTGCTACTTTAGATATCTCATGTAAGTGGAATCATACAGTATTTGTCTTTTTTTTTGAACCAGGGATTGAACCCAGGGACACTCAGCCACTGAGCCACATCCCCAGCCCTATTTTGTATTTGATTTAGAGACAGGGTCTCACTGAGTTTCTAAGGGCCTCGCTAAGTTGCTGAGGCTGGCTTTGAACTTGCGATCCTCCTGACTCAGCCTCCCAAGTCGCTTGGATTACAGGCGTGCGCCACCACGCCCGGCGTATTTGTCTTTTTGAGATTGACTTATTCTCAAAATGTCTTTAAGCTTTGTTCATGTTGAAGCAATTGACAAGATTTCCTTTTTACAACTGAATAATATTCCATTGTATGTACATACCCCCCCTATTGTTTATCCATTCATCTGTTGATGGATACTTAGGTTGCTTCCACCTCCTGGCTTTTGTAAAATAGTGCTTTTATGAATGTGGATGTGGAAGGTATCTCTTTGAGATCTTGCTTTCAGTTCTTTGACATAATCCCAGAAGTGAGACTGTTGGATCATATAGTAGTTTTCTTTTAATTTTTTGCTGAATGGACATACTGTTTTCCACAGCAGCTGCACCATTTTACAGTCCTAAGTATGCCAAGATTTCCATTTCTCCTTACCTCTTCAACTCCGGTTGTCTTTTTCTTTCTTTTCTTTAACAGTAGACATCCCAATTAGTCTGAAGTAATATCTCATTGTGGTTTTGGTTTGCATTTCTTTGATGATTAGTGATTCTGAACTTTTTTCTTTTCATGCTTGTTGGCCTTATGTTTATATCTTTGAAGAAATGTCTAAGTCCTTTGCTTATTTAAAAACTCAGGTTAATTTTTCTTGTTGTGAGTTGTAGTTCTTAACTAGTCCCTTAAAAGATAATGTTTTACAAGTATTTTTCCCATTTTGTAGGGTGCCCATTCACTATTTTTTGTGTCTATCAATGATCAAGAGTTTTTAAGTTTGATGTAGCCCTCTTTGTCTATTTTTGCTTCTCTTGTGTGTGCTTTTTGTGTGATAGCCAAGAAATTACACAATCTAATGTCATGAAGATGTCCCCCTATGTTTTCTTTTCTTTTCATTTTTTTGGTAATGGGGATTGAACCCAGAGGCACTTTACCACTGAGCTATATTCCCAATCCTTTTTACTTATTTTTTATTTTGGGACAGGTTGTGTTGCTGAGGCTGGCTTCAAACTTGCCAAGCTCCTGCCTCAGCTTCCTGAGTCACTGGGTTCCCTTATATTTTCTCTTGGTAGCATTATAATTTGGGATTTTATGTTTAGGTTTTGATCCATTTTAAGTTAATTTTTGCACCTGCTATAAAGAAGGACCTAATTTTATTATCTTGCATTTGGATATCAGTTTTTTAACACCATTTGTTGAAAAAACTGTCCTTTCTCCATTGAGTGGTCTTGGCACCCTAGTTGAAGACCATTTGACCGTGTGTGTGAGAGCATATTACTGGGATTTTTCTGATCCATTGGTCTATGTGTTTGTTTTCATGCCAGTGTCACACTGTTTCCATTGTTGTCATTTTGTACTGTCTTTTGAAATCAGGAGTTGTACCTTCTCCAACTTATTGCTTTTTAAACATTGTTTTGGAGAGCAAGTTTCCTTTTGCCTCCATGGCCACAGCTTTGAATGTGTTCAGGCTTCAGAAGAGTGCCCTGAGCTGTGGCCAAAAGATCATCTGGTTTCCCCAGTGAGATCAGTGAAATCATTGGTGCCAACTCCCACAAGATGGTAAGAGATGGGCTGGTCCTCAGCAATCCTGTGCCTGACCGTACCCTTCTCAGGGCTGGAAAAACACCTTGGCTCACCAGAAGGGTGGGCATGTGGACATAGTAAGAGAAATAGTATAGCCAGTGCTCAAATGCCAGACAAGGTGGCCTGGATGAGGAGGATGCAGAATTCTGTGCAGGTGGTTCTGAAGATGACTGACTGCCCACGTGTCACAGCCTGTACCTGAAGGTGAAGGGGAGCATGTTCAAAAGCAGAGGGAGTCTCCATTTATGTGTGATGTCCATGATAGGCAGATCTACAGTTGGAGAATATATTAGTAATTGCTAAGGACTGAGGGGAAAGGGAGTGAAGAATGACAGCTAATGGGCATCCATTAGCTGGCAAGGCTGCAAGAAGCTCCTGACTGCTGAGTTTGAGGCAGCAGATCAAGACCCAGGAAACTTGTGAGCACCTCCAGGCCAAGAAGGAAGAGATTGTTAACACTGTCCAAGGAGTAAGAGATCACGAATTATGGCTCTGGTGTTTGTACATAGTAGCCCCAGTGATTATATAAAGTGTAATTGAAATAAAAACCTGTATCTTCAAAAATAAAAATGAAATGGTTTTGATTATTTGGAGTTCTTTGAGATTGCATATGAATTTTAGGATGGATTCTTCTATTCCTGCAATAAATGCCATTGGGATTTTCATAGGGATTGCATTGAATTCGTGGATTGCTTTGGATAGTATGAACATGTTATCAATATTTAAGTCATCTAATCCATACACGTGAGATGTTTCCTTTGTCTTTAAATTCTTTCAGCAATTTCTTGCATTTGCTTAGGTTTATTCCTAGGTATTTTACTTTTTGATGCTATTGTAAATGGAATTATTAATTTTTTTTTTTGGATTTTTCATTGTTAGTGTATAGAAATGCAACCAATTTTTTGTGTTGATTTATATCCTGCAATTTTGCCGAATTCATTAGTTCTAATCATTATGTTTGGGTACATGTATACAAGATATTAAGGGTTTTCCACATAAAAAGAGCATGTCATCTATGATCAGAGAATTTTACTTCTTTCTTTTTCTTGCCTAGTTGCTCTGGCCAGGACTTCAGTACTATATTAAAAAGCAGTGAAGCCGGATGTGGTGGCGCACACCTGTAATCCCAGCAGCTTGGGAGGCTAAGGCAGAAGGATCACAAGTTCAAAGCCAGCCTCAGCAAGGGCAAGGCGCTAAGCAACTCAGACCCTGTCTCTAAATAAAATACAAAAGAGGGCTGGGGATGTGGCTCAGTGGCCAAGTACCCCTGAGTTCAATCCCCAGTTCAAAAAAAAAAAAAAAACAGTGAAAATGGGCATTCTTGTCTTGTCCTTGATCTTGAAAGTAAAGCTATCTTTCACTAGGGTATGATGTTAGCTATGGGTTTTTCATAGATGGCCTTTAATGAAATTGAGGTCCTTTCCTTTCATTCCTTGTTTGCCAAGTATTTTTAACATGAGAAGTTGTTGAGTCTTGTCAAATGGTTTTTCTGCATCTCTTAAGGCAATCTTGTTTTTGTCCTTCATTCTGCTAATGTGGTTTTATGGTTTAATGTGTGCTAATTGAGTTTTGTATGTTTTTTTTGTTTGTTTGTTTTTGCGGTGCTGGGGAGTGAACCCAGGGCCCTACCAACTGAGCTATATCCCCAGCCCGAGTTTTGTATGTTGAACCATCCTTTCATTCCAAGAATTATTTCCACTTAGCTGTGGTATATAATCCTTTAATGCCCTGTTGAATTCAGTTTGCTGGTATTTTGTGGAGGATTTTTTCCATTGATATTCATCAGGAATGTTGACCTGTAGTTTTCTTGTAAACTCTGACTTTGGCTTCATGGAATGAATTTGGAAGTTTTTTCTTCAGTTCTTGGAAGAGTTTGAGGATAATTGGTGTTCATTCTTCTTTAAATGTTTGATACTTTTTTTGTTGTTGTTTTTTAGTAAAACCATCTATCTGATTCTGGACTTCTTTTTGTTGGGAAGTTTTTGCTTATTTGTTTTTTGGTACCAGGGATTGAACCCAGGGGTGCTTAACCACTGAGCCACATCTCCAGCCCTGTTTGTTATTTATTTTGAGACAGGGTCTTGCTCAGGGCCCTGCTAAGTTGTTGAAGCTGGCCTCCAACTGTGGTCCTCCTGCCTCAGCCTCTCAAGTCTCTGGGATTACAGTTATGTGCCATTGTGTCCCACTTTATTGGGAAGATTTGGAATACTGATTCAATCTTCTTACTAGTTATTGGTCTATTCAAATTTTCTAATTTTTCCTGATCCAATCTTGGTAGGTTGTGTATCCATTTTTTAATTGGATTGTCTTTCTAATGTTGAATTGTAAAAGCTCTTTGTATTTTCTGGATACTAGACTTATCAGGTATAGGATTTATAAATATTTTCTATTACTCTATTTTTTGGATTGTCTCTTCATTTTCTTGATATTATTTTTTATGGCATAATAGTTTTTTTTTTCAATGCTAGGAATTGAACCTTGCAAGCAAGGTAAGCAAGTGCTCAACCACTGAGCTACACTCCCAGCCCTATAGTAATGTTTCAAAATCAGAAAATGAACCCTCCAACTCTATTCCTTTGTTGTATTCTGAATCCTTTGCATTTCCATATACCTGCTAAGATCATCTAGAAAAAAATTATGTTTACTTCATATATCAGTTTTGGGAGCAATCATATATTTTTAAAATTTCATGTGTCCATATGATATTCTTACTTCCTAATGTCACAACCTTCATCTAAATTCTTCATGTCTGGCCTGCATACCTGAAGTGTCTTCCTAAATGTTCTCTACACCTTTAGTCTGCTTCTCTTCAATCACTTGTTTGCATTGTTGTAAGATTTATCTAAAAGATCTTTTGGTGACTCCCTATAGTTTTCAGAATTTATTCACTAATCAAATAAATGTCCCTCATTTCTTAATGTGTCAAGTATTGGAAATTCAGCAGTGAACAAACTGGACAAAAATAGTTCTCTTTTTGTGCTTATACTCTGTTGTGGGGGATGCAATACACAAAATCAATAAAACATATGGTATGAGATATAGTGTTATGTTTTGGATATGAGGTGTCCCTCAAAAGCTCCTGTGTTAATGTAGGAATGTTCAGAGGTGAAATGGTTGGATTGTGACAGCTATAACATCATCAGGCCATTCAATTTTAGAGTGAATGGACTGACCGGGTGGCAACTGTAGGCAGGTGGGGTGTGGGGAAGTGGGTTGCTGGGGGTGAGCCCTGGAAGAGTGCACCTTCCCTGTGGACCCTTCTCTCCCTTTGCTTCCTGGGTGCCATGAATGGAGTAGTGCTGTTCCACCACACCCTTCTGCCGTGATGTTCTGCTTCACCTTGGGCCCAAAACAGTGAATTAGGCCAAAATAAAATTTCCTCCAAGTTGTTGTGTTAGGTATTTTGGTCAGAGTGACAAAGAGTTGACTAAAACATATAATATGAAATTCTGTGAAAGGGAAAACACAGAAGGGAAGCTATTCATGATGTGAGGTTGAAAGACATGATGCTGTCTTCAGGTTTTACTGATAATGTAAAATGGTGTTCTTTTATATTTAGTGCCACATTGTTTGCATTTTTGTGCCATTTGTTGATAATTTCACTGTTTTAAATGCCCTTGCCTACAAGTGTAGTGCTGTGTAGTTACTAAGCACAAGGTGGCTGTGGAAATATGTATATTAGATCAGTTGTTGAGACACAAGTTACAGTATTGCTCACCATGAGTTCAGTATTAACAAATCTACAATGTATATTAATGTGTTTTAAAACAGAAACACACATAAAACAAGGTTATGTATCTAATGATTGATGAAAATGTTGTGTCCAGTGGCTTGTATTAAGCTAATTTTTTTTTCTCTAGAAGAAATGGGGCAACTTTATGAAACGTGACTATGGCAAGTCATGAGAACCAATGTAGTTTAGCTTCATTTGAATCTTGCAGGTCCGTTTCTTCCTACGCGTCCCTATAGATGAGAAGCAGGTGGATTTAAACCATCAATTATAAAGTAGCCTAATCAAAACTGCTTTCTCATTGCATTAGTTACTAGTCTGAAAAATCTAGAGCTAGCCCAATTAATTTGATGGGGGAGAACAGCACAGCAAGCTGAGGAGAACTCACATCTAAGATACTGTGGTATATATACACAATGGAATATTACTCAGCCATAAGGAAGAATAAAATTATGGCATTTGTAGGTAAATGGATGATGTTGGAGACTGTTATGTTAAGTGAGATCAGCCAGTCCCAAAAATCCAAAGACCGAATGGCCTCTCTGATAAATGAATGATGATGCATAATGCGGGGGGG
>JAJEJO010004162.1:404-13410 GCA_020662805.1 Glaucomys volans
CCTTCCTGTCACACACAGACCTTCCTGTCACACACACAGACCTTCCTGTCACACACCCAGTCCCTCCTGTCACACACCCAGACCTTCCTGTCACACACAGACCTTCTCTTTCCCCTCACAACCTTACATCTCTTTCCTAGCTGTTGATCCCAGTGTGATTTGAAATTCACATTATGAAACAATCCTTATGAAATTTCTGAATTTCTTTCCAATTACTCCTCTTAAAAGATGAAATAGTTTGCTGTTTCCAGCCCTCTAACTGAAACACAGCTGACGCTCCTGGACCCTTCGCATATAGAATCAGACCTGTGAGAACTTGAACTCTTAGTAACTTTTCTTTAGTGAAGACCCAGAAACAAAGCAAATCTTAACTCCTTTTTAAAATTTATCCATTTACAAAAACACATTTATGAAGATTAATCCCATTTATGTTAAATCTCATTTGCTAATTTTAACTGTAAAATAAAAATATCAGACAGGGCTGGGGATATAGCTCAGTTGGTAGGGTGTTTGCCTCGCAAGCACAAGACCCTGGGTTCAATCCCCAGCACCACAAGGAAAAAACACAAATGCAGTTAGCAGTATTAACCATCTCTTCCCTATGGAAGAAAAATCCTGGAAGCAATGGATATTACATTACAGACATTTGGCAGAAATCAACTCTTTATTGTCTGACCACCTAGAAAAAAAATTGTCAGTTGGAATTTGAAAGACATCTTTATTTTTATCTGATTGCTTGATTTGAATTAAATTATTTGGATTCATCTCTTTTTTGAAATTTTATTTGTTGAGTGACATTTGACTAAATGCCAATTTTGATACCATGCACACCATATACAGACCCAGCAACACAACACCCAGGTGTGCACACACACACAAAACTGACAAGACACAGACTTTGTCACTCTTTGTACGTGAAACTCCACAGCTAGGAGGCAATGTTATTGATGAATATTAAAACCTCTATTAGATTTAACCTATTAGAAATTAAAATAGAGCCCATCAGACTTTGATGCTATGACTTAAATATAGGTCAGGCCAGTCCAGTTGGAAATGCCAGGTGTCAAATCCAACACCATCATGGACACTGAAATCAAAGGTTTCAGGTAGCCAGCTGTGTCCTTGATGGCTGTCAGACTCATTCCCAGCATCACCGTGTCAATGTCCTCCCTGGGATTTATTAAGAGGAACTTTTGAATGTATTTAAGAGTTAACCCTGGAGAAGTTGGTTCTGAACAAAGAGTGCAAAAACTTTTGCAGTTAGATAGAATCATACTGATCAGAAGAACACACTAATTTATGTGGAATTTCAAAACACAGGAGTTTTCTTAAGAAAGTTAAATGACTGCATACTAACATCTTCATCAGGTCAGAGTGTGCTTTTAGCTCAGATAAGACTCAGTTCATATATGTCAATAATGGGGAAGTCCGTGACGTCCTCGGGGGAAAAATAAGAAAATTTAGCAAACAAAAGCTTGTGCGTTCAGAGCCTTTCACTTTTCTCTCTGAGCTGCAGTATTGGGAGGCACTGGTTCAGAAGGCCAGCTGAGAACAGGAAAGGTGGCCACAGCAGCTGAGCATCCAGTGCCCTTGCACAGGGACATTCATAGAGACCAGGCATGTCACAGCCATGAGGTCACCAGCGACCCCCAATCCCAGTCACTGTTGTCCCATCCTCTGTCACCACTCTCCACACAGCACCTCAAGGAACATTCATGACCCTGTCACACCACAACAGGGGACACTCAGGATGCCTGTCACTGGACTACAGGGGACACAAATGATCCTGTCACACCACCTCAGGGGACACTTGTGACCCCTGTCACACAGCAACTCAGAGGACACTCATGACACCTGTAACATGGCCACACAGAGGACATTTGTGATGTCTGTCACCAAGCACTCAAGGGACACTAGGGATGCCTGTCACCCAGCACTCAGGGGACACTCACAACACCTGTCACCCAGCACTCTGGGAACTCTCATGACAACTGTCACCTAGCACTCAGGGGACACTTGCAATGCCTGTCACAGCCTCACAGGACATTCATGACGTCTGTCACCTAGCAGAGGACACTTGTGATGCCTGTCACAGCACCTCAGGGGACATTGCCTTGTTTGTCATCCAGCAGTCAGGGGACACTGGCAAGTTCTGTCACCCAGCTCTCAGGGGACTCTGGTGAGGCCAGTCACCCTGCACGCTGGGGACACTCACAACCCCTTTCACTCAGCACTCAGGGGAATTCACAATGTGTGTCAGAGCACTCAGGGGACACTGGCAAGGACTGTCACCCAGCACTCAGGGGACACTGGCAAGGACTGTCACCCAGCTCTCAGGGGACACTGGCGAGGCGTCTCACAGCAGCAGGAGGGCCACGTGGCTCAGCACACAGTTCCACACTGTGTAAGGGACATGCCTCTCAGTGGCCCTGACGTCCCCATGCTGGGCCTGCGTGCAGCCTGGAGGTGTCTCTGTGCAGACGCTGTCACCTCCTCACTCCTGATGCTGCGCTCGGGTGCATTCCTGCTGCAGGAGGTGGAGCGACTGAGCACTTCACCTGCTGTTCAATACACCCGTGACGCCTTTCCCAACTATTCCTTATTTCTAGACCACAGGGCTCATCTCGGAGTTCTTCCACATTGTCAGACGACAAAAAGAAACCCACACACAAGGAAGGCTGTGTGAGTGGACTGTGGGCTGCACAGCTCACCAGACCCCCAGGCCCACAGGCCAAGTCATGCACCTGCACACTCAGTGCCCTTGGTGCACCTGAGATGCATCTCCATGACGCTTCCATGAGGCCAGAGAGACAGGAGACACAGAGGCTGAGGGACAGAGCCTCCGAGAACAACCACAAGGAAAAGGCCTGGGTGGAACCGGCGGCCACAGAGAGGCAAGGGCTTGGTGAGTGTGCTCCCCAACCTGTGGTCTCACATCCACTCAGGGCACAACGTGGCAGCCCAGGGGCCACAGAGCTGCTGGCTTCAGCCACAGGGTGGGTGCCCTGGATGCGAGAGAGGCCCTGCCTGTGTCCACAGTGTCCCAGCCTGGGCACAGCAGATGGTTCACACCAAATCATTCTTTGTGGTCAGGGGCTATCTAGTGTAATACAGAATGTTTAGCAGGATTCCTGGGCTCAATTTGGTAACCCCCAAATCACACTATCGCCCTGATCATTACATCTCCAGACATGGCCAAATGATCTGTGCAGGGTGGAGAACTGAGGAGGACTAGTCCCTCAGAGAGTCCCGAAGACCCCGCCCCAGGGCTGGAGTCACACAGACAGGTATGGTCAGTGGCGAGCTGCAGCTGCGCACAGCAGCCCCGCAGTTTCTAGCACATCTTCACAGCTGCATAACCATCCCCACCGTCTCATTCCAGAACATACGTGTCACCCCAAAAAGAACCCCATTCTTGTCCTCCCAGGCCCTGGCAACCAGTCGTTCTGTTTTTAGCTGATCTATTTTTGAAACTGGGATTTTCAGTTAGAGCTGATTTGGGACAAAGTTTTCTGCTGCTTACAAAAAGTTTGGAAATCTCTGCCTGGCTTGAGCCTTCTCCCAGGGGATATCGGGTTCAGGTGGCCAGTGATGGCTGGTGTCTTTCACCCCAACTCTAGAGACAGATTACATCAATAGTAACATTTCCCAAGTGGCTCAGAGATATGAATGCACAAATGAGCCATCACTGGCCTGAAGGGCCATGCCAGTTTTAACTACCAAGAAAACAAACCAGGGACTCTCAGCACTCCAAGTGCACATTTGCAGGAAGGAGAATAATAAGCCCTCTGCACCCTACTTCTGCCTTCCCACCTGTGGCTTTTGTGTACAGTGAGTGCTGCATGCAACACTCCAAGGACCAGCAGCCAGCAGGAGGGGACATAGGGCATGGCCCTGAGCACCCAGCTAAGGTAGCCAGTCCCCATCCCTCCTGGGAATTCCTATTTCCAGGCCCATACACTTCCTGCAAGTCACTTCTGTATTTACTGATAGGAGCCAGCTGCACTGTGGACTCTGGAAGGGTCAAAGCCCTGTCAGTCCACTCACTGACATGAGCTCTCAGTGCCCACAAGGCACAGCCTACACAGGCATTAGCTAGCAGCCCCCGGTGGATGCTCAGGGGGCTCCAGCCCCTGGAAGGGGATTCCCATCCCCTCCCCCCATTCTCACCCCCCTGCTTCCTCATCTCCACACTAGGCAGCTCCAGCAGCCCCAGAGCCATGGAGCCTCCCTGAATCATTTTCTCAGTCCTCATTACATTTTTCAAATGAATCACTCTTTAGTAGATGTGCAAATATACCACTGCAACCATATTATACTATTCGTATTTAAAAACAGATTCAGTGTTAGAATTCAGCATAAGAACATTCCAAACATGTCAGGATGTAACTATGAGACAGACTACAAGTACTTTAACATGGTATGTAGTATTAATATTTAGCATAAGCACATATCAACTACAAAACACTGTTCATCTGAAATCGAATTTAGGTTAGCACTGTCTTGGTTTTTTTTTTTTCTTTAACCCTATTATAGCACTCACTCATATTGTTGACTATATTAAATTACTTACATAAAATATACATTCTTTTCTTATACGGAGGAGGGGACAGACCAATACTAGGAAAGTGAGGCAGTGGCGGTGGCGCACACCCGTAATCACAGCTGGCAGGGAGGCTGAGGCAAGAAGAGCGTGAGCTCAAAGGCAGCCTAGCAATTCAGTGAGGCCTTAAGCAACTCAGTGAGATCCTGCCTCTAAATAAAATACATAAAAGGGCTGGGGAAGTGGCTCAGAGGTTAGGCGCCCCTGGGTTCAATCCCCAGTGCAAAAAAACCCACCACCACCACCACCAATACTAGGAAAGGGCTCATCGTGGGTCTGGGACTTCGTCCAACTGGCTCTCTGCGTTCCAGTCAATCTATCCATACGGCAGTACGTAAGCAGCTGCGTTCCTAAGTGTCGTGAACGCGCCGAATCCGAAGCAAGCCAGCACTCCGGGCGGGCCGCCAAGCCACGTCCCGCCGCGAGGCACGGCACCCGGAGCGCACGTCCGCTGCGAAGGCGCGCGGGCACTGGCCGGCACTCCGCGAGGCAGGGCGAGCATCCTCCTGCGGCGGCCTGACAGCTGCCACGGCAACGGAAGCCGGAGTCCGGATTGCGCTAAAGCCCGGCGGGGCGGGGAGGGGCGGGGAGGGGCGGGGAGACCCAGGCGGCTTCCGATTGGCCCTCGCAGCTTCGTGCGTCAGGCCCGCCCCTGCAGGGAGTCCCCGCGCGTCACGGGGCGGCGCGGGGCGGGGCGCGCCGGGAGCTACGGCTCCCTCTCTGCGCCCCGGGCGCTGGGTGGCCGCCTGACACCTGGGTCGCCGTGATTGAGCGGCCGCGGCCAGAGCGGGCCCAGCGCGCGTTTCCGGACCAACCAGCGATCCCGCCGTGGTTCTTGGCGCTCGACTGTTACTGGAAGGTCCGGGGCGGGGGCGGGGCGAACCCGGAAGGTGCCGGAAGTGCGCGTGGGCATCTGGGAGGTGTAGTCTGGCACTCGCGGGCGCAGGCGCAGTCACGGCTGGTGGCGGCCCCGGCCTTCGGCCTGCGCGTCCCCAAGGGGGCGGGACAGGGGAGTCTGGCCCTGAGGCCCCCGCGCGTGCGTGCTGTCCCTTCCGCCGCCTCAGGCTTGGGCGCCGCCTCGGGGCCGGCGGGGGCCGCGCGGGTCTGGCGGGCACAGGCCTGCGCCCTGCGCGCCGAGCCAGCCGCGCCTGCAGCCCCTGCCCCGGACGTCCGGGTGGAGCGGACGATGCGGGCCGAGAGCGGCCCGCGCCTACTGAGCGCTTCCGACCCCGAGGGGCGAGGGGGGACGCTGGGAGCCCGGGAGTTTGGCCCCAGTGTGGACCCAGAAAGCGAACTTGGGAGCGCCGCCCGTGTCAGGCCCCCCACCGCCAGAGCGACCTTGCTGCCGACTCCCGGGGCCGCGCGCCGCCGAGCAGCCGCCCAGGACAGGCAAGGAGAGTAGGAAACTCCTGGCCCCGAAACTGCAGGGAACTTAGGGACGGCTTCTCACCTTGGCCTGGGAGTTCCGGAGCTCGGGGCACTATGAGTAGCGCCCACCAAAGCAGACTTCCCTCCCAGCAGCGGCAGCCACTGGGCCAGGCTCCATTTCAGCTCTTTGCCTGCCTTAATTCCTGCAATCCCCACCGCGGCCTTCTAAGCTGGATGCTGGACCATTTTATGGATGAGGGAAGCTGAGGCACACCAAGGGTGCCTGGGGACCCCAGAGCTATCCGGCTTCCTATCAATAATAAATAATCATCCTGGAGATTACCTGTGCAACCTTTCTGGGGAATGTGGCCTCTGGCCTTCGTTTCTGTTTGTGAAGTGGGTAGGAAAGTGCAGAGAGCACCCTCCACAAAACCTGGAGAAGCACTCTGCACATGGCTGGACCTCTGAAATGCCAAGCTGAGGTTTGCTTGGAGGCTGGGCTCCAGCATCCTACAGCCAGAGCCCTTTCACCAGCATTCAAGAGCTTTAGGCTTAGCATCTCTGGTCACTGCAGGGACTAACCCAGGTGCTTACATCCTTCTTCCCCCCAGAGCTGGACCTGACTGTTCCCACCAGAGGCCAGAAAAACAGGGAATGATCGCTGGGCTCCTCACCACCAGGGCCCAGGTAAGTATGCCTCTGCCCTCATATTTGCTCTCCCAGGGCCCCACCCCAGGAAGCCTGCTGTGGCCCCAGGCTTTTGCACTGTCATTCCCTGCTGGGACTGCACTTCAGCCAACTCTACACCCCATCTCACAGTTGCCTCTCCACCTTGACAGCAAACCTGAGGCTGTGGAGTTTATGGCCAACATAGATTGTTTGGGTTTCCAGTTGTGGTGGCAAGAAGACCAAGGTGCTGGCAGTTTGGTGATTCTGATTCCAAGTGGCACCTTGAATGTGGCCAGCTCTATGGAAAGGAGCTCCAAGGCAGGAACAAAGAAATAAAGGAACTCGCCCTTTCCTAATGGCATTAATCCTGCCCACAAACCTGCTGGAAGAAACTAGCCTCTTTGAGGAGTGTTGGAAAACACATGGAAGGGTGTGATATCACAGGAAGTGCCCCATGAACTCCACCTTTTCTGAAGACTGTGCTGTTACTCCAATATTTAAATGGCTGCAACTAAACAGTGGGGTCCTGCTGGAAAGGGTTTTCCCAGAGCCTTCAGTGCAGACCCTAAGCAGAGAACTTAGCTGCTACGTGGGAATCGTAACCTAAGACCTGAGGTTTTATGGCACTTAAGTCTGGGGAGGCTTCTTAGGCAGCAGTAGGTAACTGACAGGTGGAAGGAAGAGCTGGTTCTGTGCCAGGGTTGGCATCTTCCCAAGACTTTTTTTAAATGATTTTTTAAGGGTGTTGTTTCCTTAATCACATGTATACAGGTTTCCTAATCTCAAATCCAAGTCTGAAACTCACTCAGAAAGGTTTGAATTTGGAGTATTTTGGATTTCAGATTTTCAGATTAGGAATGCCTAGCCTGTGAAAGTGTGCAAATAATCCAAACTCTGAAACACTTCTGGTCCCAAGCATTTTGGGTCAAAGTGTCTAGGTGTCATTTTGGCTGCCAGAGGTAGACAGGTGCACCGTCCCCAGGCTCAGACCCAGCTGCCTGCTCTGGGTACTTCCAGGAAAGACATCTCCTAGTGAATCCACCTGACATGTCCACGGCTGCCTGGCACTTCTGTCAGTTCTTAGGAGACTTTCTCCATCCAAATTCTTGGAAGACAGCATGGGACCTTTCACATCCTAAGGTGCTGTTCCTACACCAGTGAGGTCCTCAGGCCATAGGAAACTCTGACCCCAGCCTCCAGACCTCTTTAGCCTGGCTGATGTGCTCGTTCACCAACTGTCCCACCAGCAGTTAGTGCCAGGTTTGACTCAGTTGAGGACACTCATGATGTTCCAGGAGCCAGTGACCTTTGAGGACGTGGTTGTGGACTTCACCCAGGAGGAGTGGGGGGTAACTGAAGCCCACCCAGAGGACCCTGTACCATGATGTGATGCTGGAGACCTTCACATTCCTGGTCTCTGTGGGTAAGGTCACACCTGTGTCCCCAGTGGTCTGCTTACAGAATGAGTCAATTCTCCTGGATCAGAAATGGGGTTGGGGCTTGGCTTTGTTTTCTTTTGCATTTTTTTTTTCTTTCTCAGTATTAGGGATTGAACCCAGGGGTGCTCTACCACTGAGCTACATCCCCACCCCTTTTTATTTTTCCTTTTGACACAGGGTCTCACTGACTTGCAGAGGCTGGCCTCAGACTTGCATCCCTCTGCCTTAGCCTCCTGAGTGGATGAGATTACAGGTGTGTACCACCTTGCCTGGTTATGGCTCAGCTTTAAAAGCAATTTTTGGGCTATATCTTGAGCTTCAGGAACTTGACAGTTTTAGTGTAGGAGATATCAAATAGGATTAATATCAACAAGTTACAGACCCAACCTGAAAACCCCAGAAGCAGAGAAGTGGCTGAGGGAGACAGGCTGGGCCCCCCGATGGCAGAATCCCAGGGACCTGGGTCTTTCAGTGGTGGTCCTCACTCACTTTCAGAAGGCTCCTCCCTCTGCCTTTCAGGCTGTACCTGTCTTCATCTGTTGGGCTGCTCTAACAGAGCACTGAGGAATTCACAACAGTGGAAATGCTGCTCACAGGTCTGTAGTCTGAGAAGTGCAAGGTCAGGTGCCTACAGGTCCCGTGTCTGGTACAGGCCTGTCATCGTGACGGTGCCTCTCCTGCAGTGCATGTGGCAGACCCTGGGCAGGGAGGACCCATGCCCTTCCCTGGGCACTAGCCTGTTCACAGGAGTCCTCACTGCAGAGGCCTCCCTCTCACTGCTGTCCTAGTGAGAGACTCCAGCAGCCTCTTCCTGTGTTTCCAATTGGGCTCTTTGCAGGTGACAAGACAGCTCCCAGGGTGCCTTTACTGGGTACCAGTCTATGTCCAGCCATCTAGCCAAAGCCTCCAGGTTGCTGTGATTGACTTCCAGGTTCCCTTCACAGTGTCACTGTCACCAGCTGAAAGGGAGGAAGCAAAGCACTGAGGTCCGCCCAGGAACTTGGGGTGGGGTCAAGGGTCAAGAGTGTGGACATGGAGTCCCTTAGGAAATAACAGCTGCAGCCACTGGGGACCTGGAAGACAAGGTGGAGTGGGCAGAGGGTCAACAGGTCCTGGGTTGCAGATGCTTACACCACAGGTCTCCCCGAGCAGGACGTTGGTTCCCAAGGCCAGAGGTCCTCTCCCTGCTGGAGAAGGAGGCAGAGCCGTGGGCAGTGGACTCGAGTTCCCCAAGGCATGTGCCCAGGTGAGACAGGAGCCTTGCAGGGCCCACCCACCTGCACTTCCAGGCTTCCCTCTGTTCCTGCTTTCACAGCAAACTGACGCTCTCCGGTGGACACCCGCTGGCACCCTTGCCAGGACTGAGCTGCCTTCCTCAGGCACTTACCTGCTTAGTCAGGAGGGCACACCACAGTACGTAGTGAGATGATCACGGTGTGCTGGGTGAGAGGACCAGCAGGAGGGCAGACAGCTGCTTCAGGGAGGGGTGGGAGCAGAAGCCTGGGCTGCAAGACACCTGAGTGAGCAGTGCTCGGGCAGAGGAGCCTGAGGTGACACAGCAGGAGCTCCTGGCCTAACAGACTGTCCTCAGCAGTTTAAACCAGTGCCACTTACTGACCAGGCATCTGAGGGGTCAGGATCCAGGGATCTAGGCGCTGCCTGGGAGTCTGTTCTGCCTGGGCCATTCTGCTCTTGTCCTTTCGCTCTGCTCCTAGGTTCAGCTAGCAGTTGTGCAGAGGGTGGGTGTGTCCCGGCCCCTGAGGGCTTCAGGCCCTTGCCCTGTCTGAATGGTGGCTCCTTACCAGGCTCTGAGAGGCCTGGCCAGTGTGGGAGGGTCAGGGCAGAGTCCTCACCTCGGCAGCAACCTCACGCAGTAGAGCTCCCTGTTGCTGCCGTAGCAAATGGCCAGGAATGCAGTGCTGAGAGCAAAGCAGAGGGCCTCAGCTCTGGAGATGGAGTCCAGGTGGGCCTCTCAGGGCGAGTTCCTGGGGCTGTGGGGAAGAATTCTTTTTGCCTTATCCAGCCTCTGGAGGCCACTGCATTCCCTGGCAAAGGCCTGTTCATCCTCCAGAGTTGGCAGGGGCTAGTCCCTCCATCACTGTCCTTGCCTTGTGTGGGTTAGGTGTGGACATCCTGGGAGCCATTATTCAGCTAACCACACACAGCTCCGCCTTTTTTTCTTTAAGTTTCACTGGAGCATAACATCATATGGGGAAGGTACCCACCTCGCAGCTCCAGCCAGTCGGATGCAGGTACAGCCCTGTGCCCTGAGCTGTGGCTATGTGGAAAGGGCGGGTACAGGACAGGAGGACACGCACACTGCTTCCTCCTCAGTGCCTGTTAAGGAGGCAGTCTTCCCGAGGTGAGACCCCAGCTCGCAACACAAGCAGGTCACAGCACTCCCCTGCACCGAGGTCACGCAGCTGTCCTCCCTGTGGTGGCTGCCATAGTTGTGTGTGGCTGGGGCCTGTGAGGTTTCTTCACGGCTGGGCTGAGGAGGCACAGCAGTGCCGTGCTGCGGGGGACCTGGGGGTCTAGGGGAGCTGCACCCACAGCCTGGTGTGTCTGGAAGTCGTCCCTGAATGCCCTCTCCTTTCCCCAGCCCCCTCTTCTCACTCCTTGCAAGCTCCAGCCACATCCTTATCCCAGCTTCCTCCACCCCTCCTCCTATTCCTTCACTGGTTTGCAGAACATAAAACTTTATTTATAAATAAACAAAGCCACTTGTACCTCAAACTTCTCAAAATCGCCAGTGTGATTCTGCTTTTTCCTAAATACTACAAACTCTGTCCCCCCAGGAAGGGATTAAGGGACATTTCCACTTTTTCTGTTTCTTTCAGACTGAGAAACCAGATTGTCAGCTGCCCAGGAAAGACCTCAGAAGAGCCGTCCACCAGTTTTGTTCTGGTGCAGAGACTCCTGTGGGGTTGTCTGCGGCCATTCCCAGGTGAGGACCAGCAGGTCCCTGGAAGTGGAGTCCCAAGAGCCTAGCAAGCTGCAAGTCACAGGCAGCCCCCAAGCCTGGGCAGGAGCAGCAGGGGAATGGGTCTGGGGGAGACGTGAGTCTGAGCCCTGAGCTCCCAACTCAACTGATGACTCCCAAAAAGTGGGAACCCCACACGTGGAGAGTACACAGAAAGAGGGAGAGGCTGGACACAAAGGCAGAGGCCCAATAGAAAATCTGTGCATAGGAGAAATTCTGCAGATGCCAGGCACGGGGACAAGCCTGTGGTCAGCTCAGCCCTCATGGAACACCCCCTCACGCAACAGCAGACACCTCACGAGCGTGACGAGTGTGGAAAAGTCTTCCGGAACAGCTTGGCACTTACCAAGCACCAGCACATCCACACCAGGGAGAAGCCCTGGTGCGCTCAGTGTGGAAGGACCTTCAGCCAGATCGCCCCTGATTCAGCACCAGAGGACGCACACCGGAGAGAAGCCCTGTGAGGGTCGGGACTGTGGCCTTCCGGCAGAGCGCCCACCTCACCAGCACCTGCAGATCCACACCGGGGAGAAGCCCTGCAAGTGTCGGGACTGCGGCAAGGCCTTCAACCACAGCTTCTCGCTGACCAAGCGCCAGCGCATCCACACGGGCAAGCAGCCCTACGCATGCTGTGAGTGCAAAAAAGCCTTCACCCAGGTCACTCAGTTGGTCCAGCACCAGAGGACCCACACAGGAGAGCAGCCCTACGAGTGCAGCTGAGCCTTCAGCCAGAGCTCCCTTCTCACAGAGCACCGCAGGATCCACACCGGGGAGAAGCCTACAGGTGCAGTGCATGTGGCAAGGCCTTCAGCCACAGCTCTTCGCTGACCAAGCACCAGAGGACCCACACTGGGTAGACTGTGGCAGGAGTGCTGGTTCAGGGGAAGCCTTCAGCCATGGCTTGTCCCACACAGGCTCACCTCTTCATTCCCACAGAAAAGCATCTGTGGAGCACCCGCTTCCCAGGCATGCTCCAAGTTCACAGACAGAACTAACTAGCACCAAGGTTTAGGATCTAGACAGTAGGGAAATGTGGAAATATCCAACACTGAGGGCCCTGAGGCTTGAGGGCCCTTTCGTGCTACATACGGGACCTACATATGCTTGGGAGCACACGACGTGGGGCCTGGTGATGCCAGGTGCCAAGGATCCAACACATTCTGAACCAGAGAGGTTCAGAAGGTGAGAAATTCAACATAGCTTTCATGTAAGAAAACCAAATGAAGAGCTGGGGATATAGCTCAGTTGGTAGAGTGTTTGCCTTGCAAGCACAAGGCCCTGGGTTCAGTCCCCAGCACCTCAAAAAAAAAGAAAACCAAATGAAGTCAGATTTGCTGTTGTTGCACATTGTATTCTTGAAGGGATGCTATGAATCAGGTTGACTGATATTCCTGAGGAACAGCAGCGTGTTCCGAAAAAGAGAATGGCATCTCTGTGGAACCACCTTGGATACCTGACAGTGCGAAGCTGATTTGTGTGTAAGTTGTTGATCAGGGTATGTGACAGCCAGCCCCAGAGATTTTTAATTCCATATGCCAGTGTGTCAGCATACCATAAAGAGTTTACATCAGTGATCTTGTTTTACAGTTTAATTTTTATGTGCAGTGGATTGAAAGCTGTGTGTGGGAAGACTTGAAACATGGCTGCATCCGTGGAGGGTCCAGACTCTGAGATGGCCTTGCTGCTCTGTCCTCTGGATCTCACTGCAGAACTCAGGCATTAGAAATGCTGATGTTGCTGTTCTGCAGAGGGGAGGACTTGCTCCTGCCTCCGGCCATCCTCCCATGCTCAGCAGCACCTCACACTGGTACTCTGTGTTTTGAAAGATTTCTCTGGGGAAATGTCCAAGTTAATCCTTTTCTGAAATGTGTATTCATCAGTTCTTCATCCTGGTATTCATTAACCTTTTTTTTTTTCTTTTTTTTTTTTTTTTTTTTTTTTTTT
>JAJEJO010004162.1:13510-58225 GCA_020662805.1 Glaucomys volans
TTTTTTTTTTTTTTTTTTTTTTTTTTTTTTTTTTTTTGTACTGGGGACTGAACCCAGGGGCACTCCACCACTGAGTCACATCCCCAGCCCTATTTTGTATTTTATTTAGAGACAGGGTCTCACTGAGTTTCTGAGGCTGGCTTTGAACTCATGATCCTCCTGTCTCAGCCTCCCAAATGCTGGGATTACAGGCGTGCGCCACTGCGCCTGGCTAACCTTTTATTTTTGTTTTATTTTACTTTTAACTTAAAAGCTCAAGTATTTCGTTAAACCCTGAATCCACGTTAGCAGCATCCCTGACAACTGCAACCTTTTAATGGCTGTGCTGTCATTAGAAGTAGCGCTGGCTGGCTAGCTTGTGGGCAGTGATGTAACCTGTGCTCCCAGTGATTCAGGAACTGAGGCAGGAGAATTACAAGGTCAAGATCAGCCTGGGCAACTTAGCAAGACCCTGTCTGAAAATAATAAAGGGCAAGGAATGTGGCTCACTGGCAGAGTGCCCCTGGGTTCCCCAGTAATGGGAGAAGAATTTTTCTTGCACTGTCTGATTCAGATCCTCAGTCATCAGTTGTGCTTACATCAGTTTGATTTTCTCAATCACTGCTTATAAATGTCTGGTCAACTTGATTGCTGGGGGAGGTGTTGCAAATAGTCTTCAATACTGCTCCTGGGTAGCTTGTGAAAAGCCTTCAGGGAATTAATTTCCGTTTTGCTGTGGCTGTTGCAGGGCTGGCGGGGGACCCAGGACTTCCTGTACTAAGCAAGCACTCTCCCAGTGAGCTGCGTCCCCAGTCCTTCAGTGTCCTTTGTAAAGGCTGCTACCTGGGTGACTTTAAATATTCCAGTCCCGTTCCGAAAGCAAGAAGCTGGGCACGATGTGCACGCCTACAATTCAGTGACTCAGGAGGCCAGCTCTGGCAACGTGGAGAGACTGTGTCGAAATAAAAAATTAAAAGGACTGAGGATGTAGCTCAGTGGTATAAGCGCCCCTGGGTTCCTCCCCAGCATCACCAAAAAAAGAAATTAGCTTAATATCTACTGCTGTTCACCCCACATTGCCATTTTGACATGTCAGTATAAAAATTATTGAGATCCTTTGCCTTCTGTGTATGGTGTCTGAAATCTAGTGTGCACTTACACTCAGTGCCTCTCAGTTCACTCGCCATGCTCCAGGTGCTCACTGCACATGGGGCTGGCCAGTAGCAGCACAGTGACTTTGGTCTTCTGGTCAGCTGCCTTGACCTTTCCTTTGGGGTGAGAATCTTTGCTTTCTCTGAGCTTCTATCCTTGGGGTTTGTTTTTTTTGGTACTGGGGATTGAACTCAGGGGCACTCCACCACTGAGCCACATCCCCAGCCCTATTTTGTATTTTATTTAGAGACAGGGTCTCACTGAGTTGCCCAGCACACCTGCTTTCTTTGAAAACAGGCGCATGCCTGTAATCCCAGCAGCTCAGGAGGCTGAGGCAGGAAGATTGTGAGTTCAAAGTCAGCCTCAGCAATTTAGCAAGGGCCTAAGCAACTCAGAGACCTAATGTCTAAATAAAAGACAAAGGGGGGGCGGGTATTGTGACTTGGTGGTTAAGCATCTCTGGGTTCAATCCCTGGTACCAAAAAAAACAAGGCAGATGTGCTAGAGGTCACCATGGGCTCCTGCTCCTGGGTCCAGCATGGAAACATGTAGTAGTTCAGAAATCTACGAGTCCATTCTGACAGCAGACAGGTGACCAGGGAGAAGGAGAGTGCTAGCTTGCAGCAGAATGCCAGGGGTGGCTGGTGCTGGAAAATAACCACTCTGTCACCACCAGGGTAAGGACTGGTCAGGCAGGAGTCACCCAGAGGCCAGGCAGAGGAGGAATTCCGATGAGCAAGAGAAGGTGAATGTCTTGACCAGGTGAGCAGGGCAAGCATCCCAAGAAGGCCCCTGGAGGGTGCAACATCAGCGGGGGCCTGAGTGGGAGGCAGGGGCCAGGCGGGCCCAGGCGAGGGGTGCACTTGGCCTTGGTGCTGCTTTTACTTCTGTTCCGTTAAGTTTGAAGGTGTTTCCACAGAAGCAGTCACCTATAGCGCACTGATGAGACGGACACAGACTGAGTGCCGGCTTCGTGTCTGTGGCCCTGACAGTGGGACGCCGGAGACCTCCAGGGCAATACAGGTGGGTATCATCTTTGTCGCCCACAACAAAGACGCGATCCCAGGAATGTGTATGCAGCTCTTTATCTTGCGCGCCCATTTCTTTCTCTTTTTCTCTCCTGTTTCCTCCCTCTCCCTCTTCCCTTTCCCCCCTCAGTCCCTCAGTGTCTCCATCTCCGTGTATCTATCTATCTCTCTCTCTCTCTCTCTCTCTCTCTCTCTCTCTCTCTCTCTCTCTCATACCCTCAGCTGACCAATCATAGAACTTCCATGTGAAGCATGCATGGGCAAGCATAGACAAAGGCTTAAAGCACGAGCCGGACACACATGTGGCCAGTTTACAACCAACCAATAGGAATAACTTTCACAAAGATACACTTGTTTGCTCCGTGGCAACAGCAAAACTGGCATACCGCCAGGCGCCATCTTAAGAGACCATTGGGAATGTCCAGACCACCCCAACACGTGGGCGGGCAGGTCATGCTGGGAAGGAGGGTTGGAAGTCCATTCAAGCTTTTTTCTTGCCAGAACCACACTCAGCTTGAGGGTGGGTTAGGCAAAGGGGAACCTGGCTCAGTAACTGGCAGAGATGGGCACTGTGGTGGACAGCCTCTGGGCCCATATGGGTGATGGGGCCAGTCTCATTTCTCTCCCAGGACTGGAGAGTGGAAGCAAATAGGCTGGACTCCTGCACGTGTCCCAAGGGTGGTGTGGTGGTGGACCCTGGGTCTCCAAGTCAGAGCAAGAAGCGGCCCCTCCCCCAACACACAAGCAACAGTCAGGAGACGAGCAGTAATGAGTGAAGAAATAAATACTTTATTACATCAAGCCTCTGTGACTTGGGGGTCGTTACACAAATTGCTGGCTCAAACACAGTGACGGAAAGAGGCACCGTTTATCTACAGGGAGCAATTACATTTATGCTCAGGCAACAGAAACAACACTCTAATCTGAGATTAAATGCAGAATCAGGACACCTCACGTGGCCCAGGAGTCTAGTTCCCTGTGCTCAGGCAGGCGGACACTTCATCAGCCTGTTAGTGTCCCTGGCCTGCTGTGATCGCCCTGGTGAGAGGCATTTCACACGGAGGCCAGTTCTCATCTTCAGGGACGTGCTGACCTACTGTAGTCTACTCGGCTGCTCAGCGATGCCGCTGGCCACCCACTAACTCAATTTCCCGATTCACTCCTGGGCTGGAAGCACCTCTGTGATCTTCGTAAGCCACTCCATACAGGTGAAGACGTGTGAGTTGAACAGGGACGTCTCTGCTTTTCAGGATTCAGAAGTGAAGTTGACATCACATGTTTACGAAAGGCCAGAACATCTGGCGAGAATTCTGCCTGAACAACGGGAGCTCAAACAGGAGCAGTCGAGGTGAAGAGGACTTGGAGACAGTGCCACAGATCACGCACACCAAGGGACCACACTGCACACTGCCCACGGCCAGACGCAGTGGCTGCAGGACTGGGTTGGCAGGCACCCACGCCAGCACCTGCAGGGCTGCTGAGATGGGGTTCCCCTGGTGCTTCTGCTCTGGGTGCTTTGGCCACACATTAGCCCATTCTGCAAAAAAGCTGATGTGTATCCAAAACCACAGGAACCCACCCCCAAGGGTCTGGAAGGAGCCCCCCCATTTTGAGATTCCTAGCCAGCCACTGCCACTTCAAGGGACACTCAGCATGGTGGCTCGTGTCCACACCTTAGCCACCTGCACACCAGTGTCCTCCGACCCCCCACTGGAGCAAGCTCACTAGAGTGGGGCAGGGGCGGACTGGCTCCCGGGGGCCTCCACTGCCCAGCCGGGCTGGAGGGCATCCCTAGCAGCCCTGGCAGGCGCAGAGCTTTTTGCTGCCGTGGCTCCTGTGATGCTCCATGAGGTGCGAGATCCAGGCAAAGGTCTCCCCACACTCACTGCAGGGGTAGGGCTTCCCTCCAGATGCTCCAGGCTCCTCAGCCTCAGGGCGGCCTGCGGCAGAGGTGCCCGCATCCTGCCCGGCTGGGGGCTTCTCATCCTGATCGTCTGCATCAGGCTGGGTGGCGTTCCCAGGCTGGTGGCTGCTCTGGCTGGTGGCACACTCAGGGCCCTGCTCAGCCTCGTCCTCGGGGTGGGGCCTCTTGGTCCCGGGGCCCTGCTGCAGGCTGTCTGGACTTGCCTCACCCTTGTCTTCCTCTGAAGGGCAGCGGACACTCTGCCTCTGGGACGGGCTGACGCAACCCGAAGCCTCACCCAGAGCATCGGGTGCCGGCAGGGGCTGCTCCTCCTCCTGGGTGGTATCCATCGGAGGATCCGCAGGGGCGTCCCCAGCCAGCCTCTCCATTGGTGCTTCTTGTGGGCCACCTTCCTCGCCCGCGGAGCCTGCCTCACATGCATCCTCTGTGCTCTCCTCTGGCTTCCCAACGCCTGAAACAAGTCACACATGAGCAGCCCTGACACTGGGCACTCAGGCTGGACACTGCCCAAGCAGAACCAGGAACGAACGTGCCAGCACAGAGGCCCGAGCAGGGGAAGAAGGTGTGGGTGCAGGCACTGAGCAGCGGCCTCCCACCCTCTCTTCAAGCTCCCACCAGACTGCACAGCAGCACGTGGCCCCTGTCCCGAGGGGCCCTCCCCTCCTCGGAAGTCCCTGGGTGTTAGCGGAGCTCACGGCTGCCTCAAAGAAATGGTCTCTGCTTGCTGCCTTGCAGCTGGGTGGCCACTGACCACCAGCAGAAGCAGGAGGTGAGCAGGGCCTCCTCCACCCTGCTGCTAGGGAGGTGACCTCCGGAGCAGCCACCCTGGCTGCAGGACTAGCATGGAGGCCACACGGCTGTGGAGAGGGGAGTAAGGACCAGAGAGCCCTGCGGAAAGCCCGCTGGCTGCTCCCAGGAGCCATACCTTCAGGTTCTCCACACAGGCGTGGCTTGTGCCTATGACATCGGGACATCGGCATGCGGGATGCAGGCAAGGCCTGGGCGAGTGCCCCCAAGGCCTTCTGCCACCTGGGGAGGCCCAGCTGGCACTGGGAGAGGCATGCAGAGCCCAGGCCAACAGCCTTGGACGAGCCCCTGGCAGTGAGCAAGGCCACTGGGGAGCTCCAGATGACTGCAGAGCTCCACCCACGTGGCTGCTGCACAGCTCAGCCCAGCAACCCACACCTCACAGTTATTTCTGCTGTTCTATTTGGTGACCAAGTTTCAAGGTGGTTGTTACGCAGCAAGAGATCCCTCAGAGAACTGGATCCCCACCTCCCACTCCAACACAGGTGAAGCCAGAGCTGAGGAACCCCACCAGCCTCCACTCCACCCTGCTCACCCCTTTCTGACGTGCCCTCACCTGGGAGGCTGTCTCCTGACACCTCTCCTTCCACCAAGGGCTGCTCCTCTGCCTCCAGACTGGATGCAGCATCAGTCTGGGCAAACTGGTACCCTGAGGTTAAACAAATGAAGCAACTAAGAGGCACCAACACAGAGCTGCTGGCGTCAGATCCCTAGGCTGGTGGGCCAGGACCAAGCCCCCAGAAGCTAGGGTTCCAAGAACAAAGCAAAACAGAGGGTGAGGCTGGAGGCCAACAGGGCTGGTTGGAAATGAAGCCTGGGGGAAGCCAACTGAAGATGTAAGAACACAGAACTGGCAGGGACGTAGCTCGGTGGTGGGCACCTGCTCAGTGTGCAGGAAGCCCCGGGCAGCCCCCAGCACAAATGAAAGCAAAAACAAACAGCTACACAGGCTCAGGACCCTCTCTGCAAAGGAGGGTTCTACGGTCCCCTCACCAGACCCACAGGATGAGAAGCCCCTCTCTGCACCACAAAGTGGGGCACATTGTGGCCTGAAGCCAGGAAAGCTTTCTGATTTCAGAGGCTTCTGTTCCCATAGGCAGGGGCTGCAATGGAACCCAGGACCCAGGCAGAACTCAGAAGTGTAGACCAGGAAGGGTGGGACCTTGGCAAGAGCCCAAGTTCAGGCATTTAAGACACCCCTAGGGTCCCCAAAGAAGCCCCACCCAACGGTTCTAAACAGGACACAACAGGGAGCGTGGGCCTCACCCCACAGGAGCAGCTTCCTGTAACTCTTCAGGTTCTCCTCCACAGGGTCCAGGTGGGCCCACTCCTCGGAGTGCAGAGGGTCCTCTGGAAATGACTTTGACTGCTGAAACGGCAAGGCGACCCCAGCTAAGGCCAGCGGGGAGACCCCCCTGCGTTGCAGGAGCCGCTCCCTTCTGCAGGCCCGTGAGTCGCACCAGAGCAGGCTTCAGCCCAGGCAGTACGCATCCAGGCCCTGACCCTTTGCTGTGGGCGAGTGTTAATGCCCAGGGAGGGAGTGACATGGGGGCCAGGAGGGACAGGCTCCGTGAGGGCTAAGCAGGTGCACTCCCAGTGCCCGCAAGGGCCACACCCACCATCAGCTCTGCTTTGGCCTCGTCGGTCTTCTCTCCCCCAGTGCTCCCCTGGTCCAGGAGCATGGGTTCCAGGGCAGGCCAGGCTGGGAGAAGGCAAGGAAGAGCTGCGGAGACAAAGGTGGTCGGTCACCACGTCTCCAGGACAGGCACGCAGACCTGCTGCCTCCCACACAGGCCCCAGCCCACGCCACACAGCACAGTGACCACCAAAATGCCAGCTCAAGCCATGAAAAAGGCAGTGCTTTCTGCTGCCTCCAGAGAGGCCTGACAGCAGCCAGACGGGGCCGGCAGGCACTACACACAGGCTCACACATCAGAACCTGTTCTGCAGCCGGGCCCACGGGCAGGAACCACAGGCTGCACAGGGCTGCCAGGCAGCCTGGAGGCACCAGCACAGCCCTGGGAGGACTGCCCTGTGAGCAGCAGGGAGCCTGGCAGCTGACCCTCTGCAGACAGGCGTGACATGCAGAAAGGCATGCAAGACACACAGGACGCTGCTTTCAGAGGGCATGAGATGGTACCAGGACTGCGTCCAGGGCACCTCACCACTGAGCCACATCCCCAGCCCTCTGTATATTTTATTTTGAGACAGGGTCTTGCTAAGTTGCTCAGGGCCTAGCTAAGTTGCTGAGGCTGGCCTCAAACTTGTAATCCTCCTTCCTCAGCCTCCTGAGTCACTGTGCCCTACGAGAGGTCACTCTTTTCTTTACATATCAATGCTGCTTCATTACATGATAAACATGTACAACTGTTATTCAGAGGAAGCTAACCAAAAAGTAATACACTCATGTTCACGAGAACGTGCAGGAACAAGACCCACTTGCATAATGGACTTCGAGGCCCCACTCCCTGGCCTCCCTCTGGCTCCCGCCCCGCCTAAGGCCCAGCTGGTCACTCACGAGTATCAGGGGGCACGGGGATATCCTCAGGGTCTCTGGGGCTCCCTAGCCCGCCTGGTAACAGCAGGGGGTCAGGGTGCCTCTCATATACTCCCTCGCTCAACCCAGAAGACGACCCAGCCGGGGAACACAACAGCATCCCTGTTTAGTCAAGGAACAGTGAGAGGTTAGGACATGGCTAACAGTCTGGAGAGGGCCAGGCATGGACACAGGGCCTGACCCCAAGCCCATGGACTCCTGGGCCCCATCACCACCCATCCCTCAGACCTAGAGAGATGAAATCTCTAGCCAGTGATATAACCAGAATATTTACCCAGTTTTTATGAGGCTGGTCACTGCCTTTGCCCTCCATTTCTCCTGTTTCCTAACATCTGGAAAGCAGAAGTGAGGGCAGAAGCCCAAGCAGCTGTCCCAGATCATGAGGCAACCCTGATGGAAATGGCAGTGTGCAGGATAGCAGGGACTTGGGTCCCTGCTGACTGAGAAACAGCCTCTCCAGCTCAGGGGTGCCTGCTCCTACGCCTCTTCCACGGGGGAGGCACCTCCCTCCACACAGCTGTGGCTGGGGGTTGGTCTCTATGCCACAGGTCCCACCCTTCCATTTCCTCTACAGCATGCTCTTTTGGGGGCAGCCTCACCTGGCTCCTCTAGGACATCCGTGAGGCCCTCCACCAGAGAGGCCGCCTTCTTGCAGCTCTCCGGGTACTGGGCCACCACCCAGGGGCGGACCCTGTCCGGCAGGATGCCCAGGAACTGCTCCAGCACCAGCATCTCGAGGATCTGCTCCTTGGAGCAGGCCTCAGGGCGCAGCCACTGGCGGCACAGCTCGTGCAGCCGGGCCAGCGTCTGGTGGGGTCCTGCCGCCTCCTGGTAGACGAACTCCCGGAAGCGCAGGCGGGAGAACTCGAGGTCCGCAGGGGTCCTCTCAGGGACGGTCTCCACTTCGTCTTGCTGGACCGTGTCTGCAGACTCTTCTGTGTCTGCAGACCCCTCTGTGGGCACTTCTGGGGGGCTCGGGGAGCTTCGGGGGGAGGCCAACACCTTCTCCAGAGGCAGCATCCTCCCAGACCTGCACTGGAAATAGGACCACGTGGAGCCAGGGATGAGGGGCCAGAAAGGTGACTGCCTTGGGCAGAGAACAGCAGGATGCCAGGGTCCCCAGGGAAGCAGCCAGTGAGGATCCGAGGACCTGCAGAGGGCGGCAGCGAGAGAGGCCCACAGGTAAGACACCTGCAGGGTCCTGAACCAGCAACAAGGCCCCCACGCTCAGGCAGCACTCCAAACAATCTCCCTGGGCTTTTAACATTTCTCTTAGTTGTAGATGGACACAATACCTTTATTTTATTCATTTATTCATATGCGGTGCTGAGGATGGGACCCAGAGCCTCACACATGCCAGGCAAGTGCTCCCCCACTGAGCCACAACCCAGCCCAATCTGCTCGTTAAATATCAGCTGAACTCTAGTTTTGTATTTATTAAGAAGTAAAAGTGGGAAGGGCAGAGTATAGACCGATACTACCAGGATATATATATAAAAAAAAATCAGTCACGAATAAGATGAATAAAAATTACTGGACCCCAATTATAAACCTAGATATAAAAGCCTTAAACCATCACTCACAGCTGAGCGCGGTGGTGCATACCTATAATATATATAACATAATCCCAGAGCTTGGGAGGCTGAGGCAGGGTTGCAAGTTACTCAGACCCTGACTCTAAATAAAATACAAAAATAGGGTTGGGGATGTGGTTCAGTGGTTGACCACCAGAACCCCCCCAAAAAAACACTCATTCCAACTATGTGTGTTATATACACATGCAGGTCACATGACATCAGATTCAACTGCTAGGTCTGTTTAACATTTAACAATATGTATTATGAGCCAGGCACTGAAATGCACACTAGTAACCCCAGCCTTGGCAATTTAAGAGTCTCAGCAAACTAATATTACCCTTCTCAAAGTAAAACATAAAGGGCTGGGGATACAGCTTAGAGGCAAAGCACTTGCCTAGCATGTGTGAGACCTGGGTTTAAACCCAGGAGGGGGAGGGTGAAGGAAGTATTATGGGGCTCTACTTCCCAATAATACAGAGGGGAGAGATGTTGGGACTCCTCCTGCCATTGAAACTAAAAACCTGAAATACAATTTAGAAATAAAGTAGGCATAGGCAGCCCACGTGTCTCTGAAGTGGGCAGCTCTGCAGATCTGGGCTGACCATTCAGAGTACCAAGTGGGAGTCAGAAGTTGGCCAGGAGTGGGGACAGCAGGGCAGGAAGGACACAAGGAGATGCAGGCCTGACCAATCGTCCCCACCCCCTTAACTCCTCAGGACGAGGGGCAGCTGCCCACAGGAGACAATGCATCTTTCAAGAGAAGCCAGAACCCAGGATGCTTGGGTGAAGCCACTTAATTGTACCTGCTGGCCAACAATGGCCAAGCTGGAGACATGGCAGGCCACGCTAGCCTGGGCCTGCATGTCCTCCCAGGACCCACTCCTCCAGGACCTGGGCCTGAAGATCAGGGCCAGCAGGAGAAGACCTCCCAGTCACCACCAGGACAAGCAGATAAATAAGCAGCCAGCTACACACAGAGCTGCCCTCGGTGGAACCATGGGAACAACTGCTTTTTCTTCCAAACACATCTTTTGAGGAATTCAAGAACCGCACACGGCACAGCCGGAGCTTAAGATCCAGTGCTGCTGACTCTGACAAGCCAAGGCGGTCCGCCGGACACACTCTTCCACCAGCACACAGGCACAAGGGCCTCTGGTTGGGCACAGGGGTGCTGGATTCTACTGAGAGCAGCGTCCAGCAGAGGTGAATGCAGAGACAGGAAGTGGATCGGTGGTGCCTGCCTCCATCCTGCCACTGTCCCCATCTGTGACTCTTCTTTTCACTACGGTCTTTAACAAGACATTATATTCTAATGTTTCTTGTCAATTCAACCAATTCTGTGACTTTCGGGATAGGAAATGACTGCTAATGGTTATAGGACTTCTTTTGGGGTGATAAAAATGCACTAAAATCAACTGGTAATGGTTGCACGACTCTCTGAATCACTAAAAACCAATCAACAATCCACTTTAAAGTGGGGAACTTTATAGTATGTAAATATACCTCAACAAAGATGTTTTTAAAAAAGATGAAAAGCCAGGCACAGTGGTGCACACTTGTACTCCCAGCTACTCGGGAGGCTGAGACAGGAGGATCTCAAGTTTGAGGCCAGCCCAGGCAACTTAGCAAGATCATTCCTAAAAATAAAAATAAAAATAAAAATAAAAAAGGTCTGGGGATGTAGTTCAGTGGTAGGGCATTTGCCTGGAATGTGTAAGGCCCTGGATTCCATCCCCAGTACTCTGTAGCGAGCAAAATAGCAAAATAGAATTCTAAGTGCTGTAAGAAGCCATTCCACACAGGTTCCATTTCCCTCAAGAAAAGGACCCTGGCCAACAGAACCACCATCACCACGACCATCATCACCACGACCATGACCATCACCAACATCAGCATCACCGATATCATCATCACCACCACCACCACCATCACCATCACAACATCACCACCACCACCACCACCATCACCACCACCACCACCACCACCACCACCATCACCATCACAACATCACCACCACCACCACCACTACCACCATCACCATCACCATCACGATCATCATCACCATCACCATTGCCAAGACCATCACCATCATCACCACCACCACCACCACCACCATCACCATCACCATCATGACGACCTTCACCATCACGACTATCACCACTCATAACATCACCACCCCATTACCATCCTTGCCCCACTGTATACCACCCTCCATGGCAGTGCCCACCAGGAGCCTTCCCTTGGGCCCCTTTCCCTGCCTCCTGCACTGAGGACCCTCAGAACACAGCACCCCACCCCACTTCACAGCTCAGCACTTTCTCACAACACCCTCATCTCTGTGGGTGGGTAAACTGCCTGCTTTTCCATTTTCCTGCTAGATAATTCATAAGCTGCCTGCCTCCATCCTGCCACTGTGACCCTTCTTTTCACTTCAGTCTTTGACCACATATTATATTCTAATGTTTCTTATCGATTCAACCAATTCTGGGTTTTTTTTTGGGGGGGGGGGGTTGCTTGTTTGTTTTGTTTTGTTTTGTTTTTGCTTTTGTTTTGGTACTGGGAATTGAACCCAGGGTGCTTAAACACTGAGCCACATCCCCAGCCCTTTTTCTATATTTTATTATAGACAGGATCTCGCTGAGTTGCTCAGGCTAGCTCTGAACTCACGATCTTCCTGCCTTAGCCTCCGGAGCCACTGGGATTACAGATGTGGGCAGCTTCAATTCAACCATTTCTAAAAAAATTTCTGAGGGCTGGGGCTGTAGCTCAGTGGTAGAGCACTTGCCTAGCATGGGTGAGGCACTGGGTTCCATCCTCAACACCATGTAAAAAAAATACTTAATTAAAGGTATTGTGTCCATCTAAAACAAAACAAAAAAAATGTTTTTAATTACTGAGCTCAGAAATTTGCTTAACCCATTCTGTCCCATCATCCTGAATGTGCAACACCTATAAAAACTTAAATATAGGCGCACGTCTGTAATCCAACCGACTTGGGAGGCTGAGACAGGAGGATCACGAGTTCAAAGCCAGCCTCAGCAACTTAGCGAGGCCCTAAGCAACTCAGTGAGACCCTGTCTCTAAATAAAATACAAAATAGGGCTGGGGATGTGGCTCAGTGGCCGAGTGTCCCTGGGTTCAACCCCTGGTTCAAAAAAAAAAAAAAAAACTTAAATATAGCATATAATATATATAATTATGACATTAATTTAAAAAACAATATATAAGCTGCAGATTGCAAATGCAACCGACTTTGATCCACCTGTGTCAATTCACTGAAACTTTACAGAAGTGAAAACCGAGGACTCAGTGGGTTAAAGGGTTTCCTTCTCTACCTCAGGGTCAGAAATACATTCTCATCCACTCTCCCAGGGTGGCAGGAGGGTGCAAAGACCAGACAGGCCAAAAGTGGGTGGCTAAGCAGAGGGGTCTTACGCCTGGAGGCCTCGCAGGGCCCTGGGCTGGGCAGAGCCCTCCCCAGAACTTCTGAGCACTTAGGGATCCTCACCACAGGCTCTCTATTAGGCTCTCCCTCAACTGCTCAGTCTAACAAGGCCCCCCACCCACCTTGCCACTGCTCCTCAGGGCCCTGTCAACAAAATGCCACTTTACCAGGTGCCACAGCCACAGGGCTGAGAGCATAGAAGGACGTCAGCCTCACTGGGTCTCCCCCTGGACTCACCCAGAGATGACTTATGCACTGTAAAAGGGGGAAATGGACCTTCAAAATAAAAACACATGGAGTACAGGATCACCATGAGCATCCCCACTGCCTCCTGTGGTTCCGGCAAAGAACACAAAACGGAAGGTACTGCACAACTGGCCTGGGCTTCCCCTGAGCCTCAAGATCAGATACCAAAGAAGCTACACACCCAAGGACCAGAAGACCAAGTCAATGCTACAGGGGTCCTGTCTGGCTCCAGGGCTGCAACAAAAAACGTCCACAGAGCATGTCAGGAAGGCAGAGAACAGAGGTCCAATCCAGGCTGCTGTGAAATATGACCTGACCTCCAAGGAGCCCTCCCCAGCAGGCAATGTGTGGAGGGGAGGGGTCAGAGAAAGCAGACACACAGAGGAGAGGGGACCCTGCAGAGGAGGCAATGGAGTGAGAATGAAGAAGGGCAGGAGGATAAAGGACACAACACTCACAGGCAAATCTGGGGGAAAGATACACAGGGAGGGTTCTCCAACATTTACGTAGATTTTCCTATTAAAATCAAGATTTAAGGGGGGGTCAGGGACAATCCTCAGTGGTGCCTGGCTCCCCCTGCTGCCCCTCCAAGTGTAACATAAGAAGACTGATGCTCTCCATCCCACCCAAAGTCCCCAGGTTAGTGCCCAGACTGGGGAACCTTCTTTCCAAAAAAAGGGGTCCCTGGCAGGAGGATGGCACCCATCCCGCAGAACCCACCTGAAGGAGGCTGGGGGCAGACGCCACCCCAGAGCAGCTAGCATTTACCCAGAGTACAGGAACTCACCCTAGAACTCTGCTCCCCTTCCCCACTCCCACCCATAGTGCCTCAGCCTGCCTTCCCCCTCAACCAGGCGCACCCTCAGCCTTGTCTCTCGCAGACACCCAGGACAGGGACAGCCAAGTCCCCCAGCTCCACACTGCCCGCTGTCCAACCTGCCCTCTCCTGGCGGACTCGGCCCTCCACCCTACCCAATTCCAACAACCAAAAGGGAGTGGCTCTGGCCCCTCAGCCGCCCAGGTCTCTCAATTCACCCCTGGCCTGCGCCACACTCAGGAACCGAGGACCCAGTCCATCCCCCCCCACACTCCCGCTCCGGCCCCACATTGGGGGCTGCGCTCCCACCCAAGGGCCCCAGGTCGCCCGCCCCAGCACGACGCTCGCGGGGGTCGAGCTCCCACCCGAGGGTCCCCACCCTCCCGCCCCCGCCCCAAGCTCTGGGGTCGCGCTCCCACCCGAAGGACCCCGCCCTCTCGCCCTGACCCCAAGTTCGGAGGTCGCGCTCCCACCCGAGGGCCCCCGCCCCAGCACCACGCTCGGGGGTCGTGTTGCCACCCGAGGGCCCCCGCCCGCGCGCCCCACCCCCGAGAGTCCTTATCCCCTTGCCGCTCGGGTTAGCGCCCGGCCCCCTCCCCGCGGCGCAGCACATGGGCCCGACTTTTACAGAAGGCTCTGCAGAGCCCAGCCCGGTAGCCGGACCCACCTGCTGCGCAGCGAAGCCAGGCAAACCCCAGAGCCCCGAGCAGAGCACCGCGATGGCGGCCGCTGCTCAGCGCGTGCGCGCGAGGGTGCGCAGCGGACTGCGACCCCCAGAATGCTGTGGGGCGGCCACCGCGGGCAGGGCGGGGCCGCGACAGGAGCCAGCCAATCAGGGCAGGGCTCTCTCGCGTCGCTCCCACTTGCGCCTACGTCACTTCCGATACCATGGCAACCGGTAAACAAGCGGATATTAAAAAAAGCTTTCGGGACCACCTGAAACCTGAGAGGCGGAGACAAAAGACCGGGAAAGAGAGACAGAAAAATGTAGCCTGGAAACGTCAGCCACCCGAAGATCCGCGGCGCTACACGCAGGGAGGGGACCTAGAGTCACGAGGCCAGAATGACACATACAGGGACAGAGGCAGAGGAGACGAGGGAAATGGAGAGCCAGAGACCCAGACACCCGGCAGCCAAGGAGACGCAAATGCGCAGGCCCGGCCGGGAGACCCGGGTGTGGGGGGCCCACGCACCGACCCGCAGACAGAGCGCTCGGTCGCAGGGAGGACACCACTCCAGGACGGCCAGGAGGGCGCTAGGAGCAGGAAGCTGCTTCCCTTCCGCGTGCTCCAGACAGCTGATGAGGGTGTCGCTCGGTCACTTTGGAATGAGTTTCAAAATGTTGGTCGGAACAGTATATTTTACTGTATATATTTTAATTTTTGTCTACATACAACAGCACTTTTTTATTCAGTTGAGAATTTTACCTCATATAACACACTCAGGACAAAGATTAGTTCTACTGCCTGCTGGGCAGGTAGTCGGACCTTCCCCACCCGCACCCCTTGTGTAGTCCCAGGTACAGGTTTGTCTATACAGGACGTCATAAAAACGTAACTGTAACAGCCTATGCCTTGTTGAGTCTTGACTCTTTTCACTGAAGATAATTCACTTGAGATCTTTAGTGTGTATCAATAGTTTGTTCCTTTTTATTATTAAGTATATTCAATAATTTTAAGTACTCCCTGGCTGAAGAACATTATTTCCAATAATTTGCTACTAGAAATAAAGGTTCTGTGAACATTCGTGCACGATTTTTGTGTTGACTTCTGGGGATAAATGCATAAGAATGCAACCTCTAGGTTGTGTAGTAAGTACATCAGTGTTGCTTTAAAAAAAAAAAAAACGCCATACTCTTCCAAAGTAGCTGGACCGTTTTACATTCCCATCACCAACATATGCATGAATCAGTTTCTCCACACTCTTACTGGCATTTGGTGTTATGACTGTTGTGCATTTTAGCCATTCTATGTAGTGTAATCTCACCCAGGTTTTGATTTCCATTTCCCTAATGGTTAATCATGTTTAGTGTATTTCTTAGTTGTCATCTGTGTACCCTCTTCAGTGCAGTATCTGCTCAATTCTTTAGCCCATTTTCAGATTTAAAAAAAAAGCATTTTGAGGTATCTATATATCTAAACATAAGTTCTTTACCAGCTATATATTTTGGAAATATCTTCTAGTCTGTTGCCTGTCTTCTGATGCACTTAACAGGCTCTCCAGCAGAACACAGAATTTTAATTTGGATGACATCCAATTTAGCAATTTTTCCTTTTATGGATGTCATGCTTTTGGTGTCAATTTTAACAACTCTTTGTCTAGTCCTAAGTCTTGAAGAATTTCCTAAAAGTTTTAGAATAGTTTTTACCTTTTCCATTTAAGTCCACCATCAATTTCATTTTTGAGTCACACATTAGGTTTATGTTGAGGTTCATTTTTCCACTATGGTTGCTGAGGTGTCTTGTTCTCTGACATCAACAAATAGTTTGTTCCAAAACCAACAATTCTACAACACTCACTGGGTGTCCAAGTGTTCAGTCCTTTTCAGACACTCTCTACCCAGAATCAGTGCAACCTGGAAAGCAAAGTCTCAGTCCTGTTTCAGACACCACAAGCTACCTGCCTCCCACCATTTTTGGAGGGGTCAGGGGAATAATGGGGAAGTATCCAGGAGTACTTCACCACTAAGCCACATCTCCAGTCCTTTTTATTTTTTTGTTTTGAGACAGGGTCTTGGCTGAGTTGCATAGAGTCTTGCTAAGTTACTGAGGCTGGCCTTGAACTTGTGATCCTCCTGCCTCAGCCTCCTGAGGCACTGGGATTACAAGCATGAGCCACTGTGTCCAGCTACAGGCTACCCACCCTTGTGCTAGGAGCCCATAGGTCCCCATCTCAGGTTCAGTAAGTTGTTAGAACTCATAGAACATAGGAAAACAATTATATTTACCAGTTTATTACAAAAAGCACAAATCAGGGACAGCTAAATGGAAGAAATACACAGGGAAAGGTTTAGCTGACATGCCCCTCTGGGAACAAGACCCTCAGAGCACACAATGTGTTCACCAGCCCAGAAGCTCTGAATCTCATGGGGCTTCAAGTTCTCACTGACTCTCTCACAACCAGCACCCATCCTGACACTAGGTATGCACCCCACCCAAGCCATCTCACTAACACAAACTCCAGTGCAGCTGTCAGGGCTCCTTACAAACAAGACACTCCCATGAAGAAATGCCAGTGCCAGTAGCTCTGTGTCAGCCAACAGGGACAGAGACAAAATGCATCTCATTATACCATACATGTCCAGTGGCTCTAACACCATTAGCTGAAAAGCAATCTTCATCAAATAGCTTTTGTTCCTTTGTCAAAATCTCTGCTGGAGTCAGGCACAGTGTGCACCCCTACAATCCCAGCAACTCAGGAGGCAGAGGATAGAGGATCACAAGTTCAAGGCCTATCTCTAAATTAAAAATTTTAAAGGGCCAGAGATGTAGTTCAGTGGTACAGAGCTTGCCTAGCATGGGGGAAGCCCTGGATTTAAGTCCCAGTATTTAAAAAAAAAAAGAAAAAGAAAAAGAAAAAAAAATTGCTGAGAGTGTATTTGTGGGCCTATTCCTGAATTCTCTATTCTGTCTTCATACAATTTTATACCATTTCTTTTTCTTTAATTGTGACTGGAGTTCCTGAATAGGCCTTCTAAGACAGGAATTTACTATTTAAATAAGTAGTATCAGCCATCAGACACATTGTTTTCTTTTATAAACAAAAGGCTCAAATGTACACATGAATACACACGTGTATACACACTACAACAACCCTAAAGATGCCCTATAGAGACAGAGATGGTCTCTCTTTAAGAAGATAGCTCAGATCCTACCACTCTCCTGTGCTGTGGGCTTCCTTCACATTAGGAGCACTTTCAATCTTGCAACAAAACCCTAACAGTGACTGCTGATAAAGGCTACAAGGAAAAATCAGGTAACACAATATCCACAAAGTGGGATGGCACTGCCTTCCACTCTCTTCCCCCAGAGAGGTCAATGTTAACTGTAACCACCCAGCACTGCCTTTCCCTTGAGTCCTCAAACGGATGACTCACTGGTCACTCAATCTCTCCTCCCAGTGCCACTACTTCTTCAAATTCAAGACATAACTGAGGGTAAGGCATTTTATGTACTAGTAAGAGAAAAGCCTGAAAATTTAAATCAAGTCACTGACTAACCTAATTTCAGAAATGTTAAAATGTGAAACACATTTAAGAAATTAAATGGGTTGAGTCCTCAGGGTTCCATATGAGGGCAAACTTATACAACTTACAATGGGGTTATGTATCAACAAACCCACAGCAGGTTGACAATATTACCAGTTAATAATGCATTCACTACACTCAGCCTCCAGAAAACACCACAACTCAGAAAACTTTGATCTGACTTTCTCAGAGCAGAGAAAAAGACAACATGAGGCCCTCAGTATCAACATGAGCCTTGCACAACTCAGTTACTACACTGCTGCAACTCTGTCGCATAGAAAGAGAATGCCTAACTAACTAGAAATATCTATCACCTCATATGGGAAGCAAAGAACTGAAGCTGCAGATGTTTCTCTCCTTTCATTTTTTTAACTCTAAAAACTCCTGCTAACTGCCATCTGGCTTGTTCAACTGCTGTGGTAAGAAGTTGGGGAATGGGGAGGAGTCCAGGCTGCTTGAGTGGGAAGTCTGAAAACCCAGAAGTCTTACTACATAAAAGGTACTGAGAACGAAGAGCTGGGCTCAGCCTTTGGAGGAGAAACTCCTCTGGGCAAGCCAGTGTAATAAACCTGAGTTCTCCCACTCTGTCGCGTGGTGCTCCCCTCCATCTGATGCCCACAACAACTCAACGCAAAGCCAATGTCACAATGAAGCTTGGGATTAAGCACTGTGCTGACTGCAAATGCCACTCAGCTGGCTGAGCTTGCTCCTGTGTCATTTTTTTCTAGAAATGTTGAAAGCCTGAATGTGGATTTGCAGTGGGCCAGACCTGCCTGAAGGGCTGCCCCCAGAACTCCTGCTTGATAGCAGCAGCTGGACAACCAGGAATGCAGCAGGCACCGGGTCACTACCACTCTTAGGGCAGAAGAGGAGAAAGGAAAGGTCCCTGACAATTCCACCTGTTTCTTTTCCATTTTTAATGTAACCACTAGGAAATGTGAAGTTACATATGTGGCTTAAACTGTACTTCTATCAGACAAAACTACTGGGAAGCTCAGCTCGGGAATCTTTCCCACAGAGTGTGGCTATTGTCCATCTCTAGTATGAGTCCACTTACCACACTAAGGTGAGTGTCCTCTTCAGAGGGTTTCCACATTGCAACTCCATACTGCCTAATTCCAAAATGACTTCTTGCAACACAAGAATTTCAGCAAGACATATTAAAACCTCAAGCTTACTATGTAACTGAGTCTTCTGATGGAAAGAAAGGCAAAAGTTCCAGTTTAAATGCTTCCCACTTCATTCCATTCATCCTTTTTTTTGTTTTGTTTTGTTTTGTTTTTTGTTTTGTTTTGTTTTGTTTTGTTTTGTGGCTGGAAATTAAACTCTGGGCCAGGAGTTTAACAAGTGGCAAGCCCTGTGCCATTCAGCCACATTCCCACCCCCAGGATTTGATTTTTTAAAAGTAGTTTTTGAATAAGCATTTGCACATCACATAACAGCAGGAAGAAACGTAGTGAAAAGTTAGTGTCTGCTGGCTTTCCTGTCCCTTCTCTTATTCACTGTGATGTTTTAGTTGCACATTTAGCAAAGGTTAAACCTTCCCTCCTGGTTTTAGCCAATCTGCCATAGTTCTAAGGTCTCTCTCCAACAGTGGCAGAAGAGTTCTCCTAGCTCCTTACAGACAGTGTCTCAAGGATTTCTGTTCCGAGGAGCAAATGAGCTGCTCTGTTTTCAAGGAACAGCTCCTCAGCATGAAGTTTCTGAGACTAAGAGAATCTGCAATCAGCATCCGCTGAGTCCCCATAGTGTCACCCAGTGTACCGGTTCTGCTCTTCTGGAGACCGTTCCAGGTGGACGCACTGGTCAGAGGTCCCTTGAGCCCATCTTCTTGGTCAGAAGCTTTGCCACACTGATTACACTCACAGCACTTCTTGCCAGTATGAGTCCTCTGGTGCTAGATGAGGCCAGCCGTGTTCCTGAAAGGTGTCCAACACTGGTTACAGCATAGGGTATGAATTCCAGGGCACCTTATGAGGTATGTGCTCTTAATGAATGTTTTCCCACACTCTCCCCACTGGTAGGGTTTCTCTCCACTATGGATTCTGTGCTGTACCATGAGTGGCCACTGCAGCTGAAGGATTTCCTGCATTCCACGCACTTACATGGTTCTTCTGCAGTGAGAATCCTGTTGAATAAGGTCTGAGCCATCAATGAAGGCCTTTCTACACTCAGCCAAACAGAGGGCTTCTCTCCTATGTGAATTCTCAGATGGACACACTGGACTTTTCCATGCTCATTACATTTACAGTTTTTCTCCAGGATGAGATCTGCGATATAAAACAAGAGTGGTGGCTGGAGGACTTCCACACTGCACACTTTCATAGGGCTCCTCTCCCGTGTGAGAAGGCAGAACTATCACTGAAGGCTTTCCCACCTTCACAGCAGTTACAGGGCTTCTCTCCTACGTGGATTCTTCAATGCAAATCAGGTGGGAGTTCTTGGAGATTTTTTTCCAGTCATAAGTATAAGGTCTCCCTCCACTATGAGTCCTCTGGTGCCCAGTGAAGTGAGATCCACATCTGAAGGACCATCCATGTTCATCACAGGGCATCTCCCATCCCTCCCCTCTGTGCGGCTGCCTTTCGCAGACAGTCCATCCTGTCGACTGAGGGATGCAGAACAGCTGCAGGAGGTACCGCTTCCTTACACCGTGAAGGTGCACCTCCCACTAGATCTCACAAAGGGGGCCGGGGGTGCATCTCCCACTAGGTCTCACAGAGGGGGCCGGGGGGTATCCTGCCAACAGTGCTCTACAATCTCACCTGTCGAGCAAGTCATTGCTAGAGCTCTGCTGACAACTATGAAGCTGAGACATCAACATCTGAGCCTCATTCACAGAAACCCTTTAAAGCAAGACTCATGCTTTCACCAGACCCTCCAGGTCCTCTCCTAACACACTCCTGGGGTTTCTAAAGAGCATTTCCACCTGGGTCTCACATTCCCAGATTCCTCCCAATGCAGACAAACAGCAATTGCCCCTGATGACTCTTCCATTTTCACAAAATTGGATGGTTTCTCCTGAATAACACCCTGAGTTCACACTTCCATTTGACATTTGTCTCCCAGACTATAGGGGAAGGGAAAAAAATATCCGAATCCTTTCCAAAATTAAAAAAAAAAAAAGCAAAGCAATGAAAACCCCACCACCAACAAAAGCACCCCAGCTAGAAACAGGATGGTGGCATGTAAAAATTAAAACTGACCAGGCTAGTATCTACTAACTTGACTCTGCTGACCACACAACAAAACAACGTCACTTGCAAGCACACAACCAAGAGAAACATGTGCATACATCCAGAGCCAACACTGCTCATGACAGCCTGAGACAGACACAACCCAAGAGTCCACCCACTGAAGCAGATGAATGAACCACTGCTTATTTGCAGGACAGAACAATATACATTAATGAAAATGAGTAACTACAAGTATAAAAGACAATATAAGCAAATCCCTAAAGGGAGGAAGACCCAAGTGCTCAGCATATTTGTGGAAAATCTTGAGTGTGCTTGGATTCGGGATGAGACCTTGAGTGACATGAAAAGGGGATGTGGTCTGTCCCTATGCTTAGGTTTTTTATCAAGTCTGTGGAAATGTAGTAGTCTGAAAAAAATCTAAGAATGTGCATGTATATCCCACCAAAGAAATTAGCCAAACACACATAGATGTTGTTTCAGGTATGGTCCTGCGGGGTGAGACGACAATATGAAGGTGAATGAAATAGCTCCCTTTTCATTTTAAATGGAGGTCAACAAATACAGTAATTACAATTCACTGAGCCTTTAAATGTGTTTTCATCAGTTTCCCTACACATGCCCACCTGCACACCTGGGCAACCACAAATGTCATGATGGAAAGCATCCCACCACCTCCCAGCAGGGAAACACACCCTGACCTCCACTTCAGACTGATTTGCTTGGCTCTGAACTCTAGGTGAACAGGAGCATCCTGCTGTGTGGGGCTTGAGTCACTCAGCAGTAATTCTCAGTACCGTGTGCTGGACTGTACCAAACACTTACGGAATTAACACTGATTCTTCTCAAACTCTTCCAAAAAATGAGGGAACACTTCCTAATTCATTCCATAAAGCCAGCATTCACTGGAAACCAAATCAGACTAACATATAAGGGGGGAATAAAGGACCAATATCCCTTATGAATATGGATGCAAAAAAAAATAAACCTCAACAAAATACTAGCAAACCGAATTCAACAATATACTAAAGGGATTATAAACCACAACCACATGGGACTCACTTTTAGAATGCAAGAATGGTTCAAGCATATAAATTAATCAACACATCACATTAATAGAATACAAAATATATCATTCCCAATGATAGAATAAGCACAGGATAAACTCAAAACCCTTTCCTGATAAAAACACAACAAAAGGAAAAAAAGAAAGAAAAGAATAACAAAAAACCACCACCCAACAAACTAGGCATAGAAGAAAAGTAGCTCAACACATAAAGGCCACATAAGACATGACCACACTGGCATCATGCTCAATTGTGAAAGATGGGCGTTTTCCTCTAAGACTTCAAAAAGACAAGCATGCCTTCACCAATTCTAGACAAGCTAGGAGCAGGCAAACACCTGTCATCCCAGCAGCTCAGGAGGTTGAGGCAGGAGGATTACAAAGTCAAGACCAGCATGGGCACCTTAGTGAGGCTCTGTCTCAAAATAAAATACAGAGCAGCCCTGGGTTCAATCCCCAGTATCGCACACAAAATGGAGGGTTAAAAAAAAAAAAAAGTTCTGGCCAGAACAATGAAGCAAGAAATAAAAGGCATTCCTACTAAAAGTAAAATCCCAGACAACCCCAGACTTAATGATGACTCAATTTATGATTCTTCAACTTTTATGAGGGTGGAAAAGTGATACACACTCAATGGAAACAGCACTTTGAATTTTTATCTTTCCCCAGTCAGCAATATGCCTTCTCATATGCTGGGCAGCAGCAGTGAGCCACACTCCCAAAGTGTGAAAGAAAGAACTGATAGGCTACCGTGTATTAAATATGATTTCAGCTTAGGGTAATTCCATGGGATGTAACTGCATCAAAAATTGAAAGGCACCTGTACCTCTACCCACACATGACAATTTTATGTGTAGAAAACACTAAGCCGGGCAAAGTGGCGTACACCTGTACTCCCAGCAGCTCAGGAGGCTGAGGCAGGAGGATTCCAAGTTCAAAGCCAGCTTCAGCAACTTAGTGAAGCCCTAAGCAACTCAGCACGACCCTGTATCTAGATAAAATATATATATTAAAAAAAAAAAAAAAGATCTAAGGAAGGCTGGGGCTGTACCTCAGCGGCAGAGCGCTTGCCTAGCACGTGTGAAACACTGGGTTCAATCCTCAGCACCACGTAAAAATAAAACAAATAAAATAAAGGGATGCTGTCCATCTACAACTACAAAAAAATAATTAAAAAAAAAAAAAGAGCTGGGGATATGGTTCAATGGTTAAGTATCCCTGGATTCAATCCCCAACACCAAAAAAGAAAAAAGAAAAAACAGAGAAAACACTAAAGATCATCCACACAAGACCTGTTAGAACCAATGTGCAAACTTGGACAAGCTGCAGAATACAAAACCAACACAGAAAAACCAGTTGCATTTCTATACAATAAACAATCCAGAAAGGAAATTAAAGAAACTACTGCACCTTCAGTAGCACTGTAACCAAGGAGGTAGGACCTATGTACCAAAAACTATAACCACAGGCTGAGTGAAGTTAAAGAAGGGATGTAAAGACATCCCTTCTGTGAACTGGAAGACAATACTGTTGCCAATACTGCCCAAAGTAGTCTACAGATTCCAGGTAATCCCTATCGAAATGCCAATGATACTTTTTGCAGAAATAGAAAAGTCCAACTTAAAATTCATATGCAATCTCAAGGGACACCAAATAGCCAAAATAATCTTGAAAGCAAAAACAAAACAGCAACAAAAGCAAAGCTGAGGTTTCACACTTCCTAATTTCAAAACTTTAAAAGTAACAGTAATCAAAACAGCATGGTACTGGCAAAAAGACAGGCACACAGACAGAACGCAGAGCACAGACGCAAGCCGAGGCGGGTCTGGGTAAATAAAAATGACTTTCTGCTTTTCCTTTTTTTTTTTTTGGTATCGGGGACTGAACCCAGGGGCAAGGACTCTACCGCTGAGATACATCACCAGCCCTCTTTGAGACAGGGTCTAGTTAAGTTACTCAGGCTGGCTTGAATCAGACTCTCCCTCCACAGCCTCTGAGTACCTGGGACCTCAGGCCTGTGCTACGGTGGCAGGAGTTAAATGACTTTGGACAAGGGTCTAAGACCATCCTACAGGAAAGGGAAGCCTTTCAACAAGTAATGCTGGGAAAGCTGGACATCCACATGCAAAGGAATTAAGTCAACCCTTTCCTCCCACTACATACAAAATCCACTCAAAATGGGTCATAGTTTTATTCAAAGTTATAAAATTGTAGGAAAAAAAATGGAAAAATCCTTCGATATCCAGGACTTTGACTTGATACCAAAAAGAGGTATCCATAAAAGAAAAAATGGACAACCTGGACCTCAATTGAAAGGAAAACTTCAGCCGGGCGTGGTGGCGCACGCCTGTAATCCAAGCGACTTGGGAGGCTGAGTCAGGAGGATCTCAAGTTCAAAGCCAGCCTCAGCAACTTAGGGAGGCCCTGAGCAACTCAGGGAGACACTGTGTCTAAATAAAATACAAAATAGGGCTGGGGATGTGGCTCAGTGGCCAAGTGTCCCTGAGTTTAATCCCTGGTTCCAAAAAAAAAAAAGAAAGTAAAACTTCAAGGTGAACATGGTGGTGCACCCCTATAATCCCAGCAGCTCAGAAGACTGAGGCACAAGTTCTAAGTTAGCCTCAGCAACCAAGCGAGGCTCTAAGCAACTTATGGAGACCCTGTCTCAAAATAAAAAATAAATAAATAAATACATTTTTTAAAAAACGGGGCTGGGGATGTGACTCAGAGGTCAAGCACCCTGAGTTCAATCCCTGGTACCAAAAAAATAAATAAATAAAAGTACAACTTTGGCCAGATGCAGTGGCACATGCCTGTAATCACTGCAATTTAGGAGGCTGAGGAAGGAGGATCACAATTTCTGGGCCAGCATGGGAAATTTAGTGAGACTCTATATCAAAATTAAAAAAGATCTGGGATTGCAGCTCAGTAATATTGTGCTTGCCTAGCACATGAGAGTTCATGGGTCCAAACCCCAGTACCGCAGGGGGAAAAAAAAAAATTAGGACCAGAGAATGTAAAACAAATTACAGACTGAGAGAAAATATTTGCAAATCACATACCTGACAAAGGACTTATCTGGCATGTAAAGAACCTCAAAACTCAAAACAGACCTCTGAGTTTGCAGGTTCTGTATGTAGTTATGACTGATGGCTGCATCTTTCTTTTTTCATCATTTCCTAAAGAACAGAATATAATAACTACGTACCTGACATTTACACTGTCTTAGGTATTATAAAAAATCAAGAGGGGATTAAAGTAAACGAGAGTGTGGTAAGCACTGCACCTTTTCATGGAAGGAACGCTTCACCTTTCACGGGCACTGAAGGTGGGGTTTGTAGGAGGTTCTAGAACCAATCCCTCATGGACGACTACAGCTAAAACACAAGAAGCCAATTAGAAAATGAGCAAAAAACATGCCAATCACTTCATCGCAGAGGCCATGACATGGCGAACAGGCACATAAAGAGATGTTCATGATCATTACTCACTGGGAAACACTATTAAAAGCACAATATCAAAAGGCGAAATGAAGGGCTAAGGATACAAGCACAATGCCCTGGGTTCAATCCCCGAATACAAATGGCTAATAATGAATACAGTATAACACTGAATGCTAGTGAGGATTCTGGGAGATGGAAACACAAAATGGCATAGCCACTCTGGAAATAGTTTGACAATTTCTTTTCTTTTTCCTTTTTCTCCTTGGAACCAGGGGCATTCTACCACTGAGCCACACACCTAATCCTTTTTCATTTATTTATTTATTTTTATTTTAAACAGGTCGCACTAAGTTGCTAACAGTCTCATTAAGTTGCTGAGGCTGATCTCAAACTTGCAATCTGCCTCAGACTCCTAAGTCACTGGGTTTACAGGTGTGCACCAACATACCCAACTTTGGCAGTTTCTTATACAATGAAAAACCAACATAGCCAAGCATAGTAGTGCACACCTGTAATCTCAGTGACTCAGAAGGCGGAGGCAGGAGGACTGAGTACAAGGCCAACCTTGGCAACTTAGTAAGACCCTGCCTCAAAAAAATAAAAAGGTTTGGGGATATAGCTCAATGGTAGAATGCCCCTGGGTTCAATCCCTAGTACCACAAAATAATGAAATAAAAGTAATCTTACTGTATGACGCAGCAATCACACTCTTAGGCAAAGATCCTAGGGAAATGAAGATTTGTCAAGGTTCACACAAAAGGCTGTATACCAAGTTTATGGGTGCTTTATTCACAGTAGTCAAAAACTGGAAAACAGCGGGCTGGGATTGTGGCTCAGTGGTAGAGTGCTTGCCTAGCATGTGTGAGGCACTGGGTTCAATCCTCAGCATCACATTAAAAAAATAAATAAATAAAGGTATTGCATCCATCTACAACTAAAAAAAAAAAAGCCAGGCGCAGTGGCGCACACCTGTAATCCCAGCACTTGGGAGGCTAAGACAGGAGAATCTCAAGTTCAAAGCCAGTCTCAGCAACTTAGTGAGACCCTAAGCAACTCAGTGAGACCCTGTCTCTAAATAAAAAAAATACAAAATAAGGCTGGGGATGTGGCTCAGTGATTGAGAGCCCCTGGGTTCAACCCCCAGTACCAAAAAAAAAAAAGGAAGGCACTATTGACACACAACTTGGGTGGGCCTGAAGGAAATTAGGTCAGTAAAAGAGCCCAAAGTCCAAACAACACATGCTTCACGACTCCATTTACACAACATTTGTTCATTTGTTAAATAACCCAATTACAGGCAAGGAGATCAGATCCACGGTTGCCAGAGGCTAGGGGTGGGGTAGGGACCGCACAGGATGAGAACAGGGCATCCTGCAGCAAGGTTCAGACAGGATCTCAATTGTGTTGGCTAATTACTGAAACCTGAATAAGCTAAGATATACAAAAATGTCAATTTTCTGGTTTTGATAGTGTCCTACAATGATGCAAATGTTCACAATGTGAAGGGTAGGTGAAAGGTACAGAGCATCTTCCTGTACATTTCTTTGTACCTTCTTGGGAATCTATAATTATTTCAAAATAAACAGTTAAAAACAACACAATGATGCAAAACCCTTGAAAAGACTTGGTTCAAATATAGTATATTATTATGGACAACTGAGAAATCTGAAATGAGTTAACCAGATAACAAGAAATTAATGCTTGATGGTGCGACTGTGCACACCTATAATCCCAGCAGCTCAGGACGCTGAGGCAGGAGGATCGTGAGTTCAAAGCCAGCCTCAGCAACTTAGCGAGGCACTAAGCAACTCAGTGAGACCCTGGCTCTAAATAAAATACAGAATAGGGCTGGGGAGGTGGCTCAGTGGCCGAGTGCCCCTGAGTTCAATTTCCCGTTCCCCCCCCAAAAGAAAGAAAAGAAAAAATTAAGGTTCACTTTCTTACATGTGATAATAGTATTATGGTTGTGCAGAAGAAATGTCCTTATCCTTAGGATATATATGTACTGAAATATTTAAGGAAGTACTGCCCTTGCAGTTATTTTCAAATGGTTATACACAAACACATAACAAAACATACACTTAATATATGTACCACACATGCAAATACATTCATATGGGAATATAAAAATACATGCAAACAAATACACATGTATGTACACTTATACATGTAATGCATACTTATAAACATAAAAAACACACAAACCATACATACACACCTATATACACATGTACACACAAGCATGTAAATATAGACACATATGCTGCACTTAATGCATATATTATCAACACACACATAACTGTGTTACCTATTACATGTATTCACTGCTAAATCTAAATGGTGGGTGATGAGTGTTCGTGAACCTTTCTCAAACTTTTCTGTTACGATATTTCAGAAACTTGTCAAAATACAAAGTAGGCAAGGAACATGTAAATGCTCCCTGGAGTCATTACATCAAGGATCAGCACTCATAACAACCTAGTGGGAAAGAGTTCAACAACATTCCTCAAGAGGTGTCCAGAAGCCCAGCGCAGTGGTGCACACCTGTAACCCCAGTACTTGGGAGGCTGAGACAGGAGGATTGCAAGTTCAAAGTCAGCCTCAGAAACTTAGTGAGGCCCTAAGCAACTCAGTGAGACCATGTCTCTAAATAAAAAATACAAAATAGGGCTGGGGATGTGGCTCAGTGGTGGAGTGCCCCTGGGTTCAATCCCCAGTACCAAGAAAAAAAAAAAAAAGGTGTCCAGGAGATGGCTGCAAATGTCCTAAGCGGAGAATAAGATGCTAGCCAAAAGCTGCAAGAACACCAAGGAGTTAGCACCTCAGAAACAGTAGCCCCTCAAGCTCTTTGTACACTAGGTTTTAATGCAGCAGAGAGCAGAAAGGCCAGGAAGGTACACCTCTAAGGACTAGGACCAGGGTAGGGCAGAGCTGATCCAACCACTCACAGGTTCCCCCTCTGGAATCGCCTGGCCTTGGATTCAATATCCAGTCACAAACCAAAACCCTCACACTCATTAGTACTCTTTCATCAGACTTTACCTCCAGTTACACATACATGCAGGTCACCATGTAAATGTGTTTCTTTTAGTGCCTAGATTAAACAAGTTCGAAAGGCATGCCTGGAAAACCCTTATCTGTTTTACAAGGACAGTATCTTCTAGATGTCACCTAAATCATTTCCTGTAAGTGCTGAAAAGCTGAAAACGTCTAACATGTTCATCAATAGGGAAGGCAACAAATAAAACTACTTTGCAAGATGGAACACTACACAGTTGTGAAAACTGTACTGGTGAAAGCTTCATCTAGTACTGCAGAGTTGGTGAGAGAAGCAAACCGCAGAGATTCAAACCACACCAAGCACACCAACTTCAAACACCCATACAAGCCATACTCCATAGTGCTTGAGGTTGTGGATGTTATAAAGGGAAAGATTCTCACAAAGGCCTGGGTACACTAGGTACATGTTTGCTATTGGCACTGCACACCTCCTATGATCTCATTGTCCAGAATAAGGGTTGGCTCCCTGTGGTCACAGAGGTGGCTCTTTATTATTCACTTAGCCAAAGTTTACTCAACACTTAGTATGTGCAAGGCACTGTTCTCAGCACTGATATTACTGCACTGGATCTGACAGGTGCTCTAGTCAAGAAGCCAAAGAACAAATGCAGAATCTGTTAGTATCACTCTGCAAACTCAGGATGCACCCAGACCTGGATCAATATTTTTAATTAGGGCTGGTATCCCTACCTCCCAATCTCTACCAACGGCCCACAACTCAGAAACCAAGCAAAGTCAGGAATGCAGAGCCCAAGGAGGCAGACAGGACTAAGGCAAGTTCCGAATGAAATGTCATCAAGTGACAAACAGTTCCTAGGCCAACCGCTCCAGTCCTATGGTTTATGAGGATTCTGGAAGAAGCCTTGACGAGTTTGAAGTAGAGGAGGGACATGATTTAACAGGCTCCCATTGCCTCCAAGATAACTGACCAAGTGAAAGGCAGAGGCAGAGGCAGAAGCAGAGGAGCGGGGAGGAGGTTCCCACAGCAGGTAGAAGGGATGTGCCAAAGTGGCTGAATTCTGCAAATTTCTTAGAAGTAGAGGCATAGGATTCTGAAGAGGTGATGTGGGGTGAGAGAGAGACACATCAAGGTAGATAATGAGGACTGCAAGCAGGAGTCACCATTTACAGAGACTAAAGGATCAGACGTCTTCAAGGACCTGAGTGAGAACCCCAGAGCCTGAGATGCCTGATCCCAGGAGTCAGCTTCTGAGCATCAGAGGCCTGTGAGGAGGGGCAAGCCAGTCCACAACCGCAAGGGTGGGCAGGGAAACGAGTCGGTTCCCAGCAGGGAAGGGTGAAAGCCTGGCTGGGAGACTTCGCGGTGGGCAGGAGGAAAGAGGCATTCGCACACACCGCCAAACCTGCAGAGAGGGGAGGCAGTGCAAGAGCAGGGAGTGGAGGGGAGAGGCAGGAGCAGGGCTGTTGAGGAGGACGAAAAGGGAAAGTTCCTTGGGAGTGCACACAAGAAACGACAAGCTGTCAACCCTGCGGGAGAGACCGCAGATCTGCGCCCGCGCAGTCCGACCCAAGGGAGGCAGCAGGAGGGTCTACCCCACCAGTCGACCGGAGCGAGGGCCCGGCACTGCCCGGGAACCCCCGCCGGCCCGCCGGCAGAGGGCCGCTGCGCGCTCTGGGACCCGCGCGCGGCCGCGCCGCCACCGCCCAGGCTCCGCCGCTCCCGACCCCGTAGCGCCCCATACCCAGTCTGGGGCTCCGCTCCGCGGCACCGAGGGCCGGGAATCAGCTCTGAAAGGCCGAGAGGCCAAGGGGCCGCGAGCCGCGAGAGGGCGGACTCACCTCCAGCCCCACCAGGCCCACGTCGGCGCTCCGCCCTGGGCGCACGCGCACGCGCACGCGCGGAAGCCGGGGTTCCCGGAAACGACGCGTCGGGGGGGGGGGGGCGGGGCCGCGGGCGCCGGGAGCGCAGCAATGCTGCTCCTACGCCGCGGTGGCGGGCATCGCGGCTTTGGTCCGCGCTCTGGCTGTCTCCACCGACCGAAGGGGGTACTGGAAAGTCCGCGGGCTGCGCTCTGACGGGGGGCGCCCCTGGCGCCCGGAGCCACCTCGAGGGAGCGGTTGCGCGCCCGCCGCCCCACCTGCTGAGGACGGACGCCCACTCCCCCGTCCCTGCCCACGTTGCTGTTTGGTTTTAGCTTTGTATTTCTCCACCTTCTGCATCTGACTCCAGCCAGAGCAATCTGCTTTTTGCGCCATTAGGGTTAGTCGCGGCCCACCCCAGTCTTCTAGGACAGGCCCCTCTCTGACCTGTGCCCGTTCAGACCCTCACACTCCCAGTTGGCCAGGCCGCAATCTATAGCGTTCCATAAAAATTATGACGTGTTAAATACCATAAAGCAGACTTTATTCAAGGGGGCCTACTATAGGAGGATTTTATGGAAAGATTTCAGAGAGACTGGACTCAACCCCAACTCCAACAAGGTTAAGTAAGGATTTAAGGAAGTAAAATGGGGGTCAGTAGATTAAAAATTACTAGGATACAAGATGGATAACAGTTGCTACATCAACTCCACAGGACTCTGGCTGAAAGCAAGCCAGGGTTGCAGAGCATCAAAGATGAAGGATGAAAAATTCAATTATCAAAGATGTTCGGACACAGGATGAGATATCTTTGCTAATTAACTCAGGACTCCTGTTCAAAGTAGATCCTACAAGATCAGAAAGGGAAGGCACAGGTTAGACCTTATAGAGCACAGAGCTCAGAAGAACCGCACAGAACACAGGTGAAGTAGAGTCTGTCAGTGTCGTGCTATAATACACATGCACACATCTTGGGACAGCCTTCTAGAGAACACAGAGAACCAGGTCCCCTCTTGCCTACACAGTCGCCCATCCACAGGCAGGCCCGGGCAAACAGCACCACTATTTCATGATTCCAGAGGGCTTAATGAAGGTCCCCACAGATGTCCACCCCCATGTAGATCATCACCTTCAAATGTGTGGGACCCATTTCTCCAGATGCTTTCCCAGGGCCTCTCTTCCCTTCTGCCCACTCCCCTGCCTCCACCGCTCACGTCTTCTCCTCTTTGTCTCTCGAGACTGAAGTTTCTAACTCTCTTCTAGCTGCCAGGGCTGGTGACCCACCCTCCTGTGTGACATAGCTAACAGGGGCCAAGTCCAGGTCAGCCACTCATTTCCATTTTTCAGAAAGAAAGGCCACAGCTAAGATGCCAGACATGAGAGAAGATACACCTGGGAGAGACTGGCTACCTGAAGACCCTCCCCCATCTGGCTCCCAAGCAATGAGACCCTGGACTCAAGCACCACGGAGACACCGAGTCAACGAGCCATAGGATGGCTCACTGCAACACCAAGGACCTCGCTCACCTCAGTCCTGGAGCTGTCATTAACTCTTCGCTATCTGCTCAGCTTTTTCCTCCTGGAATTCTTGTCTAGAGAGGCACTGTGGCAAGACTGCAAATAAAGAAAATGCATGAAGGTATCCTTTTGAACTCCTGAAACAAGCTAAAAGCCAGTCCAAAGTTTTTCCAACCCTCTGCATCAAAAGGAGGTCCATTTGGTGAGGAAACCTGGGGATGGGATGATTGAAAATGAGAATGAATGGGGGTATCACAGGTAACATGAGTTTACACAGGGGTCAGGGAGCACCTAAATACTGCTGCCTTCCTCTGACTTTCCTTCCCTTGCTCATCTCCTAACTAGCTTTCCTGTCTAGGAAGCAGGCAGGCATTTGGGGCATATAAGGGGTGCACTTGGGCATGAATGCACTTGATGGGGTGAGCGTAATGGGACACTACTTCGGTCACCAATGAACATTAGAAGGCATGGGCTAGCCATGACACATTTGCAAGGACACTCCGTCTTGAGACGGCAACTCAGATTTCAACTGCAACAAACTTAAGGTCAGGATTTCTTGTGCACTCGTTGACATATAGCAAAACAATCTTTGTAGAACCAAAAGGACACCTATATATATATATATCAAACAGCCAATCTTCATGAAGTTTGCTGGCACACCACAGGACTACAGGACAGGCATCACTGAAGGCAGGTGGGGACTAGGCCACCCTCATACCCCTCTTTGGGGCTCATCTGATGATTCTTCCCAACAGGGAAGGGCGCCCATGGAGAAGTCTCAAATTCCTGACCAGGTTTCTAATTCATACAACTCACAGCTCAGCTCAGAGGAGTCTTTGCACTGACTCTCCCTTCACAGGGGCCAGAGAAGACAGGGGAAGGCAAAATTCCAAGGGATCCACTCAGGACACTGGGACTGTGTCAAGTAGTCAGTCACCACCACAAGGCCTCCAAAAGGATGTGCAAGGGTTGCCCGAGAACTCTTTGCCTTCCTGTTCGGAGACCCATGCTTCCCTCCCCAATGACAACTCTACTCTATCCATGTTCCAAGGAAGGAAATGATTCTCCTGTCTAAACTGAGGGATGCTGATTCCAGAGATTCTTCTGCCTGGATGCACACCTAATGCTATGGCTTCCTGTGGCCCTAATCTAGCCCCCATGAGTAAAGAAGGCCCAAGAAGCCCCAAATGCACACCCTCTTGGCTTTCCTTTTTACTCATTATCAAATTTTAATGATTTGTAATAGAGGAAGCAAAAAGTCCAGGCACGATTCCAGTCCTCTAACAACCATTTGTTTATTTGTCCAACATCTACTTCTAATCTACATCCATATGTGCACACATCTTTACATGAACTGTCATGATAGTAAATCTCCTATTTCATGCCTTCTTTTTATCACATCATAAGCATTTTCAACATGGCAACAAAACCTTTATAATTATTCAGAGTGGCTGAACAGAACGAATGGGAAGTGGCCTCCAGGAGCAGCAGTGGTGGGAGTGGGAAGTGGTGATGCAAAGTGGACCGTGTTTCCTGGAAGCAGCCGTCCATCACAGAAGAGCCTGCTGTAGTCTTAAGAGGAATAACTTCATGGTCCACAAGCAACCTCCTTGGTCCGGATTCCTTCCTTGGGAGTCCTCGGCATCCTAGCAGGACTACAGCTCATTCACACAGCAAGTCTAACTGCAATCCTGTGCCGCTGCAGGAGAAGCACTCTGTGGGACGGCTCACCAGCATGAGCTCCTGCCAGTTTCTCTCCCTGGTGACACTACAGGTTGAGTCTAACATCCGGTGCTCATGTGCATGAGATGAACATTCACTGTCACAGGAGTCTTCCTGCGATTACTTTCTGGACTCACACAAGCTCTTCCCAGTATGAGCATCCTGATGTAAAGGGGGTGGATCTCTTCGGGAATAATCTTGCTCACATTCCCCCATTTTATTCCAGTGTCCACTATCCTATCCTGCATAGTCTCAGTCATTCCTGATGCCTTTTCCCCACTTATCATCATCCAGCATTCTCTCCAGGAGTTCCCCACTAACAGATGTAACAGGGCCATGGAATGTCTTATCCATCAATTCTCTGGTACCTCCAAGGATTCCTCTCTGCTGACCAGAGAATGGTGCCATCAGACTAAACTGAGAGAAGCGTGGCCCCCATGTCCACTACGTTTCCACAGGCTGGTCCCTGGGGTGTGCTCTCTGATGTCGGACAAGGGACGCACTCCTTCTGAACATTTTCCCACACTGAGGACACTGGCTGGGACCTTCCCTGTCATGGAGTCTCTGATGTACTGCCAAGTGAGAGTTCTGCTTGAAAGACTTTCCACATTCCAGACACTGGTATGGAGTCTCCTTCGTGTGAATTCTCTGGTGCTTGGTCAGACAGGAGCTGTCCCTGAAAGCCTTGCCACACTGATTGCATTCATACGGCTTCTCACCAGTGTGAGTCCTCTGGTGCCGGATGAGGCCAGCCATGTTCCTGAAAGGTTTCTGACACTGATTACAGCCATAGGGCTTCTCGCCAGTATGGATCCTCTGGTGCCTGATGAGGTACGCGCTCTCAATGAACGTTTTCCCGCACTCTTTGCATTCATAGGGTTTCTCCCCAGAATGGATTTTTTGATGCACAATGAGGTGGGAGTTGCGGTTGAAGGATTTCCCACACTCCACACACTCAAAGGGCTTCTCTCCGGTATGAGTCCTCTCATGCTGGGTAAGGTATGAGCCATCCCGGAAAGCCTTTCCACATTTGCTGCACTCATAGGGCTTCTCGCCAGTGTGGATTCTGAGATGCACAGTGAGGTGGGAGATGTCAGTGAAGGGTTTCCCACACTCATTACATCTATATGGCTTTTCCCCTGTATGAGTTCTTTGATGTAAAATCAGGGATGAGTTTCGGTTGAAGGTCTTTCCACACTCTAGACATTCATAAGGTCTCTCGCCTGTGTGGATCCTCTGGTGCTGTGTCAGAGCTGACCCATCACTAAAAGCTTTCCCACATTTAGAGCACTTATAGGGCTTCTCTCCTGTATGGATCCTCTGGTGCACAATCAGGTTGTAGTTCTTGGAGAAGGATTTTCCACACTCATTACAGGAGTATGGCTTCTCTCCAGTGTGAGTTCGGTGATGCAAAACAAGGGACGAGTTCCGTCTGAAGCATTTGCCACATTCACTGCACTTATACGGTTTCTCCATGGGGTGGCTTTTGCTTCCATGAAGAGATGAACTCAGAGCAAAGACATCCCCAACATCCTTCCCGTGGTGAGGCTTCCGGCCTCTCTTCATTAGTTTTTGGTCACCAAGGAGGGTAAAATGGTTGAAAGATTTAACATTGCCTGGGTATTTATGGGGCTTCTCTCTTACGTGGCCTCTTCCACACTGAGTGACTTCCAGGGAGTGGCTAAACGCTCTTCCACAATCCAAAATCTCAACACCTGAGTCACATATATGGAAACCGTTGGTTGCTGGAACTCTCTGAGGTGGCGAAAGCCCTGAACTTGCACTCAAATGCTCCCCAAAACCAAGATATTCACAGATGGCTTCCTGAGCCACTGGCTTCTCCTGAGCTAAAGCAGACTGTCTCAAGGGTCTCTCGTGGCTCTCACAGTCCCAACTGCCACCTGGAACAGAGAAGCAGGGGCCCTCCCTCGCAGGACCTTCCATGTCTGTGTCACAGGATGGTAGGTCCTCAGGAACCTTCTGGAGTGTCGCTTCCAGTCTCATGTCCCAAGCTGAAAAGAAAAAGACAGAGTAAGGCACACAAACCTGTTATCTGAAAGAGAAATGGAAAACAGTGATGGGCTAGATATATTTTTACTTGTTTTCTTTTTAAAATTCACATCTGTGCAAGGGAGAGGTAAAATGAGAACCAAATTTGACATCAACATTTAAAATTCCCACACAATAAAAGACAAAACACAGCTGGGCACAGTGGCCTACACCTGTACTCCCAGCAGCTGGGGAGGCTGAGGCAGGAGGATCACCAGTTCAAAGCAGCCTCAGCAACTTAGCGAGGCCCTAAGTAACTGAGCAAGACCCTGTCTCTAAATAAAACACAAAAAAGGGCTGGGGATGTGACGCAGTGGTTAAGTGCCCTGGGCTTAATCCCTAGTACCAAAAAAAGAAGAAGAAAAAAACAAGACACAAAACACAAGTGGCAGATGGAGAAAAAATTTCATGAAGTATAAAAATGGGAAAGAATTAATGCCCAAAATCTATAAAGAACTCAAACAGAAAAGCACAAAAAGAAAAAATAGGCAAAGGATACAAAGAAGCACTTCCTAAAGAGAAAAGGAAAATACTTGCTCATTCTCTGTCATGATACTCAAAGAACTACAAACTAACTTTAAGACCACAAAATATCTACATTTCATATAGGCAAAAGTAAAAGGTGTGATAATACAAGACTCATGCAGGTCACGTGAGAAGTAAATTAAAAGGCATATAAAGTGGTTCAGTCAGCTCAGCAGGATAATCTGGTAGCAGTTGTTAAAACAAGATGTAAAAAACAGACACAGTGGTATGTGCCTGTGATCCCAGCAACTGAAAATGCCGGGACAGGAGGAGCACAAGCTGCAGACCAGCTGAGAAACCAGGGGATTGTCTCAAAAACAAACAGCAAAATAGGCCTGCCCCATCCAGCAATTCCACATAGGCATATCAGACTCAACAAGCAAGAGTTACAGGGAGGAGAAATGTGAACCAGCCATGCCTAGGAAATGGCTGGAAGGCCAGAGGGAGAAGACAGACCACAAGTGAAGAGTAGGACCTCAGATCACCCATAGCAATCAGGAACTCAGAGTTAATGAGATTAGATAAGGGCAGAGTTTAACTCCAAGGACACTAGCCCAAAGAATGGAGAAGCCCAGAAGGAAATGAGGGAGATGGGACTGCAGTGTCAAGGACTTGGGGTTAGCCAGGGGGACTGCACAGTGGGCAGCAGTGGCTGGTGGCCTCTAAGCTGGGAAAGGGGAGACAGACCAAGTCCTTGTGTTTTCCCTCATTCCTGTTAGAGGTTGTTAAAATAAAAGCGTAAGTGTGATGTAAAACTTCCAAGACCAGAGGGAGCTGGGTGTGTTGTGTAGCTGTGAGCTGGCAGTGCTGAGCTCGAACCCAGGGTCTCACACATGCCAGACAAAAGCACCACCACTGACAGGAAAGATGGTAGAATGAATCAGACATTATTACTTTGTATACATATAACTACACGACCAGTGGACTCTACATCACGTATAACCAAAAGAATGAGAAATTATACTCCATTATATATGATGTATCAAAGTGCGTTCTACTGTCATGTGTAACTAATTAAAACAAAACAAATCTTTTTTAAAAAGCCACTACCATTGAGCTCCATCCCCTGAGTAGGCAGTGGATTTCACCTGCAGATGGCTCTATCTCCAGAAGATACTTGGCCATGTTGGGAGATGCTTCTGACTGTCATGAGTAGGGCTTCTAGCATTCAGGGGCAGAGGCCAGGGAGTTGCTGAACATCCTAGGGTATTCAGGATGGCCCCCAAACAGGAAATGGTCCAGCACCAAATGTCAGTAGTGCTGAGGTACAAAGACCTCGTGGAAGGAAGAAGAATAAAGCCAGATCAATTCAGGAGAAGCTGGTATGGAGGATCAACAGCACAATTAAAATAGGCTAAATAAAAAGTAGGAAGCGGGATATCACCAATAACAGTAAACGCAAACACTTGATGGGACAGAACAATTCTGCTGACGTTGTTTATAATAGACACACCAAAGCAGACAGGCACAGAAGACAAGCAATATGATGGAACAGACAAATGCCAACCAAGGAAGGGTTTGATACCTCTTTACTAACCAAATAAAACCATCCAGCAAGGGTCACAGGGCAACAGAACACCTAGAAAAATGCAGCAAAACGCAAAGCAAAGTCTCAACCAGGACTGCAGGGAGATACCTAAACCAACCACAGTGAGATACTTTCAGAAATGGAAATTCAAAACAAGTGAACAGGGATGAGCAGGAGAGAATGTAAACAGCCTGATCACACTGGGATGAGGGGCCATGGCTAATGAGAGCCAGAGGCCTTCTAGGCACAGGTGGAACATTTGCTGACCATGGACACAAGTCAGGAAACCCACACCACACCCTGACAGACCTGTCTCCAGACTACCACACGGACCAGCTAAAAACCAATGCAGAAACCAAGGTAAAATGAAGCCCTATCCCTGTAGAAAAATGAAAACCTGTTTCTCAGTCACCAACAGGTTAAAGAGAAAACCTGAAGGAAAGTAGGAAATGCCTGGAACAAGAATGAAATGGTGTATCTCAAGGCAGATGACAGATGGAGCAGCCAACAGTGCCCAGGCAGAAAACGTGGGTCTTTAATGTTCATGTTACACACACACTCACACACACACACGGACAGCATGGAGCAGAGCACACCTGTAATCCCAGCTCTGCAGAGCCTGAGGCAGAAGGATCGCCAAGTTCAAGGACAGCCTGGGCAATTTAGTGAGACCTTATCTCAAACTAAAATAAAATTTTTTTAAATATATATATATATTTTAAGATGTTGGTAGACGTTTGTTTTATTCATTCATTTATACATGGTGCTGAGAATTGAACCCAGTGCCTCACACGTGCTAGGCAAGCGCTCTACCCCTTAGCCCCAACTCCAGTCCCCAAATAAAAATTTTTTTAAAGGGCTATAGTTGTAGCTCAGTGTTAGACCACTTGCCTAGTACACATGAGGCCCTGGGTTTAATCGCCAGCATCAAAAATAAATAAGATAAATAAGACCAAGGACAAAGTTTCTATGAACCTGAAGCACAGGCTGAAGCAGGTAAATGGCCACATCGGACTACACGGCTCTCCACACATGTTCTTTGGCTGTTGCTGAGGAGTTGTATGGGTTACTGAAAAGAACAACAAAAATACATCCTAGGGTATCCCACAAGCATGGGCCTCCAGAACAGCTTTGTTGGTGTCACTGTATGACAACTGGTCCTTCAACAACAAAAATAAAAAAAGATCTACTGCTCCTGAAATCACTTAGACAAACCATGAATTCAAACTGACTGGCACTCAGAACAATATGTACTGATTCCACTGTCTTCCCATTAGAAAGACAACTTGTGTGTGGGTCCCATCCTTAACATCTTAGAGGAGTGAGGACTATGAAAGTTGTTAAACATGTAATTCAAGTCTGTTTGTGTTAATTGTGCTTTTACTGATTACAAAACCTATTAAAATTGCTTGACTTATAAAAGAAGAGAAATGAAGGTTACTAAGCTCACTGTTCTACATAAGATTTGCAAGAAATAATCACACTATACCATGAACATGTTCAATTGCTATTTGTCAAAAGTTAAAAAAAATATTTTAAAGAGAAAGAAATCCTCAGGATATACCAAGGATTAAAAACAAAAAAATGCTAAACAAATGTATGTTTATATACTATTGCCTGTGGTAGTAGGGACTCAAGGGGATTATGATTTGATATGTAATGTTTTATTTCTCATACTTAAAAATGACAAAGTGGTTGAGGTAGGAGAATCACAAGTTTGAGACCAACTTAGTGAAACCCCCATCTTAAAATAGCAACACTATTAACACAGCAAAACACCATCTCAAAAAAACACATTGATATGGCAAAGCAAATGATATAAAACATGAATTGTTAAGTTTGAGAAGCAATGAGGACAAGACTTAAGGGAAAGAACTAAACCAAAGGAGGTGGGAGGGAGGCTATAGTGGAAACAGCAGCAATGCTGCACCTGAGAACAAGGCCAGTGTCTTGAGAAAGTGAAGGGCATCAATCTCCTACTTGAAAAGATGAATGAGCCAGACCCATCTTTGGTAAAAGTGACCATAAAGAAAGGGCAAGAAGTGACACATACAAGATAATCACTGTGAAATGGAGATTTACTTAAGGAACAGTGCAAAGTCCCTCAAGAGCACAGTTGGCTTATCTCGGGAATGCAAGGACATGAAACTAGAACAATGCACCTGCCCACATTCCCAACTAAAGTGGAAAGCAGCTCCCCAAACCTTAGTATATTCTAAAAGCAATTCTAGGAGATCTCCCCAACTTGGAGTCAAAAAGTTCCAATTAAGTAACAGACTCTTTGATTCAAATTCAGAGTGCATTAAGGAAAGCTTGGACTCCAGACAAAAACTTTTTTTTTTTTTTTTTTTTTGTACTAGGACTGAACCCAGAGACACTTTACCACAGATCCACATCCCCAGACTTTTTTATTTTTTATTTTGAGACAGGGTCTCACTAAGTTGCTGAGAGCCTCACTACATTGCTGAGGTGGGCCTTGAATTTGGGATCCTCCTGCCTCAGTCTCCCAAATCGCTGGGATTACAGGCATGCGCTGCCACACCCTACCCAGAAACTCTTAATTAGGAACACAGAATTAAAGTGAGCAATACCCTAATTCACTTGGAAGCCAAACCAAACCCTTAGACACAGCTTTAAACCATGCCATGGAGGGGCCCTCAGGGAACCATGCTCCCCACTGCCACTCCCTCCCAGCACACCTCCTGAAGCTACCATGGCTGCCTTCCTGACGCAGAGGGGTCTGCACAGCCTCCAGTCGTCCTGTGAAAACCAGACTCTACAGCACACCCCTTGAGTTTGTGGGGAGGCTTACAAGTACAGTCTGAAGAAATGAGATAAGTTGTTATACACAGGATGATACAACTTCACTAAGGGAATTTTTAGAAACAACCAAGATTCCAAAAGCAAAACTGCCCTGGGTCAGGGATATAGGTCAGTGGTAGAGCACTTGCCTAGCATGTGTGAGGCCCTGGGTTTGATCCCCACACCACAATAACAACATCTCTCCTTCCCCCTAAGACACCTACCAAAGTTGAGATGGGAACTGTCTTTGGGGAAGGGGAGACCAACTTCCAGGAGCAAAGGGAACCACCATTTCACCTACAACAAAGTACTTCACTGAAGTAAAACATAGCACCACTCAGAAAATCAAGACAACCACCAAATGGTGAAGTTATTTACATAACTATCTAGAACATATACAACACTTACAACTCAGTAAGAAAAAACAACAGCTGGGATGAGGCTCAGTGGTGGAGCACACTGCTGACAGCGGGGAGTCCAGGTTCCATCCCTAGCCCAAAAAACTTTTGTTCTAAAAGGGAGACAACATAATTTCAAAAAATGGGCAAAGGATCTTGTTATTGTTTGGCTGCTTTCTGAATTTAAACTCACCACCGACTGGCTTAAAAAGAAAAATGTCTCACAGTTCTGTATGCTCAGCAATCCCTCAGGGTCACAGAGCCCACAAGGCAGATTCTGTGAGGGTGATCTTCCTGGGCTGCCGATGGCAGCCTTCTCACACTGTGCCCTCAAAGGGCAGAGGTACCATCCGCAGCTCTCTGTGTCTGAGCAGTAATCGAGGCAGGATAAGTTAGGGACCCTTGTCCCAGGCCTCACCCTACCTCCATTAGCAGAGGTGACATGAGGTTAAGAACCTCCCTTTCACCCTGTCCCTTGCAGTTATCAAAAAGGCAAACTTACCCAAAATAAACAAACTAGATCCTGCTTATCAAAAACACTGCCTGACCTGCAGTAACCTGGAGCGGAGAATCACCTACTTAAGACTCATCCATATTACCTGTATCTGGTGCATCTGATTTAAAAACCTGGAATGAGTACGTGGTGCATATGGAATAGGCATGGTGGGCGAGGCGCAGGAATCTGTCCATCACCCTGCTTAGCATAAACCACTCCTAGCCACAAGTCCCACGATAGCAAAAAAAAAGGAATTCAGAAAGACCAGATTCCTGAGTCTGCAGGCAGACTTCTTTGTCCTGTCCTGTTCTCCTGTCCTTGTGTTCTGCTGCATTCTGGCAAGGTCTCTTCCTCCATTAAATTCTCTTACCTGCTTTTCTTTGTCTTGAATTCGTCTCACCACCCACACTGGTATTACCAGGCCCTGGACACTGTTCTCATTCACCAGGACTCCATCCTCATGACTTAAAGCCCCATCTCCAGGGGCTTCAACAAATAGATCTGGGGGGGGTGGGCACAAACATTTAGGGCACAACAGATCTGCAAATATGCTGCTCCAAAGAAGGCATGCAAATGACCACCACACCTACGAAAGACTATCACAGCATTAGTCAATGGGAAAATGCTCATTGAGACTTCAGCGAGACCATTTTATGCTCACTGGTGTGGCCAATTTAAAATAAAAAACAAAAACGCCAAACAGTAACAAGTATCAGTGAGGATATGGAGAAACTGGAACCCCCATTCACTGCTAACAGAAATGTAAAATGTGCAGCTGCTATGGAAAACAGACTGAGAATTCTCAAAAGTAAAACAAATTGTCATAGATCCAGCAATTCTACTCCTAGGTATCTGTTCAAGAGAAATGTAAACTAGAAGCAACCCAAATACATGTTCGTCAGCTCCTGGATGGATAAACAAAGCATGAGCTACCCCACAATGAAGCCTGTGAAACCATACAAAGGAATGCAGTACCAACATATGCTCACATGGACAAATCTCAAATCACTACATTCCATGGAGGAAGCCAGACATGCAGACATACCACAGGATCTCATTTCTGCGAAATGTTCAAACAGGCAAATCCACAGAGTCAGAAAGTAGATTAGTGTTTGCCAGAAGCTGAGGCAGAGGAGGACATAGGGAGTTAACCACTAATGGATACAGGTTTCTTCTTGGGCTGATGAAAATATTCTGGAATTGGACACTGGTAAAGGGCTCCCAACTTGATGAATATACTAAAAACACTGAATTCTAAGCTTTGAATGGGAGAATCATATAGGGTATGAACTGTAATAAGTATTTTTTTCTGGTACTGAGAAATGAGCCCAGGGCCACTGTACCACCCCAACACATCACCAGTATTGGCATCAGACCCACCATTTTATGTTGGGAGCCATTTTACCTATGGGGCTCCTAAGTGTGGATCCTGAGGCAATGCCACTTAGCCTCCTAGAGGTCAATCCCAGCCCAGCCCACACTGCAACCCCCAGGAAGAATTCCTACTGCAGGCTCTGAAACTGCTCTGTGAGAATCACACGCTGCTGCTCTCCCAGGGGTCAGCCCTGTAGGCTGGCCGTGTACCATTGACAATACATCTCTCCTGTGCTATCCCGGTGTGGGGCATGGTGCTTGGACTCTGCTCGGACTTCCCACGTGTCCTTTCAACCAGTCCTATGTTTTGTTTTGTGACCGGGCCTAGCTAAATCAGTGAGGATGGCCTTGAACTTGCAATTCTGCCTCAGCCTCCTGAGTCACTGGGATTACAGGTGCCCCATTACCATGATAAACTTAAGCCTTTAAGACACAGCTTGTGACTCCAGAAGCAGCCACTAGGGTCCCACGGTGGCAGTACTCCCTGCAGGTGTCCAATACCTTCAGAGCTGTTAAGCTACCACAGCATCAAAGCAAGAGAAACGCTGGATCTGATGAGCCTACCTGAAGAGGTTAATTCTGCTGCCACACTTAGAATACCAACATTATGTTCCACCACCCATCCTGTAGACCACCGACTAGGGAGCCTCAGAGCAGTACAGTACCACATGCTCAAAGACATCAAGGGAAGGAGCCTTCACAGAGGAGAAGAAAGCTTGACCATTCTGTGGACCAACAACCTGGCACGTTAGAGCACCCAGCACTATGTGTTCTAAGACATCAGGGGAAGTTCCTTCGTGTAGAAGGACGCTTACAACAAATCCAGGTACTGCCCCCAACTCAGATTCATTCCTCACACTGCATTCTCTCTCCTTGATGAAAAGTAACCATGTCAACTACACTTTCTGCTTGGGCTTGAATGTCACCCTTTCCAAAAGTTATACTAAAATCCTATCTTCAGTGTGATGGTACCAGAAGGTAGGGCTTTGGGGGAAGCAACTGGATCATGAAAGTGGAGCTCTCAAGAACGAGACTGACACCTGACACCGGCATGGTGGCATAAGCCTGTAATAACAGCAGCTCGGTAGGCTGAAGCAGAAGGATTCCAAATTCAAGGCCAGCCTCAAAAATTCAGCAATGCCCTAAGCAACCTAGCAAGACCCTGTCTCAAAAAATAAAAAGGGCTGGGGATGTAATTCAGTGGTTAGTTAGGTGCCCCTGGTACCAAAAAATTTTTTTAAAAATTAAAAAATAAGATTGACATCCTTATAAAAGAATCAAAATGGTCACAAAATGGCAGTCACCACTGAGTTGGGAGTAAAAGTCCTTTGCAATTTCCGACCATTGGAAGAACTCAAAGAAGACCAGAAAGGAGTAAGAGACGGCATAGTTAGCTGGGGTCGAGAAGATGATGAAGACATGACACAAGATGTACAGGGATGCTGGACGCAGTGGTGTGTGCCTCTAATTCCAGCAGCTAGGGAAGCTGAGGCAGGAGGATGTGAGTCTAAAGTCAGCCTCAGCAAATTAGCAAGGCCCTAAGCAATTCAGCAAGGCTCTGTCCCTAAATAAAATTTATTTTAAAAGGATTGGGGAAGTGGCTAAGTGTTTGAGCGTTCGTTCAAATTCCCTGTACCAAAAAAAAAAAAAAAAAAAAAGGTGGACAGGGCTGGTGACTGGGCCTCCGAGAACTATTTATGGAAACTTAAGCCTTAAAAATAGAATGCGGAGTCAGGCGTGGTGGCGCACGCCTATAATCCAAGTGACTTGGGAGGCTGAGACAGGAGGATCATGAGTTCAAAGCCAGCCTCAGCAACTTAGCGAGGCCCTAAGCAACTCAGTGAGACCCTGTCTCTAAATAAAATACAAAATAGGGCTGGGGATGTGGTTCAGTGGCTGAGTGTCCCTGAGTTCAATCCCTGGTTCAAAAAAAAAAAAAAA
>JAJEJO010004162.1:62985-97192 GCA_020662805.1 Glaucomys volans
AAAAAAAAAAAAAAAAAAAAAAAAACCACTTTGAGCGCTGGAGTGCTGCTCAGTGGAGCACCTGCCTAGTGTGTACAAGGCCCTGGGTTCAGTCCTAAATACTGAAAAAAAGAATATTTTTTTCAAGCCAAGTTCCTAACAACCACATTCTTTTAACGTTATTGCATTTTTTATACCTTTTAGTTATTTATACGTGGTGCTGAGGGTCGAACCCAATGCCTCACACGTGCTAGGCAAGCGCTCTACCACTGAACCCCAGCCCACATTTTTTAAATTGGCGAAGGATAAGGGATCTTTCCGTGATGGTGATAATTTTGACAAAATTCATCCGATTATACAACGAAGACCTAAGCATTTCACTGAAAGTCAATTTTGCCTCACATATTTAAAAACAATACTGATGTACAGCGCAGGAAGGTGCTGGAGTGATAACAGTATCATCTGCAACTTACTTTGAAATGCAGCACAAGAGACGGATTAACGCGTGGGTGCGCGTCACGGCCCGGGGCACCTGCAGTGAGACCTGAGGGTCAGGGTGGGGGTCCAGCGCACAAGTCCTTCCGCGTTTCTATAGAAACGGCAATCAACACTGGAGGCGGGGCGCCTCCTGAGGAGGGGAGCCACTGAACCGGGGGAGACGGCGGGGAAGTCCGCTGGTCGGACGGGAACGGGCGCTCTGGGCGCGGGGTGAACCGCGGCAGGACTCCCGCGGCCCAGCCCGGCGCAGGTGGCGACCCGGGTTGCCCCCGAGCCAGGCCTGCGCGCGGCGGCCCCGGCGAGACGCTGCCGCGGGAGCAACGGCCGGCGCCCAGGAAGAGCCGTGCCGGCGGCGGCGCGCCGGCCACACGCCCGCCTGAAAAGCCGCCTGCCACCGCGCCACCTGCACCCCGCGGCTCCCCTCCCACGCCACCCTCTGGGGAAACTGAGGCACCGCAGGGCCGAGAGGCGCAGCGGGACTCACCGCGGGCGGCCGGCAGCAGCCATGTTCGCCGCGACTGCGCACGCGCCCCTCGGTACCCGGATGTGCGCGTCCCCAGCGCCCCGGCCGGACCGGCCGGCGTAGGCGGAGGGACAGAGGGAGCGCGTGACCTTTCGCCCCGCAACGTCAGGCCGTGCGTGGGGACGCCGCCGCCGGCCGGCCGCGGACTGAGACCCTCCCCAATCTCGTCCTTCACTGCGAAGCCTTGTGTTTGTCGACTGCGTAATTTAACAGTGTGTTTCCACCATGCAGGGTTTTTTTGGGAAAATGTCCCCTCATTCGGCGAAGTCCTCCTCCGCTTCCCGACATTCGCAGGTCGGCAGCCGTGGAAACAGCCCGCTCGTCGTCGGCGTCAGTGCGGCCTTGAGAAGGTCGCTTCAGGGAAGGGTGCGTGGTGCAAGGACGTCCGCGAGCAGTCGTTAGCCCTAGTGTGCTTCGGAAGGGAGAGTGTCGACTTTATGTGTGTCAAAGTGATCCCCGCAGCAAAAAGGCGAATACGGAGAAGTGCCGGCGAGGCAGCCCCGCGTCCAGCAGAGGCCTTCGGGAGGCGGCTGCGGGGCGGGAGGCCCGGCGGCGCGGCCTGCGGACGCAGGATCCACCGGAGCGCGTCGGTGGCATTACCGGCCGCCCAGCAGTTCCACTCCTAGACATCTTCCCAGTCAAAAATGCACATGGAGGTGAACTCGGTGTGTTCAAGGAGGTTCTAATAGCATTACTCGTAAAAGTTCCAGAGTAGAATCAACACAAATGTCTGCCAATAGTGGAATGAGCTGAACCTGGCATTTTTATACAACAGAATATGAGAAGGAACTACTTAATATTAAAAAATGGATGAATGTTGGGGATGTAGTGGCAGATGACTTCCTGGCACGCTCGGGCCAGGGGTTCATCCCCAGCACCACCAAAAGAAAAGGGAAAGGATGAACATCACAAACATAGTATTGAGCAAAAGAAGACAAAAGGGTGCATACTTCAGAACTCCCATTTATATAAACTCAAAAGTGGGTGAGTGGAGCCTGGCGCGGTGGCGCACGCCTGTAATCCCAGCACTTGGGAGGCTGAGACAGGAGGATCGCGAGTTCAAAGCCAGCCTCAGCAACTTAGTAAGTCCCTAAACAACTCAGTGAGACCCTGTCTCTAAATAAAATACAAAATAGGGCTGGGGATGTGGCTCAGTGGCCGAGTGTCCCTGAGTTCAATCCCTGGTTCCAAACAAAAAAAAAAGTGGGTGAGTGGGATCCAGCAGTCAGGATGCTGTTGGTAAACAACTGGAGTGCCACTGAAGGGTGGGTGAAGCCAGGCCTTGGAGTGCTAATGCTTTTATTTCTTGATCCAAGTAGTGCATCATCTGGACTCCGTGGGCCCTTTGTGACTGTTTCTTCCAAGAGGCTGTTTCCTGTCTGCTTAATGGAGCTGGATATTGGGGAACAAAAACTGTGATCCTCACACAAGATTAGCCACGAAAGCCATCCCGTCAGGCGCAGAGCAACAGCATTCCTCCACATTTAGTTTTCTCTCTTTTTAATGGGAAACTTCTGTAAGTGGAAGAGATCCACTTCCTGCTTTGAACATAACCCTTGCTGCTTTGGCTGCTTGTTTATTCACTTTGGTACTGGGTATTGAACTCAGACACATTTTACCACAGAGCCACATCCCAGCCCTTTTTTATTTTCATCTTTTACTCACTAAGTTGTTTAGGGCTTCACTAAGTTGCTGAGGCTGGCCTTGAACTTGAAATCCTCCAGCCTCAGCCTCAGCCTCCTAGTCACTGGGATTACAGGCTTTGACCACCACTCTGGACTGTCGGGGAAATACAACACCCAGCACGTTCTTGTCCCATTCCTCCTTCAGGGATGATCCTAAAGCAAATGATCATGTTTGAATTCTGAAAATTCACATCATGGGTTCATTCAGTCACAACTTCCTCCCCCACTTTCCACAAACTTTCTTTATCTGTGTCTTTCATTTTCCTTAGCAGTTCAACATTAGTACTGTCCTTCCTGAGGTTAGACAAGTTCATAGGTCTACTTCTGACTGGCTTCTTTTAGGCCCAGGACTTCCAAATATTCCTTCCTCTTCTGTACTCCAAATCTTCCTATCTGTTCATTCCCAGTGGTCTTTGGACTTTACTGTCCACCAATATAAAGTGCATGCCCCCAACAACCATGCCCATCTCCTTCCATTCACTTTGGAATTTCTCCTAGGACTTGGGGTTTCAGGAAGGGCAGCTGTGTGCATGGGGAGAAGGTGACCCATGACCATTCCCCCTCCCACCTCACTAGTCCTGCAAGCAAAGGAATCTAGGTATTTGATGCAAGGGCCATGCTGGGACTATTTTCCTATCCCCCAAAGCCAGGCAAAAGCAAGAGATCCCTGCAGAGTCACTGGGCAGTTATACCTGTGGACCACCTAGAGGAGGTTCCATTTCTGTGACATCTACCTGGACTTACCTGAATCAGGCTCCTGGGTACTGCAACAGAACACTAGAAAGAAAATGGGTGCTGCCTCCCTTGATGAGGAGGACCTTGCTGCTGGTCCCTTGGGAGTTCCAGAGCAAGAGATGATTTGTGTGCTTTCCACAGCCACTGACCATTGTGGGTGTGTGGGACCCAACAGCCAGCCAAGAGATGAGCCCCTGTCACAGACACAGCAGGAAACTCAGGGGTGCAGAAGAGGCTGACAGTCCCCACCCAGAACCAACTAATCTGCAGAAACTAGAACTAAAAGAGAAAGGCCTTCTGTAACTGAGCATCTAGATTCCCAAACTTACAAACTCAGCAGACAAACTGAACATCTTCAGAAGGGTGATATGGTCAAGTAGAAGAAATAATCAAAGGAAAAATGAAAGTATTAAATGTTTTTGCTTTAAAGGTATTGTGTCCATTCACACCTAAAAAATGTTTTTTTAAATGTCTATTGGTGACTGGGTGGCCTATGCCACCTAATTGTTACCAATAATGATAATCATGAATTCTGGGAGGAAGTTGATTAGAATTCAGTTGTCTTCTACTGTCAAACACTCCTGCCAAATGTGACATCGTGTCACATTGCCAAAAACACAAAACTCACCCATGCTCGGGCCTAATCCATCACCCTCAACGCAAAGGGAAGATCCCAAAAATCATGGTTGGCAAGCAAGGGGTCTTTGGACTGTGAGCAAGCTCCTGGGGATAGCACTCCTCGGGCTGAGTGTGGGAGAGTCTCCTCAGCAAGGCTGTCAGTTTGTCCCAGCCTGTGAGCATGATCTTTCACGGTTCACTACTGTCTTACTTGACACCAGAGTGCACACTGAGGAGGAAACCATGGTGTGGTCTTCCTGGGAATTTTTAGACAGCTCAGCTGTCTCCAGAGAACTCATGCTGGGGATCCCATGCTGTGCTGAGTGGGAAGAGCCTGTGGTGTTCTCCCCCACCCAGCCGAAGGTTCATGCAAGGGCCCTGGAATAGTGTCCCTGTTGGCAAGCTTTCGACTGTAGCTTTATGTTATTGTACATGAGGAAATGAACAGAGAGAAACTCACTGAACATAGTTCATGGAAAACTATTGGTTAGAATTCCATTTTATCAAACTTAAGAGATAAGCCATAAAGGAGGCAAACCCACAAATTATTGCTGTTATTATTTTTTACCCTATGAGATTGAACCCAAGGGTGCTTAACCACTGAACCACATCTTCAGACCTTTTTATTTTTTAATTTTCGGTTAAGTTGCTTAGGGCCTCAGTAAGTTGATTGAGACTAGCTTTGAACTTGTGATCCTCCTGCCTCAGTCTCCTGAGCCACTGCACCCAGCTTTATTTTTATTTTGGCAGAAGGTCTTGATAAGTTGCTAAGGCTGGCCTTGAACTTTCCATATTCCTGCCTCAGCCCTTGTATTATTTTTAAACATAAACACAGTGCCCAAATATGTTGAGACTGCGCTCACAACTCCTGCAGTCACTGATGAGCAGATATGAGCAACCCCAGTCTACATGGGTCCCCGATTTCCCACAGAAACATCTAATGGAACTCAGTGTCTGGAACTGATGGACAATGTCTCATGGAAATTATTGTCATTGATAATCAGTGATAACATGTCTGTCTTTCTACATCATTCAAATCAAAAAACACCAATCTTGAATTGTGCAGAGACCATACATCTTTTTTAAAAAAATATTTTTTAGTTGGAGGTGGACACAGTATCTTCATTTATTATTTTTATGTGGTGCTGAGTATCAAACCCAGTGCCTCGCATATTCGAGGTATGCACTCTTGCACTGAGCCACGGCCGCAGGCCACCACACATCTTTTAACATGCACACTTTCATGATGTTCCGAAGGCTGAGGGGCATGCCATCCATTGTTTCCTACATAATCCACATGTCTGCTCTTCAGACAAACCAGAGCTTCACACCTACTCCAAGGGTTGTCACTGACACCCTTCTATTCCCTTAGAGGGCATCCTTAAGAATCTTGTGCAACTTCACACTCAAGGACACAGCCAGCGTCCAGGCAAGATGAAGCAGACACAGCCGGCCTGAAAGTGGTTCAGACCACAAGGGCAAAGCAAACCACATGAGTGCCAACCACAATCCCTCACAAAAAAAAAAAAAAAAAAACAGGTGTGGGCAAATAAGCAGCACTGGTGTTCTCTTTTTGAATTCTGGATGCTAGAAAGTAAGGATTGCAGAAAAGAAACGGTTAGAGCTTTATGCCCTGTGAGGACCTCATTTGTGGTTGAGGGCAGTGCAAACATTTCCAGACTTGTAGGTGTTCCAAGCCACATTTCTGCAGAATTGCCAGGAGAACTGGCAGTAATTGCTCACAGCAGAAACACTAGGCCATGTCCCCAGAGACACATGAAAGAATGTTCATAGAAGGCTTGGTCATAGCACACAAATGGAACCCTCCTGCTGTCCCTCAAAATAAAGTCACAGACGAAATGTGGTTTCCCACACTGCTGAGTGTGTTCATCTGCACAAACCTCAGAAACATCATGTTGAGGGAAAGACGCCAGACCAGAGCAGGGAAAAGTCCACAGCCAATATCAGGGTGGTGCTATCCTCTGTGATACTGGCCGGGAAGTAGACCCGGGTTCTGGACATGTGTAGAGTCATGTCCTCGGTGGTGTAGACACAGGTGTTCATGTCTGTAAAATTTCCTTGAGGTGTGAAGATCAGGGCTTCCCACGTACACTGCACCTCAATCTAAAAGCTTTTTAAAGGTGGTGCCAATCGAAAGGACACAAAGGATCATGCTGAGGTGTTAAACAGATGCAAACCAGAAACAGACAAGAGCATGCTTGCACTGTTGTTGCGTGAGCTGGGAGGCCTCCTCTCAGACTGGCTCACAGCAGGGCATCTCCACTTGCAAGCCTGGCATGTTAGGCCATCAGTTACTTCAGGATCAGCATGATCAGCAGTCCAACCATGTCTCCAAATGTTCAGTTGCTTTCCATCTTTCCACTGGCCATCTGCAATGTCGGTTGCTCTTCTGTTGGCTCCCACTGACAGCAATACAGCTACAAGAGAAACTGCACTTCTTCAGTTTCCCGGGAAGACTGGGCTTCTCTTTCTGTTCACTCTCAGTTGTGGAGGTCAGAAGTACCAGATCAGTGAAAATCTCAGAGATTGCAGAGCTGAGCTCCCCTCGGAGGCTCCAAAAGGGAATGCATTGCCCACCTCTTTGGTCCCAGTCCTTGGCCTCTGATCCACACCTCTGTGGGCACACACCTTCTCTTCCTCTGTATGTGTGGTTCAGGCGCTCCATCTCATTCTTACAGAGACATGTGATTGCATGTAGAACCCAGAGATCTCCTGGACCTTCAAGCGCATCTGCAGAGACGCTGCTTTACATAACAGGGATCTGGAACAACTTTTTTGGAGCCTGCCACACTCTCTGGGTCTCTAATCCACACCTGGGACTTCGATCTTAGTTTTTGTTCCTTCGACCTGATTTCCTTGGACAGGATGCCTTGCACTGACTGGCTTCTGCAGGGTGCTTTCTTGTTCTGGCATCAGTGTGACAGTGCTTCACCGAGGACCATTCCCTGGAGCTGGGAGTGAGGGGCAGCCTCAACCATGCTTCGCAAGGGTCTCTGGTATGTTCGTGGACAAGAAGTGAGTGAGAAGGTCTGAGAAATCACCTGGAGACCTTCCTCTCTCCCCCTTTAAGAGAGTCCCTCTCTCAGACACAGGCAGAGCTCGCGCTCTTCCCTTACAACTCTTTCCTTTCCAGTGCCTCTAGGAGGCCCCTTACCAGTGTCACCATCTCCTGACTGCTCCCTGGATGTGGAGAGCCCCTGGGCTCCTGGTCACCTGCCTGCCCCTGGATGTGGGACTTCGCTCAACTCCAGACCTCTACTGGCAGCAGGTAGAGGGACTTCCACCCTCATCTGTCACAGATCCAGATGTGGTCTTATAACTCAACTTGAGGGGAGGACTCCGCGACAGAGGAGTTTCACCCAGGTGGACCTCCTCATGGCATTGTGCCTCCCTCCTTCAGCGTGGCAGAACCTGGCTCCCTAAAGACTCCAGAATGCTTCCTACTCTCTTCTCAGTTCCTTTCACAGCTAGGACATAGGTAGGACATGGCTAATGGGGTGTGAGCAGGTCTACAACTGAGAGGGCTTCTGAAAATGTTTGGTACCTACCTGTGGTAGGCAGGATAATGCCCCTTTTCCTCCAAAGACCATCCTAATGTCCAGATAGGCATATATCTGTTGCGGGAAACCAGCGAGCGGCCCTTGGAGAAGATGCAACTTTATTTTACAGTGGTGGGCCCAGAGAAGAAGAAACTCCAAATTCTGAGCCTGACCCACAGTTTCTCATGATATTTATAGGTTATTTGGCCCCATCTTAGACCTGTCCTATTATTGGTATATTTTTTTTTCTTTTGGGATTTTTTTTTTCTCTTTCAGAAAAATTCCTAATCTATGGGACTGAAGACCTTCCACAGAGTCTTTAACATAACACGTTTACAGAAACAGATGAGAAGAAATGGTTCTTTTCACAGGTGTCTGTTACATTTCTAGCCTTGTAAATCTAGCACAGAGGTGTTTACATTTCAAAAGGGTGAAGCCAGACTCTTAGAGATAGTTACAATCCAAAATGTACAGATTCATGGTTGATTATATTTCCTGAAGAAAGGCTGACAGAGGGGAGGGGAACGTCGGTTTCTCAAGATAATGTTCTTGCAATTTCATTTTCAACCGCTTCTGGTTTTACCATCTCACATCCATATGAAGTTCCACACAGAAGGAGTTTGCAAGTCTAAGTGTAGATCTCGAAACAGGGCAATGGTCCTGGGGTGCTGTGTTGGCCAAAGGTCATCACATGTGTCCTTTGTACAGCAGGAGGCAGGAGGCAGAGATCTGAAGGTGCTACCCCACTGGCCCTGAAGATGGAGGTAGAGGTTGTGAGCCAAGGCACCAGGTGGTCTTAGAAGCTGGAAAACCAAAGGAAAGGCCTTCACCAGAATCTGCAGTAGAAGCACAGCCCTGCTGACTCCCTGATTTTGGTCCAGTAGGTCATGTTTTGACTTTCCTCTTCCAGAGCTGGGCAACCATAAGTTTGTGCTGTCTTAAGCCATAAGGCTTTGGTAATTTGGTACAGTGGCAATAGAAAGCAGATATGCTTCCTAATGTCCACTTCAGCCAAATGTCGTGTGGCTGCAACACTGACAAGTCCCAGAGACCACGAGGACCTGGACCTTCCAACTAACCAAGACAACACTGAGGAGGCCTGAGCCAAAGATGGACAGTGCCAGCTGCAGGCTGCAACCCTGGAAGCCCTGGCCTCCAGATTTGATCCGATCTGACACGGAATGGTGGCATGTTGTTACTTGTGGCCAATAACACATCTTATGTGGTGACGCATTCCTGTTTCCCACCAGCTTCTGCGCTCAAGTCTCTTTCTTAGTCTTGCTGAGGCAGAATTCAGGGACCCCCAGACAACCAGGCCCTGAAGGCTTGGCCCTCCCTGGCCCAACTCCATTACTCCTTGAGAGGTAGACATGCACAAACATCAGGGACCTACTGCCATCTGTGGAATGGGCCCCCCGCCCCAGCTGCACTCTCAGGGCAAAGCTGAAGACATGCCAGGGTTCCAGGACAGCATGCAAGCCAAGCTCTGGGAAGGGTGGCTTCACCAGGCAGAAGTGGGTGACGTCTCTGCTTCTCCCATCCATCAGGGTGCTCTTTAGGTGAAGAGCTATGAAAACAAAACACACAGAAGTGGGGGTGCAGCTTAGCCATACAGGCTTCCCTAGTGTGCAAGGTCCAGAGTTCTACCCCCTGCACTGCAAAAATGGAAAAAAAATTTAAAACCACATCAATTCAAAATAAATTGTGCTAAATTGCTGAACCACAATATGATTTTCCCATTATCATCCTGATCAAAATTTCCAAGTCTAAACTTATTGGAGACGGAAACAACATCTTTGAACTAGTGATTTGGGATTGAACCCAGGGGAGTTTAACCACTGAGCCACATCCCCAGCCCTTTTTTGTATTTGATTTGAAAACAGGGTCTCACTGAGTTGCTTGGAGCCTTGCTAAGTTGCCGAGGCTGACGTTGAACTCACAGTCCTGCTTCCCGAGCTGCTGTGATTACAGGTGTGAGCCACTGCTTCTGGCTGAATAGTGATTTCTGTGGACATTCCTCCCTGAGTTTGCTTCCAGTGTGCTCCTGCGAAGAGCAGCAGTGAAGGCTGGGGATGCAGCCCAGCAGCACGGCACTCGCCTACCTCATTCAATCCCCAGTACCGCGCACACACAAATCGGGGAGTTCCTGCCCTCACATTTTGAGGAAGCACAGAAAAAAGTCCAAGGGCCCAGGGTCAAATCCTAAAATGCTCTTCTGTAACTCTATTGCTACTTTACTGGTCTAGAGATAAACTGGGATAACCCGACGCGTTGCACCTTGGCCTTATCCTGGAACATGGACACTTTAAGTTCCCACAGTTCTTTCCAGAAACTCATCTTCACATGGGTCCCCTGCATTTCTTGATAAACTAACCTCATTTGGGTTTTTTGTTGTTGCTGCTGCTGTTGTTGATTGGTTTGCTTTTTCCAGTACTGGTAATCAAACCCAGGGTTTTTCCAGTGCTAGCCAAGGGCTCTGGCACTGAGCTGTATTCTCCGCTCCCTCTAATTTTTTTAGAATCCGAGTTACCCAGGATGGCCTCCAACTTGCAATCCTCCTGCCTCAGCCTCCAAAGTAGCTGGGATTACAAGTGTGCCTCACTGTGACTATCTATTAATACACTTTTCTCCAAGTTACAGCACTTAAGTCTGTTTCATACCCTATTTGTTGAGAGCAGACCCCTTCTTTTCTCTTGGATGTGCTTTATAACCATCCATCGTTGTTATCAGAAGGATAAACAAGACAAATCAAGAAGAAACAAGAGTGAATTTCCACAGGAAGGAACAGGTGGACTTCCTAGGCAGGGAGGTGGGTTGTATCAGGACCAGCAAGAGTTTTTTCTGGCTTGTTCTTTGTCTACATTCTAGTGGTTGAGAAACAAGATGCCCCACACAGGACAACAAGGGGGAGGGAGCACCCGGTTCTGGGTGGCAGCAGTGGGCAGCTCCACCAGCACCAAGACTGCCTGCTGGCATACTTCCTATTCTGAGGACTCAGCATTTGCCGTTCTGGGTTTTCCTCAGTGGTTTATCCTGGGCTGTGGACCTACTGCATTCCCCTTTGAAGCAGACCATTTTCTGGAGGCTGTTAGTGTTTATCCACTACTCAGACCTGAGATCTTCGCCTCTCTGTGGGCATTACAACCACTGAGGTCAGCTTGGTGTTGACCTTATCTTTGACGTTGGGAAATGGGGCAAAGAACACATGGACAGCAGAATAGACCAAAAAAGCCTCTTTTCTGAGAAATAGCTATGCTTCAAATAATTTACAGGTGAAAACTGATTAACTTGGCTATTTTTCCAACTTGAAGTTTTGAAGCCCTGAAAAGTTCAGTGAGGGTCTTGGAGGCTCATACTTCAAAGATGAACACATCCTTCTTGTATTTAAAAATGATTTTTAAAACACTTCTTCTATGTGCAACAATCGGAGATGCTCCTGGCGATGAAATGAAGAGTGGTAAGTGGAGATCAGATTTTAGGCAGTCAGGTTGTGCAGCTGGTTTGATTCAGTGGAATGCCACCAGCTGCCATGATACTTTGGGTCTATTTAGTTTTATATGTTTTGTTTTTACTGACGTTGATTTAAAGCAGTAGTGGACTATTGATTCAAGAAAGCAAATGGCAGACTATTACAATAATTCATTATCGGGGGCTGGGGATATAGCTCAGTTGGTAGAGTGCCTGCCTCGCAAGCACAATCCCCAGCCCCGCAAAAAAAAAAAAAAAAAAAAAAAAAAAAAAATTCATTATCTTAATACACATGTGCCTGACCCTGTGGACAATGTTAAAAAAGGAAAAGTACAAAATTAAACTTTGCAACTGAATGAAACACAATTGCTAATCCAATCATTTTTCTATATACCTTCTCTGCAATTTAGAATTCTGAAACTTTTTGTAATGAAACATTTCTTCCTGTTATGAATCTGCAAAGTTTATATGGACTAACAAAAGCATTCATAGTCTTTCTCCAAACTAGTAAAGGTGTATACTCCTGTGTCTCATGGCCAGGCCTTCCCAGATTCTGGGGGATGTTATGTGCTCTGTATCATATGCACCTTACTATACTGCTAAAATCCAAATGTTTATGAATTCTAAAAGTTCTGGTCCTGAAAGTTTTGAAGAAGAGACTGTATGTTTCTGAAAATAAAAAGGATTCATAACACATTTGATATTTTACATGTATAATGGTTAACATTTATTCAGAAATCATGCTTTTTACAGATATATTAAATATCCTGCTTAATTTGCTAAGAGTATTCAATTGAATTACATTAAGATACATTTCATGAATCAGTTTTCCACAGTATACTTATTCAAAACAAAAATGTTAGTAAACATGATTATTTAACATGTCACACTAGCCAGAAGACAGACACCTCAGGAAAAGAACAGCAGATAGGAAAAGACAAGAGAACGTTCCGTTGTTTTGGGTTGACTTGTAAGATGTGCATAGACCAGGTTTTGATCAGCAATAGACTTGGGCTTCCCCTTCCTGGAGGTGGGCACCTCTGCCAGATGTGAAAAAAACCCAACTACTCGTTCAATGGAGATGGTGTTCCATCTACAAAAAAAATCCAAGGAAATACTATTAAAGACATTGCATGACCTGAGTAACTACTAATATGCAAAAATCAGCCTAACACAACAATTAAGATGAACAATGTAAAGCTTAAGAGCTGTCCTTTTTTTTTTTTTTTTTTTTGGTGATGGGGGAGGATTGAACACAGAAGTGCTTTACCACTGAGCCACATCCCCAGCCCTTTTTGGTTTTGACACAAGGTCTAAGTCACTTAGGGATTCGCTAAGTTGCTCAGGTTGGTCTTCAAGTTGTGATCCTCCTGCCTCAGTCCCCCGAGTCACTGGGATTATAGGCCTACCCAGCCCGGCTCCAAGAGTGGTCCTTTTCACTAAGTCCATAAAAATTAACCCCTGTAACCAACTCAGCAGGCAGTGAACCGGACGACTGCAGGGAGGCACAGGACAGCTAACGCTGGCCAAGAAACCCCGAGAGGGGGTATACCAGGTCCTCCGTCCGAGCTGGGCAGATCCCTGGGTCCTGAGTCCCAAGAAAGAGAACATTGGAGGGCCTGCACCCCAAGGAAGGCAAGACCACCGCCAGCCGGGGCGAGCAAGTCGAGACACCCCAGGAAGAGAGCAGCAGAGAGGGGTCCGGGAGGAAGACCAGCGCACGCTCCGTCGCGCTGGGCTGCCATGCAAGATGGGCGTACTGCAGCTCCTGGCCGCGCACAGACCTCAGCCGCAGCAGCAACCCCACGTGAGAGCGCGGTGACAGTGGTCCCGCCCAGGCCACGGCTCGGCGCCAGAGGACCTAGGCCCCGCCCCCCAGGCTAGGCCCGTCCCCCGGGGGCGGGACACACCGCCGGCCCGCCCGAGCCCCGCCCCTGCCGCCCGCCCCGACACTTCCGTTCACCCCCATCCCCGCCCCTCTCGGAAACCTGGCTCACTTTGGTCTCAAATACTGGACACCTCCCGCCCTGCCCTCGCTTCCGCCCCGTGGACGGGAGTGGACCTGTCTACACCCGTCGTGGACTCCGGCCCCGCCTTCCACAGGGAAGGCGCGTACCGCACTTCCGGCCCGTCGTCCTCCCCCGCCACGCCCCGCCCCGCCCCGCCGGCCCGACCCACCCTGCACTTCCTGCCCTCAGCTACCCTTTCCCCAACTTCCGACCCGCCCGCGCACGGTCGCCCTCGTGGGGCATAACTCTTGCGGCTCGGGTCATCGCCTACAGAGGCGCGGGGTAAGAACCCTGCTGCCCCCGCTGGTTCTCTACCCGGTCCCGCTAGGCTGCCGAAGGCGGCCGACCAGAGCCCTCTTCCTGCCGGCCCGGCTTCGTCCGCCGCCCAGACGGGCGGGTCAAGATGGCCGCGGCGAGGGTGCGGTCGCTTGGGCGCGCCGCGGGGGCTTCTGGGAGTTGTAGTCCGGCCGCGCGCTGACGCACTTCGCCGCGGGCCGACGGGCGCCATAGTGCGGCGCGCTCGGGGTGAGTGTGGCGGGACACCGCACCCGTCGGGGCCGCACGCAGCAGCGCCGTGTCGTCCGCTCCCGGGCGAACTCACGAGCTCCCAGCCCGTCCTGCTGGCACCCCCCGCTGCCCGGGTGAGGGGCGGGCGGCGCGGCGTCCGTCGCTGAGGCTCCGCCCGTGTCCCGCCAGCGTCCGTTCGGACCGCCCACTTCCGCGCGACGGAGACGGGGCCATGGCCGCGCGGCTTCCGACGGCCTGGTGCAGTGTGAGTAGGCGCCGACTCCGCGGTGTCGTTCTCTTGGGCGCTGGGGGCGGAGCCAGGGCCTCGCGCGCGCTCTGTGAGCGCCCCCGCGGGCGGGCGCGGCGGGAGGGGCCTTGCCGGGCCGAGGGCTGCTCCCCGCGGCGGGAGGCTGAGGGCCGAGCGCGGGCCGCCGAGGCCAGGCTGAGGCCCTGAGGCACCGCTCAAGCTGGGAGCAAGCCCAGTCGGGGTCGGCCTGGCCTAGATGGCGTCCGCCGAGAGGTAAGGCGAGCTCTTCAGCGAGGGGAAGAGACGGGAGCTGGGTCTGTCGCAGGCGCAGGAAGTAGAAGCAGTGGGGCCCGCGTGGAGGCGGAAGGCCTGGACGTGACGGTTCAGCGCAGGGGCTGCCCGGAGGTCTGTACCAGTCTCCGGCGGCTCCCAGCTTGATAAGAAATGGACACGTTTTCACAGACCGAGAGGTTTCACAGGTTCTCTGACGGTGAGCTGGACAGGGTCAGCCTGGCATTTGCCCCGGTGTCAGAGACAGTGACTCAGAGGAGACACACAGAATGCCTTCAGGTCATCTTGCTCCGCCTTCCCACCCTTTCCTTGAACCCGGAGGAGGGCCTGCCTTGGCTGAACAGGAACCTGTTGGTTTTAGGAACCAGTGGTCTTTGAAGATGTAACCCTGGCTTTTAGCCCGGAGGAGTGGGGACTGCTGGACCTCAAACAGAAATCTCTGTACAGGGAGGTGATGCTGGAGAACTACAGGAACGTGGTCTCAGTGGGTAAGGCTGGCTTCCATGTCAGTGAAGGTTTGTGCTTTGTGTTACCCCGTGTGACACCCCTGAAGTGTGTCTGCTTGGATTCAGACTGCAGAGATCAGAGCAGCTGTTTAAGGCCCTGAAGCCTTTTCTTTGTACCCTTAGGGGAAAGGCATCTTCTTGGTTTGATCCCAAAGCTTCACCCAATCCATACCTCAGCTTCCTGAATACCGGAGATGTTTTCAGCTATAGTAGTGAATGCTTGTTGTTTTTGTGATAATTCAAATGGCGACGTTTTAACATACAGCAGCTGGGGAACATCATCAAAGATCTTGATCCCTTCCATTTCTGTGGTTCTTGTAACTTTTTCTTCCTAGTCATCAAGTCACCATGGGCCCAAGGTTCTTGTCTGGGTTCAAGCTTTCCCAGAAGGTCCCCCAGCTGACCTCTCTCCCTTTGTCTTGGTGGCCAGAACTGCACCCTGACCCCCACCACTTCTATGGGCAAGGGAGTTCAGAAAAATGAGACAAAAAGGATGGATGTAGTTGTCACTACCCTAAATCCAAAGTCATCTCATGGGCTAGATGGGGAGTAGGACAGTGTTTTCTCCCCAACAGACCCTGCCCCAAGCCTTCTTTTCCTTTGAGCAGAACATCAGCTTTCCAAGCCAGATGTGGTATCTCAGTTAGAGGTGGCAGAAGACTTCTGGCCAGAGGAGAGTGGAATTCTTCAAGACACCTTTCCAGGTAAGAACCAGGCATAGGGGAGTTCTCACAGGGGATGGGTCCACTGGTTAGTCATTCCAGGCTGGTGTTTTGGAAAAGAGGCAGACAGTGTGAGACCCCACGGGGGTACAGAGAATCAAGCTCCAAGTTTTCCTCTGGCCCCAGTCAACAGTGTCCTGCTGGTTAAAGGTGAACCTGTTGGGGCTGGGAATATAGCTCAGTTGGTAGAGTGCTTGCCTTGCAAGCACAAGGCCCTGGGTTTAATCCCTGGCACCGTAAAAAAAAAAAAAAAAAAAAAGGTGAACCTGTTGCTAATGGGTGGTGCAGTACAACACAACAGGTTCACCTTTTCAATGGATAAGGTCCCCCATCTATTCCCTTCACTGTCAGCTGTCTCCTAAAGCAGGCACGTGTAGCTCTGGTTTGTCCCAGCCAGGATTTTCTGTGTGTTTACATGTGTATGTAAACATGTTCACGTCTGGGGGCATGGTCCCCACCATTCTCTTTAACAGCCTCAATGTAGTCCACATTTCAGTTTTCAGTCTTGATGGATATCCAGGTTATTGCAGAACCTTCGTAGTATACATTTTTCTGCACGTTTGATTTTTTTCTCTAGGTTGAATGTCTATAAACCATAATAAACTAAAAATGTAGTAGTAGCAGATTGTTCTCTCAAATTCTTTATGATGTGTAACTGCTCAAGTGCATGAGTGCTCCTTCCTCTATCAGCACCTGTAGTTTGTAGTGGTCGTCTTAAGGTTTGTAAATCTGATAGGCAAAAAATAGGTTCACTTTTGTTCACATTGTTCTAATGTTACAAATGGCCATCCATTTGCAGTTTTTCATTTATGAGTTCTTCCACAACATTTTTTTCCTTTTTGTATTTTGGGAATACTGTTCCGAATTTTAATGTTGAAATAGGTATCTTGGTCCAACATTTATTTGCTATCTTATGTAGTCTTTTTCCAGAAGCTATATAATTTTTAAAAAAAAATTTTATGTATTCATTCATTCATTTTTTGTTAGGGCTGGGGATTGAACCCAGGAACTGGTGCATACTAAGCAGGCATGCTACCCGAGCTGCACTCCAGCTCGTGTCTTTATTTTGGTTCTAGATTTTTTACCATGTAAACCACTTTTGTGTATATGAACAACTTCTTTTTTTTTTAACTGGGAATTGAATTTAGGGGCACTTAATGACTGAGTTACACCCCCAGACACTTTTTTGATACAGGATCTTGCTTAGGTACTCAGGATCCAAGTTGCTGAGGCTGGCCTTGAATTTGAGATCATCCTGGCTCAGTCTCCCCAGTTCCTGAGATTACAGGTCTGTGCCTCTGCACTTGACCCTAATTGAGCTTTTAAAATGTTCTTTTTTGTCCTGTGTATCTGGAAATTTCTTGTATGTGATGTGGGGCACAAGTTTTTGCAGCACCATTTCCTCCTTCCCTTCTGCTTGGAAACACCGTCTTGGTGTGAACTCAGTTCTCGTGATCAGAATGCACAGGCCTCTCAGGGCTCTCATGCTGCTTTGACCTTTATGAGCAAACACTGTGTTGCTGTACCTGTAAACATTCCCCTGCCTTGGCATGTAGTTCTCTGCATCAACACTTGGCTTCAGTGCGTCTGGGTGAGGAGCAGATGCTGTTAGAGTGTGCTGCATGTGGGGCTTGCATTGTTGCTCATCTGATTGGTCTTTGATCCTGTACCATTGTTTGAGGTGGACATGACAGGCTCCTGAGTTCTCATTGATTTTAACAGTTGTGTGAGATTCTTTAAATTTCCCCATACATAGTCATTTGACCAGCAGGTATAAAGTGGGAGGCCAGATATGTTAATTTTTTATTGCCTTGGACACTCACGTAATTGGGTTCATCACAAGTGGTTCTTCCACTTATCATGATGCTGAGAGTGAAGAGTGGGTGCCCCATCTGATTTCAATGGGAAGGTTTCTGAGTTCTGATGAGCTTAGGGCTGGATTCTGCTTTGTTTCAAATCAGTTCTTATCTGGGTGGATGGTCTTCTCACCCTTTCTAGTGAATGACCATGAGGCACATCCCCAGTTTCCTTTGCAGAGCCTTCCAAGATGACCATAGGGATCTTGTCTGTTAACATGGTGACATGTTAGACCTGGAAATACATGTTGTAATTTACTGCTGGACCTGCCCACTTCTGTTTGTGTGTCGAAATTCTTAAGCTAGGTTGGGAAGGTAGTCTTCTCTATGTGTTTACTGCCGCGTCACCTTTCCAACTGTGTTGCTGGCTCTGGAGCATTCTGGGTGCTTCCCCCCTCTCTCTGTCCTTTCTGGTGTTTATTTGTTGGAACCAGCTGTTTGTGCCAGTGTTCAGTGAAATCTCCTGCTGGTCCCCTCTACTGATGACCTGTTTGCCCCAACGTGAAGAAGCTGGCATCTCTGATACCTCTCTTTTCCTTTTTCTGACCCCGTCCTGGTTTCTCCGTGTGAGAACTGATGGCTCAGTGTGTTTTCTGTTTTTCTTTTCTCCATTCAGTCCTTCCTTCCATTCTCTTCATTGAAAATATTCTTTCTGTTAGCACTAGTCACCTTACCTGCCCAAGACCCCCAGCAGTGCAGGCAATTTGTACCTGCTGTGATGGTTTTGTCCCCCTGGTTGCTCCCCTGGTTCCAGCCTGTCTTTGTGGCTCTGGGTGTGCCCTGGCTGTGGCAGCTCTGTCTCATCCTCATTGGAGCTCAAGTCCCATGTCCTTCATGGGCAAACCTCCTGACTGTACACTTCTGGGTGGTCACATAGCTCCAACTCTAGTTGCCACGGGCACTGTGGGTGTGACTCTGCCTGTCTGAGGAGAGCTGGCTTACAGGTGGGAGGGAGCTGGGGTGGTGCTCCAGGGAAGGAGCCATGTGAGCAGAGGATGGTCAGGCAGCTTTCAAGTGGGCCTGAGTCACCTTGGCCCTGTCACAGTTCTTTCTGAGATGCTTTCCTTCCCTCCCCTTTCTTACACAGAGGACCTGTTCTGCCACATACTATATACTGAAGGATGGGAAATAAACCAAATCCTGTTGCCACAGACTACTGAATAGCTGTATGGATACGATACCTTGTGGGTGGCACTAAGGGGGAGTGTGGTACACAGGGAAGAGCCCTGAGGAACTGCTGTGGGGAGCTAGTTGTTGTGCTGCAGGGGTGAGATGATTTGGTTCTTTTGAACCTCAGGATTGGACCCAGGGGCACTTTAGTACTGAGCTACATCCCCAGTCTTTTATACACACACACACACACACACACACACACATTTTTAGTTGTCAGTGGGCCTTTATTTTATTTATTTTTTTATTTACTTATACGGGTGCTGAGACATGAACCCAGTGCCTCACCCATGCCAGGCAAGTGCTCTACCACTGAGCCACAACACCAGCCCGCCCCCCAGTCTTTTTTTATTTTGCTAAGTTACTTCGGGTGTCACTAATGTGTCCAGACTGGCCTTGAACTGGTGATTCTCCTGCCTCAGCCTCCCAGCTGGCTGGAATCACAGGCGTGGCCACTGCACCTGACTTCACCCTTCATGTCTACATTCTCTGCCTGAGGAAGTCAGCTCAGCTGGATGTGGTGATGCATACCTATAATCCCAGCAACCTACAAAGCAGAGGTAGGAGAATCAAGTTTAAGGCCAGCCTGGGCAGTTTAGGGAGATCCAGTTTCAAGACAAATTTTTTTAAAAAGCATTGGAGATGTAGGTCAGTGGTAAAGTACCCCTGGGTTCAATCCCCGGTACCACTAAAAAAACAAAAACAAAGAGTCATGGTGAAGAGAACGTCAGGGCAGGAGGAGGCATGTCAGGGATTTGCTCACACTGCCTCCCATTCCCATGTATGTGTCACTGCCTGGTTTATAAAATATGATGAAGGAGAAAATTACTTAAATTTTTGACATTAGCCATTTACATGGGAAAGTCTGAAGATAACAGATTTTTGAGGAGTGGCAGTACAGGCTTTTTATCTTTTTATGTTGAAATAATTTTAAGCAAATTATACAGAAAATTAATAATAGCTTCCAACCTTGATTCAAGTTTTTGAACTATTCATGTCTTTACTGGTTCTGTAAATGGATTTTTTTTTTTTTTTTTTTTTTTTGTGGTGCTGGGGATAGAACCCAGAGCCTTGTGCTTGTAAGGCAAGCACTTTACCAACTGAGCTATATCCCCAGCCCTGTAAATGGAATATTAATGGGAGGGACCATGGAGACAGCCAGAGAGGTTTGTAAAACCAGTTTTGCACCTGTTAGAATCTTAGGAGTGGGTCCGGGAGCTCATGAAAACATGGAAGCTTAGAATGGCGTCCCCCGCTGTAGTTTTCTCCCAGCAGTGATGTAGCCGTGCCTCTTGTTAATGCACAGCATTGGGATTGGATACAAAGCTAGCCCTCTTTGGCACCTCAGCCTGCATGCCTCTCAGCTTTCAGTCGTAGCCCAGTGGCAGCACGGGTTCTGGTGGTTCAAGTAGAAGAGAAACAGGAAAAATGCTAAAACATGGCATTCACCCTCTCGAAAACTTTGAATTGGACAAGACACTATGAAGGTAATGCCTTTGGGGAAATCATCAGGAAAGCATCACCATGCATATGGTTCTCAGTGGAATATGTGAGAGATAAACTAGACTTAACCATTAGTACAGAGAAGAGACCATCATAGAAAAGCCTGCAGAACACACATTGCAACTTGTCAAGAAGCTAAGCAAGAAATAGGCCCTACAAATGTGAATGTGGCAGTTCTTGCAAACATACAACATCAGTTTAAAAACAGTAATAATCTATATCAGGTCTTGTGGGAAAATAAGAAAGATAAATTCTTTGGGTTTCATCCTTTGTGTAGTCTAAGAGGATCCCACAGGCCATAGAATGAACATGTGGAGAATATAGGAAATCAGTGGAATATAGTCGTTTGACTTAAAAAAAAAGAAAAAAGGAATAATGTGTTGAGTGAGAAAGCCCAGTTTCAACTCAGGTTGACCCTCCTTAACAGAGAAGGCTCACAAAGGACGCTCATCTCTGAACAACCCCCTATGGTAGAAGTCTTTTCAGGAGTCTGCCTGAGAACTCACACAGAGAAGAAACTCAGGAATGCAGCTGCAGCAGGAGGCCTCTTGCCTAATATCTTGTGTTGAGAGAATTCATACTGGGCAAAAACAACAGTTTTATTGAGCTTGGAAAAGTTCTCAGCACCAACTAGTTACTCCTGAGAGCTGTGAAACCATGAGAATGAGATTGCTGCAGTTGTCCTGGCAGCACAGTCCTCCTAGACCCGTGAGCACGTCAGGACGGCTCCAAGTGTCCCGAGGGTGCTGACGAGCACCATCTGTGAACACAGAACGTGGGACCCTTCAGTAGGAGTTCTCGCATTCACATCAGAGGACTCATATGGGAGAGGACCCTTTGAAGGTGATCTGTGCAGGCATGCCATCAGCCATATTGCTCTCCTTACTCAACAGAAAGGAAGAAACTGAACTTGACAGGATCCCACTGAGTAAGGAAGATGGAATGTCTCTTCCTATTTGTATACCACATGTCATACAGAGGGCAGGCCCTGCATAAAACTGAGAGCAAGGGTATTTGCAGTGAAACCCATCCTGTCTTCTCTAATTTGCTCTATCGTGTGAGGTGAATGTCTAGGACATAGGTTAGGTAATATAGCTGAGAGCAGGCTTGCCTGTTCTGTATTTGATGTACACGGATCTGCATGTGTCTTCAGTCTTATGTGTCTGACTTCCTTCTCAGAGAAGGAAGAACCTTTTCAAGATTCATGGGTGTTCTGGCACATAGTCTTCCATCCCTTTTGCCAGACCTCCTCTCTGCATACCACAGTTTGTGCATGTGGTCCTTGACCTGATGGTCAGTTGGCCAGTGATTTATTTTATTTTATTTTTTTTTGAACCAGGGATTGAACTCAGGGGCACTCGGCCACTGAGCCACATCCCCAGCCCTATTTTGTATTTTATTTAGAGACAGGGTCTCACTGAGTTGCTTAGGGCCTCATTAAGTTGCTGAGGCTGCCTTTGAACTCGTAATCCTCCTGCCTCAGCCTCCCAAATCGCTTGGATTACAGGCGTGTGCCACCACGCCCGGCGCCAATGATTTTTTGATTTCAGGTTTGTTGGAAACTGAGGTGACATTTTATAAGCCAGTTGTGCTCCTGTGTTTTCAGTTTTCTTAAATCTATGTGTATGTTGAGGTAGTTCCTGAGTTGTATAACTATGTTTAGGTTTTTGAGGAGCTAACAGATTGTAATGGAAGGTGGTATGGCATTCTGTATTCTTACTGGTTGTGTGGGGGGAGTTGCAGTTGTTTCAAACATTCTCATTTGTTAACCATCTGTCTTTGTTCCCCAGTCCTGGGATCAAACTGAGGGCATTGTGCATGCTGGGCAGGTGCTCTGTCATTGAGCTGGGTCCACAGCACATGGACTGTCTCTGATAGTGGCCATTTTAGTGGGTGCAGAGTCATATCTCACCATGGTTTTAGTTTGCATTTTCCTGGTGGGAAAATCTTGAGAATCTTTCCATGTTCTTGTTATCCATTTGTCTTGTAATTTTGGCTTACAGAATGTCCTAAGGTTTCACTGGATCTTCCGTTGAAGTCTCTTCCTGCTGAAAATCCCCTCATGAAGATCAGGGTTGTCGAGGTCCTCACATTGAACCAGGAGATGGCTGGTCCCCGGAATGCCCAGATCCACGCCCTCTATGCTGAGAAGGAGGAACTGAGCCCAGACATCCTCAGGGAGCCAACCCAACAGCCAGGCGGGCATCCAGCAGACCCTGAAACCGCTCGCCGGCAGTTTCGGCAATTCCAATATGAGGAGTCGACTGGCCCTCACAAAGCCCTGACCCAGCTTCGTGAGCTGTGTCACCAGTGGCTACAGCCTGAGGTGCACTCCAAGGAGCAGATGCTGGAGTTACTGGTGCTGGAGCAGTTTCTGGGTGCTCTGCCTGGGAAGTTTCGGACATGGGTGGAGTCACAGCATCCTGAGAACTGCCAGGCCGCAGTAGCCCTGGTGGAGGACGTGACCTTGCTGTCAGTGGAGGAAGGTGAGTGAATGGAAGGGCAAGGTGGGAGATGCCTCTGCAAGGGTTTCTTGGAGGACACAGAGGAGGAAGAGCTCCAGGCTTCCTGGGAAGGATGGGGAAGATTGGTTCCTATGCCATCCACCATGGTGCCTGTGTCCTTCAAGTTATGAGTCAAAGCTGTTGGACAGTGTCAGGTCCCTTCCAGGGTACTGAGTGCTGTGGTTGGCAGGTACTTGTAACCAGAGCTATCCCAGTCCCTGGGCCCTGAGAACATACCACCTTATGGCAAGAGGACATGATTTAGGATCTTAAAGGAGGTCTTGGATTACTCGTGAGTCAAATGCAGAGATCAGGTCTTCACAAAAGGCAGGCAGGAGCGTTAGAGGCAGGAGGGTTAGAGGCAGGAGGACCTATTGTGACCCTGCTGGGGCAATACAAGGAAGGGCCAGGAGCCAGAAATGTTGGGGGACCTGGAGAAGCTGTAAAGGCAGGGCGTGGGTTCTCCCTTGGAACCTAATTTTAGCCCAGTAAACGGCACACCAGACCCTCAAATCCTAGAGCATTAAGAACAATCTGTGTTGATTTGAGCTACGAAATTTATGGCAGTCAGGTACAGCAGCAGTAGGCAGCTGAGAGGTAGCGCACCCTGGTCGGCACCTCAGGATGAGGGAGGGCAGTATCACAGGCCTTCCAGAGAACCCTGGGGATGCTGCAGTCGGTCACTCTTAGATATGATAGCCACGAAGCCTTACACAGAGTGGCTCCAAGGAGGAGAGTTTGAAAAAGTTCCAGTGTGGTCGAGCTTCAGGCATGGCTGCACCCAGGAGTTCCAGTAGTGTCCTCTCACCTCATCCTCCCATATGGCTGCCCTTCATTAGTTCCGATTCGCTGGCTGTGAACTTCACGTTCATCCCAGGTTATTCTCTGTGGGTGGGAAGAAGCAGTGGGGGGTAGGGGGGAGCCTGGGTCACATCATGTTCCCTCCTTGGTGACAGGGTAGTCCAGGACCATGTGGGACAGATGGGGAAGGAAAGGCATGAGCAGGAGCTATGGTCAGGGGCTGTGGCTAGGGTAGACCCACCTCCCGGGAGGCAGCCAGAGGAGGCGGGGTAGGCTGGGGTCCACGCAGGCAGGACAGGAGCTGACTGCCTGCAAGGAGAAAGGTAGCCTCAAGCAGTCTTTGGAGGCGTCTTGGCAGTGAGGACACTGGTTCCTGCGGTCCTGCAGGGTGACACACCTGGGCCCGTCCAGGTATGAGTTCTGGTCATCAGCTCTGAGGAGGTGCTGCCTGGGAAGAGGTGGGAGGGACCCACGGGGGCTGTAGTAGCATGTGAGCACGCAGCAGCCCTGGGATGCCAGGGTGTTGTGCTTGGGTGAGGGCTCCCCTTTCGACCCCACCACTCATCTGTCTCCCCCAGGACTCCCTGCCCAGGGGCCTCCTTGCTGTCCAGAGATGACTGCTCAGCAGGAGGAGGAACAGAAGGACATGGGCATCTGTCCAGAGGTGCTGAATGAGGTGAGTGGGGACCTCACGCCAGCTTCTTGCATCTCAGCATCCCTCTTGAGGGGGTTCCACTATTAGGAGTTGCTGCTGCCCTGACCTGAGGCCTCCCAACTCCTGAGTTTGGGGAGTGTGCTGATCTCTGCAACAGCCCACGCTTGAGGGCACTGAGGCCTGGGTGTGGAGGAAGCATGAGACAGGGGGCGATGACTAAGGCCTGCCAGGTGGGAGAGGCAGGTGTAGGGAACTCAAGAGCTGACGTCCTTCTAAAACACACCCTTGGGGCTTTATGAGTGAAACAATAGAGTCTGGGATTTCTTTCAGAACACACTGGGCTGTATATGAAGTAGCACTGACTTGACAGCCACTAGGGCAGTAACGTCTCTCTGTGACATTGGTCAGTGGTTTTTGCACCACAAGTTGCTTATCCTTTCTCAGGCAGATGTAAAGGTCATCTGGTGTAATGAGCCACCTGGGGCAGGCTTCAGGCAAGGCTGTGCTCAGGTGGCGAGAAGATCTGTGACCAGCCCATCTCAAGGCTCTGCTTCTCCCCATTCTTTCTCAGGCAGGCTGGGCTCCATCTGGGCAGAATGCCTCTCAGATCCAGCAAAGGGAGGATGGGGAGGCCTCTGACACTTGGGAGTCCTGGTCAGCTCCCCAGAAAGGACTGACTTGGCATGACTGGGTGGATGCAGCACCCAGATGGGCTGTCCACAGAGGTAGAAGCCAGTCCAGCACAGGGTGAAAGCCTGTTGCAGAGGAGCCTGGTTTGCTTATTGCTCTGCCTTGCAGCTGGGGCTCTGAGCTAGTGTGTGAGGAGGGACCCAGGGGACTTCTTGTGGGCCTGGAGTCTGCATCTCTGAGCCAACCAGCAGAGCAGAGGAACCCCTAGTGCCATAGGTCTTCTGGACTTGGTTCTGTCCTGCCAAAAGACCCCAGTCCTCCTAAGAGATACATGGGTAATGTTCCAGGAGCCCGTGACCTTCCAGGACGTGGCTGTGGACTTCACCCGGGAGGAGTGGGGACTCCTGGGCCCGACGCAGAGGACTGAGTACCATGACGTGATGCTGGAGACCTTTGGGAACCTGGTCTCAGTGGGTGAGCTGGAGCCTGCCTTTGCAGTGCCACATGGGCCCCAAGTCAGGACCCTCACCTTCTCTTAACCCTGCACAAGCATGGGTTGTCCCCTCAAGGGTCGCTTGCCCTGCCCAGGACCTTTCACTGGAGCTGTGGGCCTCAAGGGTGGGAACCTTGGATGGACAGGGGCAGAGCAGGCCCTCATCTGATTTGCCACCTGCCCCAGGGAGTGAGAGTAGGAGCTCAGGAGCGGGCATTGAGGATGCTCTCTGCCCGCCTCAGCTCCTGGTCACCGGTTGCTTGTTCTTTTCTGCCGTCGCCAGCTTTTCAGAGTCACTTCCCAGGCTTAATGGCTGCACTGGGGAGAATGTCCCTGACTTCAGAGTGCTACTGTTGAACCCATCCTGGCACTTCCTCTCTACAGTGTCCACAATTTTTGGTTTCTTTCAGGGTGGGAGAGTACACTGGAAGGCAAAGAGTTAACTCCAGATTCTCATATTACTGCAGAAAAACCAGTTCAAGACCCCAAAATGAAAGAATTTTCAGGGGAAGGTAGCCAGTCCTCCACCTCCAAAGATGTTTTACAGGGTGGGGTCCCCAAAGCCCTGGACATAGTGAAACAAGTGGAGCCTGCTCAGGAGAAATCCCTCTCTCAGAACAAGCTCTCGGAAGACCCCGGATCTCAGGCAGACACTGGTCTTGACACAAGCCAGGGTCCACCCCCAAAAGTCCCTCCTAGAAAGCATTCACGCAAACATGGCTCTCGGGTTAAAAGGGTGATGCAGGCTTCTGTGAGAATCCATCAGAAGGGCTGTGAAAAGGGAAAAGTCCGACGAGGCAGTGGCTGTGGCAAAGTCACCGGCCGGCGAGCTCAGCAGATCACATTTATAAGAATTCACAAGGGGAGCCAGGTTTGCCGATGCAGTGAATGTGGTAAAGTGTTCCGGAACCCAAGATACTTCTCTGTGCATAAAAAGATCCACACAGGAGAGAGACCCTACGTGTGCCAGGATTGTGGGAAGGGCTTTGTACAGAGCTCCTCCCTCACACAGCATCAGAGAGTTCACAGTGGGGAGAGGCCCTTCGAGTGCAGGGAGTGCGGCCGGACCTTCAATGACCGCTCAGCCATCTCGCAGCACCTGCGGACACACACAGGTGCCAAGCCCTACACCTGCCAGGACTGTGGGAAGGCCTTCCGCCAGAGTTCTCACCTCATCAGACACCAGAGGACTCACACTGGGGAGCGCCCGTACGTGTGTAAGAAATGTGGGAAAGCATTCACCCAGAGCTCCCACCTCATTGGGCATCAGAAGACACACAGTGGGAAGAAGTACGGGAAGAGTCAGCCGGCCTCCTAGCCCTGCGGCTGCTGAGGAACCGACCCTGGGGTGCAGCTCCTGCGAGGCTAGAGGAGCACTGGGCAAGGACATTCCTGCAGCCTGGGGACACTGAGAAGCCTACCCAGCACATGAGGAGTACATAATGAAATTTGGGGAGTTGTCAGTCAATGTACAGGTTGGGAGAAAAGGGTTTGTTCTTTTTTAAGTGAGTTTTTTTTTTAATGTACTTTTTTTAGTTGTAGATGGACCCAATACATTTATTGTTTGTTTATTTTTATGTGGTACTAAAGATCAAACCTAGAGCCTCACACAAGCCAGGCAAGTGCTCTATCACTGAGCCACAACCCCAGCCCAAAAGGGTTTAGTTTATTAACTTATTTCTTTATTCCTTCATCTGGTCATCGAAAGGAATACTGTCTGGGTGCTATGGTGCACACCTGTAATCCCAGTGACCTAGGAGGCTGAGGCAGGAAGATGGCAAGTTCAAGGCCAGCCTCAGCAACTTAGCAAGGCTCTAAGCAACATAACAATATCCTGCCTAAAATTTTCAAAATAAAGGGCTAGGGCTGTGGCTCAGTAGTAGAGCGCTCGCATGCATGGCCCTGAGTTGAGTCCTCAGCACCACCTAAACATAAAGGAATTGTGTCCACCTATAACTAAAAAGTACATATCTATATATGCATATATATATAAAAGGGGGAATAGCTTAGTAGTAGTGACCTGAGTTCATCCCTAGTATCAACCCCCCCCCCAAAAAAAGTAATAACAAATCTGAAAATACTTACAAATTGAAAAGCCATAGTCTATGCACTGATACATTATTGGTAAAGTATTTGTGTTTGGATAAGAACTAACAGAATGTAGATAAATAAATTATATTTCTTGTAGAATTTGTTTCCTTCGTATTTAATTATATTGATTTGATTCCTAAAATAGGCAACATTAATAACAACATGAGGGTCTCTACCTCCATACTGACCGGGGTGAGAGCTGTCCTTGGCCACACCTTTCTATCCTTACCTCTGTCCCTGAGCAGTGGAGTTGGCCACCATAGTCTGAACCTGTGAGACCACTACTGGAGAGTGCTACTGTTTGAGTTTTTTCACTGCTGTGACCAAAAGACCTGACAAGAACAATTAGAGGAGGAAAAGTTTTATTTTGGGGCTCATGGTTTCAGCAGTGTCAGTCCGTAGACAGCTGGCTCCATTCCTTGGTACTCAAAAGTGAGGCAGGACATCTTGGTGGAAAAGTGGCAGAGGAAAGCAGCTAGGGGCATGGCACCAGGAAGCGGACCCAAAGGCACACTGCCAGGGACCCACCTCTTACTGCCTACAGTCACTGCCCAGTTAATTCCTATCAGGGGACTGATGCACTGATGAGGTAAGGCTCTCCTAACCTGATCATTTCACTTTCAGACTTTCTTGCATTTTCTCACACAAGCTTTTTGGGGACATGTCCTATCTAAACCATAATAGCTACCTTATTACCTGATACCTTCATGATTCCATGGCCAGAACAGACATATTACTGAGAGAGAGAGAGAGTATGTGTGTGATGATAAATGCAAGATTTTTTTCTAGGAAAAAATACAAAAAAAAAGATTCAAAATTGTTTAAAAGAAAAAACGTGGGTTGGGGATATAGCTCAGTTGGTAGAGCTATACCAACTTGCAAGCGCAAGGCCCTGGGTTCAATCCCCAGCACTGCAAAAATAAAGAAAGAAAGAAAAGAAAAAAACTTGAGAGAGGAACCCAAAAAGAGGAAGTAACCATGAGAGAAGAGGTGTTGAACTCTGCATCTGTGCTCTCACCATGCAGCACCTGGACGTGACTGCAAACAGGAAGCACTGTCAAACTTGGCTGCTCACAGTGCCACCCTTGATGACTCCATGGGCAGAACAGACGTGTTCAGTTACCTCTTCAATAAACACTCTCAGCATCCCCATGCTAGGTTCTGTAGAAACTCATGGAGACCTACTTGTTGAGAGATAATAGAATTCATCCACATCAGAGTATGTTTGAGATTGAAAAGTAATGTGCTACTGATAATTTAAATTATGTAATTGTACAAGTATGGGCAATAATTTTACTAAATTGATAGTTCTGCTTCATTATTTCTGTTCAAAATTTGGGAGAAGACCAAAATTTGGGAAGTGTGAGGATCCAGCTGGAGGAGAAAGCCAGTGTTCGTGTGTGTCATCAGTGTGTATTATGTCAGGAAATGGGGAAGCTGTACCGTTCTGTAGATCCAGGGATGGGATTCCTTTAGGAGGTCCTAAGGTGAACACTTGGCTTCCGTGACAGATACATGATGCCTTACGAGATGGCTGTTCTCTGACATAACTGTTGCAAGTTGAGAAGTTGAGGTCAGCCAAAGGATTTGGACCCATTAGCTTATCCAGGGATCCAGCTTTCTCCCACCCTGTCCTCACTTGGGAAATCGAAGTTGGGTTGCTGGTTTATCTACCTTCTTGCTCAAGGGGAGAAGACAAGCATAGACCAAAAGATCTTTTTTTAAAAGAAAGGACAATTTTCAGACATCACTTCCACTCCTATTGGTGAGAATTAGTTATGTGGTCATGCTCTGTAAGGCATGGTAGGAAATACAGAAAAGAGGAATTGGTGTGTGGCATCTGAAATCTTACTGGTTATTAAAGACAAGCCTGGGCATCAGGAGGCTGAGGCAGGAGGATGGCAAGTTTGAGGCCAGCCTCAACAATTTACCAAGACCCTGTCTCAAAAGTAAAAAAAGGGCTGGGGGTCTAATTAGTGGTAAAGTGCCATTGGGGTAAAACCCCAGTACCAAAAAGAAGACAAGGAAGTTAATGGAGGGAGACTGCAATAGTTAATTTTATGTGCCAACTTTACTGGGCTAAGGCATCCCAGATAGCCGATACTACGTTACTTCTGGGTGTGTCAGGGTGTTTCCAAAAGAGATTTAGTAGTTGACAGTAAAGAGATGTCTTCACACATACAGACAGACATGAAGACCAGTGAAATAGAAGACAAATTAATCCTCATAGACATGATCGTCTAATCTTTGACTTAGATGCCAAAAACAAAGAGTGGAAAAAAGACAGCCCCTTTAACAAGTGCTGCTGGGAAAACTGGATAGCCATTTGTAGAATGGAGAGGACCGTTTCCGCCATGGTGCTTAACACAGTCTAAGCATGGGGAAGGGCTTGGCAAGGCCACCATTCCAGGAAATTGCCACTGTCATCTCTCCTGGGAATTGGGTGTTTTCTTATAATACTTAACGACTATGCAGCTGCAAATCATATCCCTGGGAAAGCCAGTTACTAATGCTTGTTGTGATAAGAATTTAACCTCAATGCATCTGCAGAGCTTGGGGGAGGAAAAGGAATGCTTTAAAAAATACCAATATCACACACGATAAGTCTGAAAATAGAGTTTGAGGAGTTCTTCAGAATAAGAATTGCTTGCTCCTATGCTGACCACACCTGCTGACCAGTTAATGCTTCACCAGTAAAACAGCCAGGCTGGTATGTCAAGGGCCACCCTGGAAATGCAGGACAAAAAGAACAAACAACACATGCCAACAACTAGAAAAATATTTCGCCATCATTGCACGTTAACTGGTTACGAGTAGTTTATGCTGGCTTAGGTCTCATGTATTACTAAAGGTAGAGGACAAATCAGTAACAAAGAATATCAGGATAAAAATCAAGCACTCATAGTGACTGTCTGGCAGTAAATAACCTTAGTTTTAACTGAGCTTGTTTAGGAAATAGAGTAGACCTTTAAGGTTAAATCAAAAACATAATAATATGAGCTAAAGATTAAGTGCATGTTTTGCTTAGCAGTTTGGTACAATCAGCTTAAAACAAAAGAGAGCCATTATGCTGACAATAGGTCTGACACCAAAGGGCAAATACAGGCCAGTAGGATGAAGAGAGGAAAATACCTCAACGTACTACCATGTGCTATACACCTGCTGGAAATTGTGGTTAATGACAAATATTGTGGTAATTTCTCTATAGCTTGTACCTTGTGTAATCCTTTACTTAATACTATAAAAGAAGAGCTGAAATAAACCTGAGCAGCACTTGCTTCAAGTTGCTCCAGGGGTTCCTGTAGTTCCTCTGCGCCGACTCCACCCATCCTTCAGGGACCCTCCAAGTTGCTGGGGCTGGCTCCTGGCAGTGGAAGAATCAAATTAGACCCCTATTTGTCTTCTTGCACAAATATCCACTCAACACGGGGTGCGCACCTATAATCCCAGCAATGTGGGAGTTTGAGTCAGGAGGATTGAAAGTTCAAAGCCAGCCTCAGCAACTTGGCAAGATCCTGTCTCAAAATGAAACATAAAAAGGAATGGGGATGTGGCTCAGTGGTGAAGCACATGTCCCTGGGTTCAATCCGTGGTATCCAAAAAACAAAAAACAACAAACAAACAAAAAAAAAATCCACTCAAAGTGGATCGATGACCTCAGACCAGAAACTGCACAACTGATAGAAGGAAACATAGGATCAACATTCCAACATAGCCACAGGCATCAATTTCCTCAGTAAGACCCCAAAGCACCAGAAGTAAAATCAAGAATATTTGGAACGGCCTCAAGTTAAAAATCTGCACAGCAGAGGAAAAGAGCCTGAAATGAACATGCAGAATGGGAAGCAACCCCTGCAATTTACTTTTCTGAGCAGAGAGGATTAATACCCTAAATATATAAAGGACACAAAAACAACCCAATTGATAAAAGACCAAAAGAACTAAACACATTTCTCCAAAGAAAGGCAAATGCCCCAAAACTATATGAAAAAATGTTCAATATTAGCACTCAGGAAAATGTAAATCAGAACTACACTGAGATTCCATCTCAGAATGGCAGCCACCAAGATTATACAATAGGAAATGTGCACAGAAAACATGGGGAGAAAGGAACACTTAGACATTGTTGGTGGGACTGCGAACTTTGGAAAGCAGTATGTGGTTTCCTCCAAAGATTCGGAATATTACTTCCAGATGACCCAGCTATTCCACTGTTTGGTACATATCCAAAAGAACTGAAATCAGCATACTGTAGCAATACATGCATTCCAATGCTTATAGCAAAACATTTCACAATAGCTAAGTTATGGAACCAGCCTAGATAGGTGCCTGACAACAGGTGAAAGGATGAAGAAAATGTGTACATACAAAATATTGTTTTCAGAAAATGAAATTATGTCATTTGCTAAATGGTTGGAACTGAAGAACATCACAGTAACTGAAACAAAGTCAAAGGCAGAATGTTTCTCATGCAAAAGCTAGAGATAAAAAAGAAAGGAGAACCTCACAAAAATAGAACAGAGGTGGAGAGTCAAGGGGGAGGGAAGAAGTGAGGGAAAGGGGAAGAGCAAGAATAAAATCAAATTGTGCTATATGCATGTATGAATGTATCATGACAAATTGCATTTTATTTAAAGTTAAAACACCAGTATACAGAAGAGCAGAGGAAGGGGACAGGATGGGGGAAAGGAAAGTACTGGGAAATGTGTGGGAGCCAACTATGTGCATGTACGTATGTCAGAATGAGCATCACTGTATAACTACAATGCACCAATAAAAACTTGAAAAAAAACTTCAAGGCCATCAGTTCCAGCAGACTGTGCAAGTCCACAGCACCTTGTACTCAGGACAGAATAATTTTGTGTTTTTCCTAATTTCCAACTTTCTCCACACTGATAATTCACACTTTAGAATATTTACATAAACCTGACTCATAAAAGTTGGAAAAATACACACATTTTCAACAAACATTAGACAAATTATGGAAGTGAAAAATATGCAGAAATAAGTGTACACAAACTTCCATAGCTTTGACTTTCATCCACCGGGGGAGAAGATAACCTCTGGAAATAAACAAGGATTCTTTCTGTCATGATCATCCCTTAATAGTGAGAATACATCCAGGAGGAAAAACGTGACTATCATAGAAGTCTCTGAACATTATCTGTCCCTAAATGAATGCCAGATGATCCCTGTTGAAAAGTTCCAAGTGTAGCAAAAATCAGAGAAACTTCTCCCACTCTAGCCTTGTACTCAGTGGGAACTCATCCTGGAGACCCTGCAGGTGTGGGTGAACGTCCCTGGAACTCTTGCCTGTGCCTGGCTGCACACCACAGAATCACAAGTTGGTGAGTGAGAAGCCTGATGCGAGAGTCTTCAGCTAGCATTCCTAACTTCTAGACATCGCGGAACTCTGTGGAAAGAGACGACGTGAGTGTCGTGAAGGTGGAAGAGTTCTCAGCAGCTGGGTCTCAACTAAATAGGCCTCAGTAAAGACTGGAGAGAAACTGCATTGTAATGTGAGAAGTCTCTCAGTCATATCCTTGATTTTAATGTGCATCAAAGAGTATAACTAAAGGAAGGTTTATGATTGCCCTTGGAATAGAAATGTTTCAGAGCCATGGCCTTATTTCACAACAAATCCTGGAGGGAAATCCATGAGTGCCACCAGTGTGAGACACACTCCCAAGGGAGTTCTCACTTTGTTCCTCACTAGAGAATTCATACTGCAGAGAAACAACATGCATGTCCTGAGTGTGGAAATCTCTGGGCCCCTCCATGTAAGGCATCACAACTCACACAGAATCCTTCAGCCAGAATTCTCACCTTATTCAATGTCAGAGAAGTCATACTCTATGTTAACCTTATGATGCTGTGAGCAAAATACCTGATGGGAACAAGTTAGAGGAGGTAAAAGTTTATTTATGGATCATGGTTTCAGAGGTCTCAGTCCACAGTTTGACTCCCTTAACTCTGGGCCCAAGTGAGGCAAACATATTGGGAGAAAGGCCCAGTGAAGGAAGCTACTCAGCTCATGATAAGGTCAGGAAGCAAAGAGAAAGAGGAAGGGACCACAAGGAAGATGAACCCTTGGAGGGCACGCACCCAGTGACCCACCACCAGTCACACCCCACCTGCCTAACACCCAGTGAGTCCATTCAAACTAGGCTGGTCTGATTAGGTTGCAGCTCTTGTAATCTAAGCATCTCACCTCTGATCATTCCCACATTAACACAGGAGCTTCTGGGGGGATGCACCATATCCAAAAGATAACATTCTGCCCTCAATCCCAAATCTTCATGTCCACCTCACAATGCAAAACGATTTCAGTTTATCTCAAAGAGTCTCATAGTCTTAAAAGTTGTAGCACTCTCAAAAGTCCAAGTCCAATGTCTCCCCTCAGACTCAAGGCAAACTCTTAGCTTGAGGCCCTGTAATGATCAAAAGCGGGTTACCACATTTGCAGTGACACAGACTAGATATTCCATTCCAAAAAGGAGGAATAGGGTCATAGAAAGAAGAAATGGGACACAACAAGACAAACTGAGTCAGGTAAACAGGTCTCAAAGCTCCATGTACAGTACCTAGAAGACAATGGGACATGTGTTCTCCAGAGGGCTTGGGCAGTCCCATGCATTTGGCCTTGCTGGTTGCAGTGCACATAGGCTCTCTTTTTAGTTTGGCCATAGGCAGTAGCTTTTCTTGGCAGTCCATCATCCTGGCATCTCTTAATTTGGGGGGTCTCCACTCCACCTTTGGCTTCATCTTTCCATTGTCATGCCCTCTGAGGGACAGTCCATTGAGACTTTTGACTCTGCTACCCTTTGCCAAACTTCTCAGACTTTCCTTGGAAATCTCAGTGAAAGCCTCCATGACCCCCTAACTCCAGCATCCTGATGATGCCAGGGGCTGCTGCCACCGTGCACAACACCTGTGTCCCTGGAATCACAGGTGCAGACACTTTTGAGTAGTTGGATGGCTGTGCACAGTAAAAGAAATTCCTAGGTCCCCCTGTGCAAGCAGGATGCACTCAGGATATCTTCTGAAAGGAATTTTTATTTCTACACACTTGAGGCCACAGTGGATGTGGTCTTGCACATTCGTGAAATTCCCTCAAGCCATCTTTCCTATTGTACTTAGCATCTCTTTAGTGGCT
>JAJEJO010004164.1:461-89659 GCA_020662805.1 Glaucomys volans
TTATAATGTGCCTTGGTGTGTATCTGTTGAAATTCTGTGTGTTTGGTTTCCTGTAAGCCTATTGTAATTGATTTTCCATCTCATTCATCATATTTGGGAAATTTTCTGGTATGATTTCATTGAACAGATTATTCATACCCTTGGTTTGTATCTCTGTGCCTTCCTCAATCCCAATAACTCTTAAATTTGGTCTTTTCATGATGTCCCATATTTCTTGGAGGTTTTGTTCATGATTCCTAACCATCTTCTCTGTTTATTCGACTTTATTTTCAAGATTAAATATTTTGTCTTCATTGTCTGAGGTTCTGTCTTCCAAGTGATCGATTCTGTTAATTATGCTTTCTATTGAGTTTTTAACTTGGTTGATTGTTTCCTTCATTTCCTTGTTTCCTTCAAGGATTTCTGTTTGTTTTTTTCTCAGAACTTCTATCTCTTTATTGAAATGATTTTTTGCTTCCTGCAATTGCTCTATTAGCTGATTATTCATAGCCTGAATCTGCACTCTAGTCATATCATTTTCTTCTCGGATCATTTTAATTATGAACATTCTGTACTCCCTTTCTGTCATTCCTTCTACCGTGCTGTCTTTGGGTTCTCTTGATATAACATCTAGATTTGTTTGGTACACTTTCTTCCCGTGTTTTCTCATGTTGCTCATGTATCTTCCCCTCTAGTAGTGCAAATCAGAGGGATTGCAATTTTCCTGTAAAGACTTAAAGTGTCCCTGCAGATTTCCAGTAACTCACCTGATGTTTGAGAGGTGCTTGATCAAGTGGTGACCCAAGAAAGCTGCTGTCCCACTTCCTCCAGGTTGGGAATAATCAATGGGCAGAGGCAACCTGGTGTTGATAGACAATCAGATACAGCAAGGTGGTAGACCCCGGGCCAGGGTGTGGACCTGGGAACTAGACGAAGTTGGGGTGGGGGCACAGAACTGTACTCAGTGATGGAGACACTGGGCTTGAGAGCCCAGGCAGGCCTGAGCTCCTTGCTGGGGGCTCAGTCGGTGGCAGGTGGTCACTCTCTTCCAGGGAAGCTGTAAAATAGTGCTGAAGGGCCCAAACTCCCCGCTGGAGCTGGCGCTGCCTCCGTTCCAGGCCAGACCTCCCCAGGAGATGCCTCGCAGTGGCAGGGAAGACCGTAGCTCAGCTCTGAGGACTCAGGCAGCCCCAGATGGTCGCCCTCTGCCAGGGAAGCTGCAAAATGGTGCCAAAGGGTCCAAACTCACCGCCGGAACCAGCGACTCCAGCCGCTCCAGGCCAGACCTTCCCAGGAGACGCCGTGCAGTGGCGGGGAAGACCAGAGCTCAGCCTACATTCTCTTTTTAAAGTACCATGTTAAAACCAACATTTATTAGTCTGTTAGTCAGTCTTCTATTACTGTAACAAATACCCTAGATAATCAACTTAAAAAGAAGAAAAGTTTAGGTTTGCTCAAAGATTCAGAGGTTCTAGTTCATGGTCAGTTGGGCTTATTGTTTTTGACCTAAGCAGTAAGGTAGTGTATCATTGCAGGGAGCTGATGTTGGAGCAATTTACTGGTGCTTAGGAAGCAAAGAAAGAGAAAGATTATGTGCCAGGTTTCCAATTTCCTTCAAGGGCACACAACTTTCTTCCTCTAGGCCTCACCTTCTAAAGGTTCCACTGCCTCTCAATAGCACTATAGGTTGAGGATAAATCCTTTAACATGTGGGTTTTTGAGGGACATTCAAGATCTGAATTATGCTATTTAGTTATTTTTAATGAAGAAAAGTATTTAAAAGTAGACAAATGATTACTAATGATTAGTAATGATTCCACTGTCAGTCATTAGAGTAGAAAACAAAATGTTGTATAAAATATTAATTGAATTAAAAGTAAAATGATCTATATACACAATCAAAAAAGTATAAAGTACAAGATTTCTTTCTTCTCTTCTTCCTTACATGTATACAGCTTGCATATATATCCTCATATACACATACAAGGAACAGGAATGTAAGAAGTGGGATCATCTCACACACACACATACAAACACACACATGTGCATAAGATGTCTCTGCACCTTTTTTAAGCCTAGCCTTTTTGAGGTATTTTATTGTATAGCCATATATATGGCTATAAAATGTTATTTTTACATGTTCTATCTATGATTCTGCTATTGTTATTAAACAATGGACAATTTTAGAGTATTTCCAGTTCTTTACTATCAAAAAAGTTACATAATGAAAATCTTTATAGGTATATCTTAGCATCCACTAGAAAGTTTATGGGAAATTCTTATTGGTGGAGTGAAGGTGTTGGATAGCATCAAATTGAAATGAGTGACATCATGCTAAATGAAGTAAGCCAGACTCAGAAGTCAAGGATTGAATGTTTTCTCTCATATGTGGAAGCTAGACCAAAATAAGGGAAAGAATTTTGGGGAGGGATAGCATATCATAAAGGTATAGGGAAGATCAATGAAGTAATCAGTGGACTAGAAGAAGGAGATTAAGAGGGAGGAAAGTGGGATGAGGAAGGATAGAAAATATGGATTCAATAAACAAAATTATGTTTTGTGCATATGTAAATATGTGGACTTTTATCTATATGTATCTGTAGAAAGTACTGATCAAAATAAATGAGGGAACGGAAAATCAGTAGAGAAAGAAGAATGTGGGAGGAAGGGGATAGAAAGGAAAGGAGGGCATTGGGACTAAAATGGAGTAAATCGATTCCATGCATGTGTGATTTTTGTCAAAATGAACCCAACTTCTATGTATACCCATGATTGTGTAATAAAAACATAAATAAAATAGTCGTATCTCTTTATAGTCACAACAGTGGAATATAAGAATTCTTGTTTTTTTGTACCTTACTTGGGTGCCTATTGTATAACTTTTTCTATTTTCAAACATGGTAAGTGAAAGCTATACATATGGCTTTGTCCTTTTGTCCAATTTATCTATTTTTGTTGTTTTCATTCATGCTTTTGGAATCATGTCTAAAAATCTATTGCCAAATTCAAAGTGTGCTCGTCAGCCTTCGATTACTATCACAAATACCTGAGATAATCAACTAATGCAGAGGAAAGATTTATTTTGGCTCACAGTTTTGGAAGTTTCAGTATGTAATCAGACAGACACATTGCTTTTGAGCCTGTGATGAGGCAATATATTATGATGGGGAGCTCTCAGCAAAGCCAAGCCATTTATTTCGTAGTTGGGATGATAGTGAGAAAGGAAGAGGAAGAGACTGGGGTCTCACAATTCTCTCGCAATTCTTTTGAAGGGCATGCCCTTGATGATGTGAAACATCCCACTAGGCTCTGCCTCTTAAAGGTTCCCTCACCTCTCAATAGCAACCCAGTCTGGGTACTCAGCCCTTAGTATGTGAACCTTTGGGGAACATTCTAAATCCAAACTATAGGACAAAGTTATAAAGATTGCCATTTATGCTTACTATTAAAACTTTTATAAATTTAGTTCTTCTTTTCAATCTTTGATCCAGTTTGAGTAATTTTTGTATACATTGCAAAGTAGGGGTTCAGTTTCATTCCTATGCATATAGACAGCCAGTTGTCCCAATATCATTTATTAAAAATAACTTTTTCCCCTATTAAATGGTTTTGACACCCTTGACAAAAATCGATTGATCAAAAATATTTAGACTTCCTTCTGTCCCATTGGTCCATATATTGATCTGATATGTAGTGCTCTTTGATTTGCATTTCTTTTTGAGGAAATAAAGATTAATCACATTTCATGTTTCCTTACTATTTCTTTTTGCCATGATCTTTTCATTCATAGCTTTCCCTATTATTTTCTTTTTTTAATTTTTATTTTTACAGACTTCATTTTGATTCATTGTACACATATGGGGTACAAATTTTCATTTCTATGGCTGTGCAAGATGTACATTCATATCATTTTTGTAAATAACATACTATATGAATTACAGAAGGTAGTGTTCTATCATAGCCAAGGGAAATACTTCTTTATGTTTGTTTTTCACTCTTTGTGTTACCTTTAATGTAGTACAATTAATTTTTTAGATCATTGTGTTTATTTTTTTAATTTTTAATGACGGGGTTGTATGTACTGCCTTTTCTTTGTAAAGAATATAAATAAATTGCTTCTAGAACTTTTTTGATTTTATTTCTTCCTGTTGAAGTTTCATTTTTTTTGTTATGAAGGCGACACATCCTTTTTAATATTTTTTTAAACCAAATGTGTGTGTATAAAAAATTAATTATTTTCTCTTTTCTTACCATCACTTTAGTTTCTTTTTCCTGTGAGGTAGTTGCATTTAATTCCCTAATGGGTTCTTTCTCACACCTGAATCCATGCTAGTACAGACATATCCATAAGACTTGATTTTTACGTTAGTAGGTGTGTCAGCATTTAGAGGAATGAGAGGCCTTTTGAACCAGAAACCTGATACATATATTTAAAAATGTAATATAAGATAGTTAATAAAATCTGACAATTTATTCTATTCTGAAAAGAAATTATTTTGGATAGTGAACAACTTTAAAAATTCATTTGCAGTCTTTTAGTCTATTTTTCTTATAGAAATAAAATGAATGGTTGTACATAATTATTTTGTTACCTTATCCCCACCTCATCAGAAGACTTACATCATTGGCTTGACTGATTCTACTTTTAAAAGAGATTGTTATGAGGGGAAGGAAAGATAATAGAATGATACAAATATCATTACCCTATGCACATGTATAATTATACAAATGGTGTGATTCTACTTCACGTACAACCAGAGAAATGAAAGTTGTACCCCATTTGTGTACAATGAATCAAAATAATAAAAAAGAGAGATTGCTATTAGCCTGGCATGGTGGCACATGCTGGTAATCCAAGCAGCTCAGGAGCCTGAGGCAGGAGAATCACAAGTTCAAAGCCAGCCTTGGCAACTTAGCTGAGGCCCTAAGCAATTCAGTGAGACCCTGTCTATAAATAAAATATAAAAAAGGACTGGGAATGTGGCTCAGTACTTAAGTGCCCCTGGATTCAATCCCTTGTTCAAAAAAAGAGAAAGAAAGAAAAAAGAGGTTGTTATTTATAACACCTTACTTTTTGCATTTTATTTTACTTGATTACAATTGATAATTTTTTAATTACTTTTTTATTTTTTATTTTTAAAGATTTCATTTTGATTCATTGTATACATGTGGGGTACAAATTTTCATTTCTATGGTTGTGCATGATGTACATTCATATCATTCTTGTTAATCACACATGAACATAGGCTAATGATGTCTGTCTCATTCCACCATTTTCCATACCCCCACAATTGATGATGTTTAAGAATGTTTTTTCTGTTTTTGAAATTGTTAATGAAAAGTAAATGTGACAATTGACATTCAGTAGAGAGCATAGTAATATGAGTTTAATACGAATTTAAGTTCTCTATGCTGCAAGAAAAATAAATTCACGAAAGCATTTGAAGTTACGGAGAATTTGTATTTGAAAAGTAAGATTCTCACTTTTAGTTGAGAATCTAAATGGTTCTTCTGGTTTCTTGTCATTCTGAGTTAGGGAGTATTGTTAAATTTTTTTGAATATAGCCAGTTCCTACTTACCAAGGAGCAGAGGTGCTGACACCAAGAACTCCAGGTGGAAGTGACCAGGCTAAGATATCTGAGGAGAGAGATTTACAATACATGCTGACCATATACATGAGACTTGATGTAAGTTAAATGATTCTCCTAATTTTCTTCTCATCAAATTCTTAAAATTTGATGAGAATTTTCATCAAATTTTAAATTCTCATTTGATTGAGGTCAGACTTGAGCCATGTAAATTAGTCATTGTGTTGCTTCCCATGAAGTCCAGATTTACTCTGCCTTGTGAAGATTAGTGTCGCCATAGCATAACTAATGTGAATGGAAACTTCTTTTAGGATCTTATGGTATGTGTGTGTCTGTGTGTTTGTGTATACGCACACATGCACACTTTAATTCTAACTTCACCATGCCATCTTCATCTCTGTGTTTCTTACTTTTCCCTTATCTCATTTTTCCACTTATTTGCCCCTTTTCTTACTTGACTTTTAATCAAATTGCTTTTTTCCTATTATACCTGTAGACTTTTTCTTGAATATATTTGTTAAGCTTAAAAGAAAATGTATTGCTTATAATTGCTTATAATTGCATTGCTGTGTTCTGTAAGGATAAATTCAGAATTCCATGATCAAAAATATAACTGACAAGGTACACCAAATAACTCTAAGAGGTAGTTGGTGATTGTTCATGGAATGTGGTGGTGAAATGTAACGCATAATGTAATCTTACTAAAAAGAAAATAATATAATTTTGCCATTTGTAATAGATTCGAAGAGGCAAAACTGAATGATTTGAGTTTCACAAATTTTTCCTCTTCCATCCTTTGTTGAAGATTTAATAACACTGAAATTGGAAAAAAAGGAGCATCTGGAGAGAATAAAGAAAAGCAAGGAGCCCAAAGTATATCCAACAGATTGGACCATCAACCACCAAATGACCCAAGAGTTGGCTGAATCTATTTCTTAACTAGACATGTTTATTTTTCGTTGCATTTGTGGGGATTAGAAAGTTATTTTATATGTACACACATTTTAATAATTTTGGTAGATGTATAAATTTCTCATAGTTTTATCATTTGCTTCCATAATAAACAGTGATATGAAATTTAATTTTTAAAAGAAAATATATTGACAGCTAAAAGGTTGGTACTAGGGTTCAAGGTATGAATGAAAAAGTTACCTATGATCACTGAATCTTAGCAGAATATGTCTCTGTTTGCATTTGCTTCTGTGAAGTACTGTTTTCTTAAATTCAGGAATCCTGCAAAAGGCTAAGTGTAGTTCAGTGAGAGAGTACTTGCCTAGCATGCATGAGCTTTGGGTTCCCATACTTAACATCACACACACGCTCTCACACACCCCTTCATCTACTTGCTACACAGCAGTACCACAGTTTTGCTCTGCTTATTTACCAATACTTGTTAGCATATTATAAGGCAAAGTATGTCAAGTGTGAAATCACTAGCCATATACTTTCTAATTCCAACCTTGCTGCTAACCTTGTAGACTGCTGGGCAAGTCATTTATTTTCTGTAACTCAAACTTTAATTCAAAAGGTTTGATTCCACTCATTATTGTAAATAAGGTTTTATTGGAAAACAGATTTTAAAAAGGAGGGTATTCACTCTACTTCAAAACTGATGAATCAAATCAGCTGTTGTATATATGCATTCAACCAGTCAGAAAACATTAATAATGCTTAAGTTTATTATGTTCTTCTCTTTTCCTACTATATCCTAGAGCTAAGACTTTGCAAATTTATGACAGGAAGAGTTTATTATTTTCCTGGCACTGCCAGTTGAATAACTGGATGAAAGATGGGAAATAGTAAAACATGCTAGAATTTCTGTCTTGTTAGGCAAATTGTAGTTTCGCTTTTCCTATTTGTCTTATCTATAAACCAGCCTCTCATTATTTTTAAATGCCACAGTCGTAAGATAGGTGATGGACTGATGTTACCAGTCTCTACATGCCTGGTGGATTTGCTGTTTGTCAGAGCTGGTCATTTAAAGCAGATCTGAAAGACCTTCCTCCTATGATAGTTGAGGATGACACCATCAGTGTCACTGTTTGTATACTAAAGTATGAAAGAAGTGAGAATAAGAGAAGAAAAGTTGAATTATGTAGGGAGGTGGTTCATCAGAGAACTTGCAACTACCAAGCAAGCACCAAAATGCAAAGTGTTGGCCAGCGTTTCATCTCTGGCAAAGAACTTACATAATCTGGATCTGGAGTGTCCTAGAATGAACTTGCATTTTCTGTTTTACTGTTAAAATTACCTTCATAGAATATATCACTATTTAATATAATGTATCTAATCACAAATGTATTTGGAGCATTTAGAGATCTAGGTTTATTATATTTTCTCTGTTTGATCCTATTTTTTCAGGCAGATTTTGTTGGATGTATTGGCTGAACACAGCAGAATGATGAGGAGACTTTATTTCATTTATTTATTTTGTTCTTAACATGTATTAATAGTACACATTAGTGGAGTTCAGTGAGATATTTCCATACATGAATGCAGCATAAAGATACTTTAATTTCTCTAGTGTATTTGTCAGCTTTGATCTCATTGCTTTTTAGTCATGCCATCCCTTTTCTTCTTAAAAAGAATAAACATATAATTGAGTTGAGTTGATTGGAAAAAGCCTGGATATTTTAAAGACCAACTCCCTGCAGAGGAATTTCTTTCTATAATTCTGTGTTCTGAGGTGGTGATGATAATTAAGATGCCCTACTTTCAATCCAGGGAATGTCTGGTCATCTTGGGACAAAGACTTAAGATGCTAAACTGTCAAAGGAGCCAAGAGAACAATTACTGTTATGCAACATTAAAGAAGCTTAATAATATAAAATTGAAAGGTGTTTAATTTCCAAAATAAGTTTTTGTAAAACAGAATCTGTAGATCAGGAAGATTTGGGAAAACATTGTGTTTTAGAAATTAAGAGAGGAGTCTGGCATCAGACTGCCTTGGGTTTAAATCCACATTTCTTTATCATTTATTTGCTTGTGTGATCTGACCCTTGTCTGGCCAGCTAAGCTTTTAGTTCCTTTATCTGTAAACTGGATTTCTATGAGATTCAAGTGTTCTTATACCTAGGAAGTGTTCAATATAAAACCTGTCATGTGAGTTTGAATACATGGCTGTGCAGTATTTAAAGTATTCAGACATAGTTTGTTTCACTTTTTGTTATGTAGTTTCTGGGTAAATTTTTGTGAAGAGTTTTCACTCATACAATTTCCATTTGCAAATTCACCATAGTAATGCCACTGAAAATTTTTGAGTCAATATATAAGTATAATGGATTCAGCTTATAACCAAGTATTTAAGTATTTTGGAATTCATATGCTCTAGAGTCTCTCACAGTAAATCTTCTAATATGTACTTTTGTTCTAATGAATATTTTTCCATGTGAGGTACTTCCCTCAGGATACCAAATTCTTATTGAAAAATGTGTAGAAATGGGTTTGGAAACATAGACAGGCAATTCCAAAATTATAAACATGCTGGCGGCATAATTAAACTTTTAAATGGAAAACTTTCATTGAACCGAAATGGCCAGGAGAAATGATAAAAAAATTTCCTTGATGGAATTTTTATTTATATTTGTATGTGTATCTCTTTTTTTTTTTTGGAACCAGGGATTGAACTCAGGGACACTTGGCCACTGAGCCACATTCCCAGCCCTATTTTGTATTTTATTTAGAGACAGGGTCTCACTGAGTTGCTTAGGGCCTTGCTAAGTTGCTGAGACTGTCTTAGAACTCGCGATCCTCCTGACTCACCTCCCAAGTTGCTAGGATTACAGGCGTGCGCCACCACGCCCGGCTTGTATGTGTATCTTTATACTGATATTCTTGATTTGTGTGGAGAGCAGGCAATTGTGCAGCATGTGCATGCGTGCTCACATGCACATATATGTATACACCCCTCCCAGCCCCGCAACACTGAGTATCAAACCCAGGGCCTTGTGCATACTAGGCAAGTGATCTACCACTGAGCTACGCCCCTAACCCTCATTATCTTTTTATAAATGTTCCTATTAGTGCATTCTAGTTATACACAAGAGTGGGGTTCATTTTGACATAATCATATATGCATGGAATTTAATTTGTTCAATTTCAGTGCCCAGTGCTTCTTTTTCCCTCCCCTCCTCCATTCTCCTTGCTCTATTCTACTAGTCTTCCTTTTATTTATCTGTTTATCTATTTATTTATTTTAAAATTGGCACTTTATGCATATACATAAAGGTGGAATTCAACGTGGTATATTTGTATATATACATAGCATAAATTTTTAGTTTCATTCTGCAATTCATTCCTTTTTCCATCTCTCTTCCCTCCATCTCAATTGTCTTTCTCTCTATTGACCTTCCCTCTATTTTTGTGAAATCTTCTCCCCACCAACTTTTCTCCCTTAGTTAGCTCTTGTTTCTGCATATGAGAAAAAAATTCAACCCTTGACTTATTTCACTTAGCATGATGTTCTCCAGTTTCACCCATTTACCAGCAAATACAATAATTTTATTCTTCTTTATGGTCAAGACTCCATTGTCTATATATACCACATTTTCTTTATCCATACATCTGCTGACAAACACCTGGGCTGGTTTCATAACCTGGCTGTTGTGAATTGTACTGCTATAAACTTTGATGTGCTTCAATCAATATGTTATTATGCTAAATTTAGTTATTTTGGATAAATACAAAGGAGTGGGATAGCTGAGTCATACAGTAGTTCCATTCCTAGTATTTTGAGGAAACTACAGACTGCTTTCCAAAATAGTTTACTACTTTGCAGTCCTATCAACAATGTATAAGAGAACCTATTTTCCCACATCCTTGTCAGAAATTGTTATTTGTATTCTTAATGATTGCTGTTCTAACTGAAGCAAGATATCTCATTGTAGTTTTGATTTGCATTTGCCTGATTATTAGGGATGTTGAACAGTTTTCATGAATTTTTCATTTATATTGCTTCTTTTAAGAATTATCAGTCTTTTGCCTATTTATTGATTGGCTATTTGTGTGTGTGTGTGTGTGTGTGTGTGTGTGTATGTGTGTGTGCACGCTCAGCTTTTTGAATTCTTTATGTATTCTGGATATTAATTCCTTGTCAGAGGAGTAGCTAGTAAAATTTTCTCCTATTCTGTAGGTTTTCTCATCACAATCTTAATTGTTTCCTGTGTTGTGCAAAAGCTTCTAAAGTTGATGTTGTCCCATTTATTGATTATTATTTTTATTTCTTGGGCTTTAGGGATCTTGTGAGGGAAGTTGGCACCTGCTCCAATATGTTGAAGTGTTTAGCCTATGTTTTTTTTTTTCTGGCATTTGTAAAGTTTCTGGCCTGATTCCTAGGACTTCAATCCATTTTGGCTTGGCTCTTGTGCAGGGTGAGAGGAGTCTATTTTCATTCTTCTACGTATGGATATATCCAGTTTCCCCATCTTTATTTGTTGAAAAGGCTATCTTTTCTTCATTGTCTGCTTTTGGCACCTATCATTATTTGCCCATGATATGAGTCTATATTTAGAGGACCCAAAGAACTCCACCAGAAAACTTCTAGAACTAATAAATGAATTCAGCTAAGTAGCAGGATATAAAATCAATATACATAAATCTAATGCATTTCTATTCATAAGTAATGAATCCTCTGAAAGAGAAATTAGGAAAACCACTCCATTCACAATAGTCTCAAAAAAAAATAACCTTGGGAATTAATCTAACAAAAGAGGTGAAAGACCTCTACAGTGAAAACTATAGAACACTAAAGAAAGAAATTAAAGAAAATCTTAAGAAGATGGAAAGATCTCCCATGTTCTTGGATAGGCAGAATTAATATTGTCAAAATGGCCATACTACCAAGTGCTAAATAGATTCAGTGCAATTCCAATTAAAATCCCAATGACATATCTCATAGAAATAGAGCAAGCATCATGAAATTCGTTTGGAAAAATAAGAGACGCAGAATAGCCAAAGCAATCCTTAGCGGGAAGAGTGAAGCAGGAAGTATTACAATACTAGACCTTAAATTATACTACAGAGCAACTTAACAAAAACGGCATGGTATTGGAACCAAAATAGACAGGTAGATCAATGGTACAGAATAGAAGACACAGAGACAAACCCACATAAATACAGTTGTCTCATGTCTTTTTTGATATCAATACCATGCTGTTTTTGTTTATATATCTCTGGAGTAAAATTTGAGAGCAGATATTGTGATACCTCCAGCATTGCTCTTCTTGCTCAGGATTGCTTTGGCTATTTTGGGTCTCTAAAGAGGATTCATTTAATAAAACAAACTATCCCCATAGAGATGGTCCTAGGTACCCAGTTATCAGCAACTACTTAAATCCATGTAGAAGTTATTTCACAGTCTTTGATTTAAAACTCTAGTTAATATGACAAAATAATTTCAGATTTCCCCATTCTGGTAGGAGACATGCCTGAATAAGTAATTAACAATTGACTTCTTTTTTTCTTCCCACTTGAGTCTATGCTACTAGTCACTTAACACCACTGGGTTACCTGGCATAATTCTCATAGTCTCCAGTGTTCTTTGCACTGTAGTGGATTTCATTTCTGTAAAGCAGCTTGAAGACACATGCCTTCCTAACACTAACATATCATTTTCTCTTCCAAGTGGCACAAATGGAAGTGTCCAGAATGTTGAGAAGTTTTGGCTTCTGCCTACACTGCTTTCATTATGAAGACTTAGCACAGACGTTTTCAACACAATAGACATTCCTCCCAGCAGACTACAGAATTCCTCTACAGTCACCACATTATAAATATGTTCCTCACTTTCTGTCCAAAGAATGTAACTCTATAGGTATGGGTGTATAGGTTGGGTGTGGCGTGGATAAAAAAAAGAACTATATTGAGTAGGAGTTGGAGAGTGGACATTCTTGTCTTGTTCCTGATTTTAGAGTAAAGGCTTTCAGTTTTTCTTCATTCAGTATGATTTTGGCTTTGTGTTGTTGTATATAACAGGTATAATGTTGAGATTAATCCCTTCTATTGCTACTTTCTCTAGAGTTTGTAACATGAATGGATGCTGTATTTTTTTTAAAGGCTTTTTCTGCATCCATTGAGATCATCATGCGATTTTTGTCCTTAGTTCTATTTATATGGTGAGTTGCATTTATTGATTTGTATATGTTGAGCCAAACCTACATTCCTGGGATAAAATCTACTTGATCATGGTATACTATCTTCTTAATGTGTTTTGTAATGTGATTTGCTAAATTTTTTAAAACTAGTTTTTAGATGTTGATGGAGCTTTTATTTTACTCACTTATTCATATGTGGTGCTGAGAATCGAACCCAGTGCCTCACACATGCTAGGCAAGTGCTCTGCCACTGAGCCACAACCCCAGTCCCAATTTGCTAAATTTTATTGAGGATTTTTGCTTCTATGTTCTTCAGGGATATTCATCTGTAGTTTTCTTTCCTTTGTATGTCTTTGTCTGATTTTGGCATCAGGATTGTACTGGCTTCATAGAATCAATTTGGAAATGTTCCCTCCTTTACTGTTTAATGGAATAATTTGAGAAGGCTTGGCATTAGTTCTTCTTTAAAAGGTCTGGTAGAACTCATCTGAGAATCCATCTGGACATGGACTTTTCTTTGTTAGAAAGCTTTTAATTCCTGCTTCAATATCATTACTTGCTATTAGTTTGTTTAGGTTTTCTTTATCTTCATGGTTCAATTTGGTTGTATGTGTCTAGAAATTTGTCAGTATCTTCTAGGTTTTCAAGTTTTTTGAAGTACAAATTTTCAAAATAGCTTATAATGATCTTCTTAATTTCAGAAACATCTGTGGTGATGTCTCATTTTCATCTCTAATTTTGTTGATTTGGTTTTATCTCATTCTTTTGGTTAGTTTGGCTAAGGGTTTATCAGTCTTGTTTATCTTTTAAAAGAACCTACTCTTTGTTTCATTGATTCTTTGTATTATCTTTTTAAATTCTCAAGTCCATTAATTTTGGCTCTGATCTTAGTTATTTCCTGTCTTTTGTTGATTTTTGAGTTAGTTCTCCCTTTGCTAGGGTTTTGGGGTATGATATTAGATTATTTATTTGGGCTCTTTCTGATTTTTAAATGTAGACCCTTAGAACTCCCTTCATACTATCCCAGAGATTTTCCTGTGTTGTATCTCTGTTTGCATTTATTTATAAGAATTTTTAAAATCTCTTCTCTCATTTCTTCTATGATCATTTAAAAGAGGGTTGCTCAATCTCCATGTATTTATGTGGTTTCTGTAATTCTTCTTGCTGTTGATTTCTAATTTTATTCCATTATGATATGATAAAATGTACTTTTTAATATTTTCTAAGACTTATATTATGACCTAGAATATAGTTTATTTTGGAAATTGTTCCATGAGCTGTTGAGAAGAAGATGAATTGAGCTGTTCAGGGGCAAAATATTCTATAGATTTCTGTAAGATCCATTTGATTTGTAGTATTATTTAGGTTGAAAGTATCCATTACGTCTCGATCTAGTGGAGGGAGTGGTGTGCTGAAATTATCCCATATTATTGTGTTAAGGTCTGTCTGGGAATTAATGTCAAGAAGTCTTTGTTTCATGTAGTTAGGTGCATCAACATTTAAGGAATAAAAATTTACTATTGTTTTATTTTCTTGTTGAATTTACCAGTATACAGTGAACTTCTTTGTCTCTTCTGATTAATTTTTGCTTGAAATCTGCTCTGTCAAATATGAGAATAGCTACTCTTGCTTGTTTTTAGACTTCAGTTGCTTGGAATATCTTTTTCTATCCTTTTACTTACAGCCTGTGGATGTCTTTGCTTATGAGACAAGTCTTGTGCAAACAGCATATATGTGGATCTTTTTTAATCCATTGTGCCAATCTATGTCTTTTAATTGGAGAGTTGAAACTATTTACATTCAGTGTTATTATAGATAGATGTTTGTTATTTCCTGATATTTTGGTTTATTTCCTATATTTAACTCAATCTTAATTTTTCTCTTCTAGGGAGCTTCATCCATTTGGGAGCTCTGTTTTGTTCTGCATGTAATATATCTTTAAGTATTTTTTTGTAGTGCTGGGTTAGTAGTCATATGTTTTTAGTTTGTCTGAATTTTTTTTATTTCTTTTTTGATTCTGAAAGATAGCTTTTCTAGATGCGACCCTCTTCACTAGCAATTGTTTTCTTGCTTTTAGGGTCAGAGTGAAGTGAATTTTAATGGTTTACTGTAAATGTGATCTCATATTTTTTTGTAGCTTTCCATATTCTTTCCATAAAATTTGTTTTAGGCATTTTCATTATGATGTACCTTGGAGAAGTTCTTTTTTGATTCTGTCTCTTTGGAGTTCTATATGATTCTTTTATGTGGCTGTCCATCTCATTTCTAATGTTTGTAAAATTTTCTGCTATTATTTTACTGAAAATGTTCTTCATGTTTTCAGTGGTCTTGGACTCATATATCAGTTGATGTGGATTCCTTCACCTCTAGTTGTTCCTCCTTGCAGCCTGGTCTTTGTTTGGGGTTGTCTCCTCAATTTTATGCATTAAAGTTTTGTTGGCGATCAAGTGGGGCTATTTCTTGTCTGAGCAAGGTTCTCTCTCACTTGACTGAGTTTTGAATGTAACTCAGTAGCAGGATCTCTTCACTATAAACTTGTACTATCCCAATCACTTCCCAGACCATCTTGGAAAAAGGTGGAAAAAGTAGTAACATTAATGTTAGAGACCAATGTACAGCCTTGCGTGATCAGTGCCTACTATGATAGCTGTAACACCAACTGCCACACAAAGAGAAATAGTCAAGTCAGTATTTAGCATCAGCAACAACAATAATCATCTATGAACTAAGTCTGGCCTTAAACATCAGGTGTCAACAATGCCCATCTTACTAATAATCACAACAACATGAATGGTGGGGGAGCAGGAATCATGTAAACTAAATAGTTCATATGATATTAAAATCACAATTTCTTAAGAGAAGAGAAAATGAGATACAAAGGCAAGAGATGACTTGAAATATTTAAAAAGTGAACAGAGGGGAAGCAGGAGAGAGGTAGCAGGTCACAGCTATAAAGAGGGAACAAAAAATAAAAGTAATAAAGAGACAGTGGAAGAAGGAACAAAAGAATTTGGCTATTAGAGAGGAAGAAAGTAAGGAAGGGGTAGTAAGAGGGGCAAAAACAAAGAAAGAAATATAGCATCAAACCAAAAGAAACCCACCAAAAACTCTACCTCTCCAAAGTAAAAAAAAGTCTAGATAACAAACGGGTGAAGAAAGAAATGATTAAAATAAAATAAAAATTATGTGAATGCATATATGTACATATACATGTATTTGTGGACAAGTCAGCTCCGTGAGAAAACGTGTGCACGCACACACACACACACACACACACACACACAAACACAGAATGGAAAAATTTTTTAAATTAAAAATAAAAAAGGAAAAAACCCATAATGAACAGTGATAGGCCTTTTTTCTTTCTTTTCTTGCTGAAGTTGTCAAAACTGTTGACAAGGATAGATGTTCACCACCTATGCTTTTGCACCAATCTTTTCATTTCTTTTTAGGCTCTGTACCCCATGGATTAAGGGCTAGGGGTTGTTAAATCTGATCTCGTCGTAATTTTCACCAAGATGTCAGCTGATGTGGCCTGGAACTGAAGCTGGTTATAGTAGCACTCAGCTTCCTGTCTCTTAGGAGATAGGACAGACTAGGGAATACTGGCAATTGGAGTTTTGTCTGAATATACTATATCAATCCAAGCAGGGCTGTTTCAGAGTTCTAAGGGGAAGGTCCAGCTGGTGGGATTTAATTCTGATCATCTTTTGGAACTTTGTCAGAAGGTATTTACTCCAGAGAGATTAGATTCATATCCCGCTGTTGCTGGGTAGATATCAAGCTCTACTGGACATCAGGGTCTCAGGTGTCTCTCAGAAATTCCACTCATGGAATGGGAATCTCACCCTTTATAGGTCTCAAATATTCCACTATAATGGATGTGGACTTTCCAGGATGGGATTTGGAGTGTAGACACATCACATCTATCTGACCTGTTTCTGGCCTCTCCCCAGCTGGTTGCCTGGGTTTCCAGAGACAATAGAAACACAAGCCTCTCTTCCCAGCCTGAATACCCTGTGCACAATCCTCTTTGCCTGTTTCAGTCATGCTGGACCAGGCACACACTGTACCCCATGGCAGGTGTTTGCTGGGAAAGTCTGGCAATACTTTTTATGAACTCTCATTCTCCTGCCACTGAAAGCTGCCCCTTGCAAATGGCTCTTGCCTCAATTCCCACCTACTGAGAGATTCTGAGCACTTTTAAATCATCAGCTTGCCCTGTTGTGTCTGGGTCAGTTAAGATAAGCCTCCTTCTCTACTCCACAGCTTCTCCCATGCCAAATATTTTTGCTGGGGTTTTCTATTTTTGTGCCTGTTACCCCACCCCTCTGCAGTGAACTGCCAGTACTTAAACCCTTGCCATCAACAAAGCTGGCGTGTCTCTAATATTTTATTTCTTGTTCTATGTTCAGAGCTTCCAAATTTCTGTGTCTATGATTATTTTATGGTCTGACTAATTATTTCAATGGATTTCTTCAGTAACCCACCTCACTGAAAAGCAATACTCCTGCTGCTCGAATTGAGCTGTGGCACAACTGATAAGTGCTCCCTTCTTCTAATCCACCATCATCCCATCCTCTCCATTATCTTTTTTAAAGAGATGATAATTGTCTAAAGTGTTAAGGCAGTTCAGTTTATCAAATGGGCCATTCAGTGTTGGATTTAGATTCTTGAACTGGAGTTTAGTGTGGTCAGATAAGTAAAAATATGTTAGACACTGAAAAAATTTAGAATCAAACAAGCCCCATCATGAAGTCTTTTAAACAAAAGTTGCAGGTTTTAAGAACAAGGATAGGAAGTATTGTGCAGTAGTAGAGCACATGCCTAGCCTGTGTAAGACCCTGAATTCAATTTTAAGTACCACCCCACACAAAAAAAGGTAAATAAATTTTAAGAACAATAATGTTTATAGAAGATATTGATATACACACAATCTTTTAGGATCTGAGACTGTAACTACTTTCTAACTCTAAATAAACACTTTGGATATACAAAATAATATTCAGTAATTATAGCATCTATTTTAAAGTATTTTTAAAAAAATCTGTACTGACCACATAATCCATGTAAGTTAACGAAAGCTCTACTAAAACTGGAATCAGGTTTTTTTTAAAACAAGGACAGAGAAACTTATAAAATGTAATGGGGAAATAGGAGAAGTTAATTTTCTGTTCAACTTTGATTCTATAAATATAGATTTATAGATTTAGGAGTATAAATGTAATTATGAATGCATTTGTCTGCAACATAAAACAAATATTTAGGATTTGAGGTTGACAGAGACCCTCCATTTGTTACATAGTGCAGAATGCCTTTCTGATAGGCATAACTGGACTTGAGATGAGATGATTTCAGTCCAGGGATTTGGGGACCAGACTAGAGGGTTGTGGCAAGGGGTCATAGGAAGTTTCCAGAATGAATGATTGGTAGAGACACTAACCTTCTTTGTAATATCTTTTATATGCATTGCTTGTATAAATAAAAGTATAGATAAATAAATATTATTGATAGGGAAGCCATTGTTATAATGCAGGCAATCATTTTGGCAAGGACACAGAAAGTGGGATCAGTAGGAACTTATTGCTGACAATAGTCAGAAGGCCAGGTAGGCATATAGCAATGGGATGCTATATGCAGCAGAAATCCAGCCTTAATGACTGTAAGTAAAAAATAGACCTGTCATCTGAGAGCAAATCATCAAATATGTGTTTGTAATGTTAATAACCATAAAGCATTCAGCAAATATGAATGTGATATTGTTTCTGCCCATTAAGAAATTTACATATGGTAATGGAAGAATGTGCACACATGTTCTTGTCCTCTGTGTTGAAAACATCAGTGGAACATGCATAGATAAATAGAAAAACCAAAGGAGAAAGAAGGAAGTTTAAGGACAGTACTGACTAAATTTAAATATTGGAGTAGTCAAAAGGTATCGTCACAAACTTGTTCAATGTAAGAGAAAAGGATTAGCTAACAAAAGTTTGTTATATCCATAAAAGTTTAAGTGCACAGCATAGCCCTTTCACGAGCTGTTGCAAGAATAAATCAGTAAATTTAAAATATAAAAAATGATTTATTCATTTTTTTATTGGTGTTTAAACTGAGTACTAAATGTTTTCTTCTATCTAATGCATGGAATTGTTGATAAAATCATAAATGTAAAATATTCTATAACAACTGTTCTAGGTTGCTGTCTCCAGTATATCACAAAGTGCATAGCTTTCAATGTTTTGAATGGTTAACTCTCAATTTTTCCATGATTTGCCTTTTTATTTTGCATCTCCTCTAAATTAATTCTTGTAAAATGTGGGTAATACAAACAAGCCCCACTGTAAGCCTGTCTAATGAATTGTTTTCTTAGTCAATTACAGTGCATGCCACAGACTTGGTAAAAGGAAATTAGGTTCTGTGATGGGATTATAAATCATTTTGCTGAGATGGATGAGAAAACTGATAGCTTTGAATGGAAGGGGAACTTGGAAATCTTAAAAATAAGAACAAACTTTTGATTCTTTATAATATCTTTTATATGCACTGCTTATGTAAATTATTTTTAATCTTTTAAAAAACTACTCCTTGGTTTTACTTGTTTTCAGGACTTGCCTTCTTAAATATTATTTTAAACTATAAATTTAATATATTTATTTCATCAATCAATATAATTTATCCATCGAATCCCAAATGTAATTTGTTTTTGTTTTTAATGAAGTTGATACTTAATAATGAATTCTCTTACAAATTCTTATATATAATTTTTATGAGCTTTAGAACTTTGAAATAGTAACACATCACATTTATGATGTATCTTAACAAAAATTTGAAATCCAAAATTGATTATGTAAAATTTGAAAAATTTGCACCATAATGCAGTTTTATATGCATTTTACAATATGTATGCATATATAGCCCTTGCATGGAGATAAACACAATCTGTGGTCACTACCAATAAAGTTCTTTCCCTTCAGTGGACCCAAGTTCCCCCAGGGCCCTGAATAGATCTCATAATTCATGGCTTTTCACATCCCTTTTAGGTAGTAGACCTATGGTCTTAAATTATACAGTCTCAACTTAGTACTCATTATGCTTGTAATAATAAAACTGTGACTTTGGTTTAAAATTGAGGCTCCCTCCCCTCAGCTTAGAGTCCAGTTTCCTGCATGCGGGGAAGAAGGACAGAGTCAGCTGCAACTCTTTTTATCCCCCTATCTTGTGCATCTACCTGTTTTTGATATCCAGTGTTTTAGCAGCAATTTCTGATCTCTCTTGGGGTATAGTGGTAAAGAAGACATAAAAGAGCGAGAAAGTTTTTACCTGACTGGTATTGTCTTAAATTGGATTGATGATTAAAGTTGATTCTTTAATTTTTGGGCACTTTACTCACCATCCTTTTGAATCACTTACCTTATGTCTCTTTACCAACAGGGCAGTTATCTTGACTCAAGCTGGCCACTTATTCCCTCTTCAGTCTGTATGCATATAAGGACACCTACAGTTTCATATGAGGTTTCACTTCCTCTTGAGGTGGCTCTCTTGGAGAGACTTAAGATGACCTCTCACCAGTACTCTCTCAAATATGGCCCACATATGGCACATGGGAAATATACATTCTTTGATCCAAGAAATTCAGGAAGTATAGACTTATTCTGTCACACAGTCTTCTCCATCAGAGCAATTAAATAGCTAGCCACTACCTCAATTTTAGATTTTCTAGGAATATATTAGGCTTTATTACACCATATTACTATGAAACTTTGGGGGCTATACATTAAACTGAGAGGTAGGGACAGGCACCTACAAACCCATATATAAACTTCCCCATGCACAGAGTGTCTCCTGAAAATTTGCTTTCAAAATTATGATGTTAATGTCTAAATACTTACTCTCATACCCTTAACATTGAGATGATGTAGTGTAAGAGGAATGTGGTTTTTAGATATTTCTTTTTGAAGTATCATTCTTGACTTGGTATCTGACTTAGGAATGCCACATTTAATATATTTTGTGTCTCAATCAAAATTAAAATTTAGCATATTAATAAAATTTATAAAATGAAAATTTAGCCTAAGTGAGTTTGAAGGTTTTTTTCCTGTTAAAAAATGCCCTGGTTCCAATTTATCATAATTTTGTACATCTTGATATTCAGAATATATAATGAACCAATGAAGCAGAAAAATGTAATTGAAAGAATAAAGATTTGTTGAAAATACATGTAATGAATTTTTTTGGTGTTCATAAAGTTTATTTTCATGTATACTTTTGTGGATGTGTTTAAATATTTTTTCATTTTCAAAGATTGGTGAACCAAAATTATGTCTAGTATACTTTCCTCCCATCTTCATGAGATAGGCTAAATTTATTTATTGCAAATTTCAAACTTGATGTCTTTTTACTTTAAAAATACTTCAAATGAGCTGGGCATGGTGGCACATGCCTATAATCCCAGTAACTCAGGAGGCAGAGGCAGGAGGATTACAAGTTTAAAGCTAGCCTCAGCAATTTAAAGAGGCCCTAAGCAACTTAGTGAGACCCTTTCTCAAAAAATAAAATAATATAAAAATGAAAAGGGCTATGGATCTGACTCAGTGGCAAAGCACGTTGGGTTAATTCCCTAGTACTAAGAAAGAAAGAAAGAAAGAAAGAAAGAAAGAAAGAAACAAACAAACAAACAAAAAATTCTTCAAATGTTTCTTATTAGTAATAGGTTTTAATAATAATAAAACAATAAGGTTCTCTTGTTTCTGTGGGAACATCTTGTTTATAGGGAAAATAACACTTTTCAGCACTTTCATTTTTATATTGGGGGATTTAAGAGTAAATATCTAATTAATATCTAATAATGTGGGTAAATATCCAGAATAAGTTAGAATCAGAGATAAAGATTCATATATCATTCAATGGAAGGTAGAAGAATGGGTGATCCTAAAGAATTGTCTGTGGAGGAAATTTGTATACTGGCAGTCCTCTTTTTAGGGAAAGAAGCATTTTTTAGGAGTCTAGGGCCAAAAAGATCCAAAAAGTTATGAAAAGTACCAACATGGTGGGATTCATAGAAACCAAACAAACATACTTCAAGGACAACCTGCAACAGAAGAGTGAAGAAGAATGATAAAGAACCTCTGGCTCTGACATGAAGGAGACAGGAAAGAAGCTTGATTATATGACATCAAGGAAATAAAAGCAGGAGGTTTAGACCCTCATTTGAACAAAAAGCATGGGGGCAAGATAAATGCTATGGGAAATAAAATAATAGCTAGAAAAGGAATAGAGGCAAAAAAAAAGTATTTGTTTTTAAAATGAGAAATTTGTCAACGTTTGAAGGAGTTAGTAACATGTGAGAGATTAAAATAAAGATAAAATAAAACCGTAACTCTACTGAGATGGGGAGATGAGAGTGGGAGCAAAGAGTCTCTGTAGAACATGCAGGATTTAGAGACCAGGTGAAAAAATCAAGTTTTAGAAAGGAGGCGAGCCACTTCTTTGGGGAGGGGAGTTTTGAAGGGAGTATGAGAAAACATGACTAATAACCCAATGCCCAAATATCTTGAAGGTACTTAATGAGAATTTCTTTGGTGGGTAGTGAGGAGGGAACAAGAGTTAGTATTATTTCATTTCCCAGAGTCTGAGGATGCCATTATGACACCGGATCATGGAATGGTATTGAGAACCCACTGTTTAAAATTCTGTCGGGTAAAATTTTGTTTGCATTTTATATGTATTATCATTTAGAAATGTTAGAACCAGAAATTAAACAAATTAGGTTCTTTAAAAATATTCATATTTTTTAAGGAAGTCAGTTTTTTGTGTCAAAAGAATCTGGTATTATTATTTTTACCAAATTAAAATATCATGTACTTAAAGCTAGAACTCATGCAATTTCAAGTGATAAAAGCCAATCTTTTTCTCTGAAATGACTCTGCTGGAGTATAACAGATGCTTCAGATATTTTATTTTAGGTAGCTGACTCCATTGCTTTGATCCTGAGGTGGTGCTGAAAGAACATGGAATAGGGTGTGGCAGGAGAAAGACACTTTTGGCAACAGGGAAGTAGGGGGAGCAGGGAAAAGATATAGTTCCCAAGGGTACACCCTCTAGTTACCTACTTTCTCCAACCAAGACTCCCCTGCTTATAGTTTCCCAACACTGCCCAGTAGTCCATTCAAATTATTAATCTATCAAATGGATTAATCCACTAATGAGGTCAGAGCTAGTCACTTCCCAAAAACTCTACCTCTTGCTGTACCAGACACCAAATTTCAATACATGAGCTTTTCAGGGACATTCCAGATCCAAAATATAACATCATGATATTCATAAAAATCCGGGGAAAAGATTCTTTAAAGGAAGTTTTACAGTAATTTTTATTGGTGCATTACAATCACACATAATAGTTGGTTTCATTATGCCATATTCATATACATGTACCTTATTTGATCAATCTCATTCCCCAGGTCCTTCCTTTTCCCTCCCTTGCTGTCTTCCCTAATCCCTTGCTCTGCTCTACTAATTTCCATTTTATTATTGTTACCTTAATTAGTCCATTGTAATTATATATATATACACATATATATATATGATTGTTTTATAATTTTAAAAAGAACAAAGTAGCAAAATTTCTACCTCTTGTTTCATACTTTGTAACATCCATGCCCTGGAAAAATGCAGAATGATTTGACAGGGAACTAAAAACAAACGAAACTGAAACCCTAATAGAAAAAAGTAAATTTGAATATCTCAAGATATCTGGAGAGTAATGAATCAGAGAAAGATGAGAACAAAAACCCAAAGGAAAAGATCATTAAATTTGCCTACATAAAAATTAAGAACTATATTTAAAAAATGCCAAAAGAAACAAAATACATGAAATTGAAAAAATATTTGTAACAGATGTATTTTTTATTTATAAAGAACTGTAGATATTGTTAATGAAAACAAGATATTATTAGATAAGTGGATCAAGAATATGAAAAGATGACTCACTTTAAAGTGGAAACAAATAGAAACCGTATGAATATTTAATCCTGATGATAATCAGCAATAATAAGTGCTATTTTACACAAAAATTAGCAAATAAATACTTTTTAAAATGATGCTTCTCAATTCTAGTTTGATGTCTGTAGGAAAACCGTTTTCACACATTAGCAATGACAATGCAAATTAATGTGATCCTTTTGGAAAGGTAATTGACATTAGATCAAGAACCACAAAACTGTTTTTATTGATCTAATTATTTCATTTTGGGCCTTTAACATGCAGTAAATAAACTCTTGGAAATGAGACTTAGAATATCCAATTTTCAGAGATTGTTTAAATTATGGTATGTACGTTCTCTGGAATGTAATGAGTTTAAACTAATATACATTTATGTATATGATGATTGAACTTACAAATTAAGGGTATCAGGTCATCTGTTGCTATGACACAAATCACCCCCAAACTTCTTTAAACAACAACAATTTATTTAGCTTATGATTGTGTACTTTGGGCAGAGTTTGTTGGGGAAGTCTCCTCTCTGCTTGATACAGTATCGCTTGGGAAGGCTCAAGTTGGGGTAGAGCATCCCGTTCTAGAGTTGCTCTCTTGTGTAGCTTGCAAGTTGGTGTTAGCTGGTAGCTTAGTTCTCAGCTGGGGATGAAGCTGGAAGGTCTTCATTTCTCTCCATGTTGACTTCTTCATGGGCTATTTGGGCTTTCTCATGGCATGGCTACAAAGTTCCAAGAGCAAAGTGTTCCTGAAGAACTAGGTAGAAGCTATCCTCTTTAGTCTCAGAAATCAAAGCATCCATTTCACTATAGTCACAAGCTGGCCAAGATTGAAGGGACAGGATATTGGACTACAGACCTCCATGAAACAGTCGTACTATAAGAAGGTTGTATAGAATAAGAAAAAGTTATTTGTTTCATGTTAAGAGAAAAAATGTACTCAAAATATTAGTGAAGTAGTGATTATAATCTACATAATTCATATCACTTCATATGGGGTTAAAACTGATATATACCTATAGAAATAATGTTTGAGAGAGGAATCCACAATTTTTTTATCATGATCTGATGCTAAGATTTTTTAAAAATGATTTTTACTATGTAATGTACCATAAATTAAAAGTGTAAGTATAAATCACATTTATTTTTTATATATGCTTATTGTAAAGAAAAAGTACAACTGTGATAATAAAATGAATATCAACTAACTTTATTAAGTACCCCCCCAAAAGAAAAGTAACAAAGAAAAAGAAAACAAGAGGTTTTAAAGATACTTCCTCACTATTTTCTAAACTTGTCTGAATATTTCCATTTTAATTTCATATTCTAAAAATGTCAGTCATAATTGAGAGTGAAATGAAATAATCCCTAAGAAGCATTCACCAGGTTAGTTACAGGAAAAGTGAGTGCTCTCCCCTGGTGCCTTTCTGTTTACTATTTCATGTGATTAGAGCATGAGATCTGTTTTTTTTTCCAAAATTCCCTTGCACTGCCTTTTCAGAACTAAAGATCTTATATATATTTTTTCTTGTCAGCCTGTCTTTGAGTCTTTGCAGATCCTTTGAGAGTCCATATTCTAAGTCAGAAAAATTGAGATATTTTGAGAAAGCACTCTTATGCTAAGGAAATTTTCACTGAAGCATACATGATAACTTTCCTTTGGGGAAAAAAGTTCACACTCTGTTGAGTACTGTGGAAGTTCTAGAACACTGGAAATTAGTTAACATTTAGTTGGGAATGGTAAGGAGGCTTTTAAAGAAGCATTTACACTGATGTCACTACTTGTTTTTTTCCTATGAATGTATTTTCTAGTTTTATAAATGTGTTGTATTAATCATCTAACAACTGTTATATACTTTCCCAACCCCTCCCACCCCATATTCCTAATTAATGATCTGATATTACCCTGTTATCTTATGGCTTATCCCATGGCTTATGATTCCTAGTTCATTTATAGATACACATGCCCCAGATGTGTACGTGCATGCTTTGGTCTCAAAATTGGCCTCAACATTTTCTATTTGGACTAGAATCAAAGTTTATATTTATTGTCTATATTTTTAAGAATTATCTCTTCCTTTTATTTTGCTATTTGAAAAATTTAAATGAACAACTATTTCATAAAGCATATTCATCTTTCAAAGCTTATATATTAATGGAATGTTACACAAAGTAACTATTACAATCTTTCTGAGAAATTTGTAAAAGAAAATAGCAGCTGGCTAAGTGGTTATATTTATGCCAAAATAAACATATAGTTGCCATAAGAGCTGAGCATTTATATGGTTTATGTATAGAAGACTTATAAAATCAATGCTATTTTCATTCAGATTGGTTTGTGTGTGTGTGTGTGTGTGTGTGTTTTTTAAATGTGGAAAACTTCCTTTATGATCACTTAACATGAACCAGAGCCAGGAATTCAATGAATTGTTAATATAGACACATTGCAGACATAGGAGCTTTTACATGTGAAGGACACATAGACATTCACCAAATTACACACATAGAAGTAGTCTTGGCATCTATGAGGATGCCTGCTGATACGAATGTGTATAATAGGGAGTTATATAGTCAGGAAGGACAGGAAAGGCTTTCCTGAACAACTGCAGCTTGAATTCAACCTGTGGGAAGATGTATTAGAAGTGGTTGCCAAGCTAGAATGTTATTCCAGAGAAAGATCCTTTGGCAGGAGGCAAAGCACATGAAAAAACTGCCTTTGCACTCAGAATCTAGTTTTTAATTTTACTGATAACTTGTGCTAATACCCTTGTCTAATACTGTTCTTTTACATAAGCTTCATGGAGACAATGCAGCTGGTTCCTTTGGAAAATGTGTGCTAATTTATGTTAGGGACCTAGAGTAGGTATGATAAAATTCCAACCATTTAAAATTACATCCTCAGCTATTGATATTAAAAATCAAAAGACACTGTTAGGTCATGTTAAAGGTCATTTAAACCAAATTCTATCCTAACTGTTGAGGAAATAAAATATGGATGATCTCCACTATTTTGGTTTCTATTTAGCTTCTTCAGAGTGACATGTAATTACATTTATCAGTTGTCTGATTTTAAATTTTGGATTTACCTTCCTATCTGATAACAATCTTTCTGTTTCTGTATTTAATACATTGAAAAATCATAGACTTAATGTTAACACAGAAGCATTCTAGAGAGGCACATAAATATACAATTTTAGAATTTAGACTTTGGGGATTGTTCTCATCATTTCCTTCACATGCAATATTGCAAAATGCTAGTAACTCTGGATTTAAGTAATATTGGATCAAAATGATCTTTGCATATAAAAATATTCATATGCCAAGAAGATGTGTGCATGCCTACTTGAGAGATACTGAGCAAAGGTCCAAAATAGACTTGGACCATATGTATTCATAGCATAAAGACATTCTTACATTGAAGTAATTTAATTCAAAATTCAAAATTTTAAAACTATTATGTTGGGTGGCAGATGACATTGAGATGTTAATCATCCAATTATTTTTTTATACTCAATTCTTAAGTTTATGTGAAAAATAAGCTTGTTTATTCACGTGTACTACCAATTTTAACTTTATATAATTGCTAAGTTTAATTATATAATTATATAAATTACATTATATAATTGCTAAGAAAGCCAAATTATATACCTTTCCTGTTGCAAGCATATAAAAGCAAGGTAACATTTCCTTTAAATTCAAGAGATATGAGCTCATAAAATTTTCATTTATGATTATATCCTTAATTTTGAGAGCCTTTCTTTCAGAAGAGGGATTTTTGTCCATTATTCTAAATTGTTTTATTAATTTATCAAACCAAACAGATGTCATGAAGTAAAAGCTATCTATTCCATTGCTTTTTCATTAATTACTTTTTAGCTAGATAATCCCTTCTTAAATTGAAGAAGCAATTCATGACCCCAAATAAAGTGCATTGCCTTCATACATACTTACTGTATGTTTTGGCTCATCAATGGGCCATCTTTCAAGTTAGGCTTTGAGGACTCTTCTTTTGCTGTCATGTCAGCAGAGTCAGCTTTTCAGTTCATCTTGCTTACTGAATTTTACATACAGACCATAAACTGTATGCTGAACTTATTGAAATAAAATTTCAGTTTTTATTCTCTTCTGCATAGGGTATAATACTAATATTACACATTCATACATATTTAGTTTGAAACTAAGTGAAGTTAACTGATAATTTAATAGTTCCCTTGCTTTATGTCCTTGTATCTAAACATTTAACTGCTTCTCTTCAGTCTTTTCCTTTCTGTTCCAGAAGTTCACTACAAAGAATTTATCAGTTGGCTAATTCAGTTTAAAACATATGCCTAAACTATAGTAGGAAAGGATTTCTTTTCTTTTTGACTAGATCCCATTATTCCACATACATACTATATATGCCATTTTTCTCCCTTCTTCATGAACTCAGATTAAGATTCATAATACATGACTTGGCATTGTCTGTAAGGAAAACACAGCTCAGTTATTCACTTTGGCTGAGTTCCCTAGGGGATTTCTGACATTGGGAAAATTATACATATAATAGACAAACTGTTAACTCAAAAGTAGTGAAGAACTTAACACTTCAGTAGGTAGCTTGTCCCTTCAATTCTCTGCTTTCATGTGGAACAAGCCTGTTTCATTTGCTGGTACTGGGTATTGAACCTATGGGTGCTTTACCACTGAACTGCATCTCCAGACCTTTCTTAATTTTTGTTTTTTGTTTTTTGTTTTTTGTTTTGAGAGAGGATCTCACTAAGTTGCCAAGGTTGGCCTTGAACTTGTAATCCTCCTGCCTCTGACTCTCAGGTTGCCGTGATTACCAATGTGATGTGCACCACCGTGCCCCACTGAAAGAAGGATGTTTTGAACAATGTGTGATGTAAAGTGACAACATGGTTCTGTCATTTGGCGCCTGACAAAAGCATACCCATTTTCCTTATTCTATGTGTTAGGAAAATTAGCAAGCATTAGTTAGTTCATGGAAGCTCAATGAATATTTAACATAGCAGATCTTATCAGGTCTGTGGTATTCAGTTGCATGACAACATATTTGCATATGTAGGCAGGGGAGGGCAAAAAACTTGCTGCTTGTACATTTCACTGGCCTCACATCTTATGGAGGGGCCAAATTATGCAGTAAGTAGGCTGTGTTCTTAACAGAATATTTCAATTATCATAATTGACATTGTACAAAGTATTCCTATATCTAGGCTCCTTACTAAGGGCTTTGTAAGAACTGACTCATTATTTTTCACGTCCCTTTGAGATACTGATATTATTGATTCCAGTCTTGGAAATCAGGATCTGGTCCTTGTTCCTGGTGTTGAAGATTAAACACCTGAGAAACACCGAGGCAAGAGTAGAAAGCAATTTTCATTTAAGGGATAGGGACCCAGAGCTGGTGTCTGTGGGAGTGTGTGTGGGGGGGTTGTTGCAGTTTTATAGATCTCAGGTTTCTTTCTATCTTGCCCCAGTGAACAAAAGGCAGGAAAAGAACCACCCAGAGGATACTCATTAGTAACTCCTTGTGTTGGAAGGACTGATTTCCTGGAGGTGTCAGTAACCTTGAGAAGGTGGGGAAGTGCTCTGGGGGTGTTAGCATTTCATTTTCTTTTCTTTGAATTAGCCCCCATCTTCCTGACCTGATCATTTATTGTCTACACTGACTATCTGTCCTTTGCCCTGTCTCATTATCCCCATTTTGGAACTGGGAAAACTGAGGAGAGAAAGGTTAAAAAGCTTTCTCAGGTACTGTGATGGTACATGCTTGTAATTCCAGAGGCCCAGGAAACTGAGGCAGAAGGATTACAAATTCAAAGCCAACCTCAGCAATTTAGTGAGGCCCTAAGCAACTTAAGGGAGACCCTGTCTCTAAATAAAATGAACAAACAAACAAAAAGAAACTGGGGATGTGGCTCAGTGGATAAGCACCCCTGGGTTCAATCCTTGGTAGGAAAAAAAAAAAAAAAAAAAGGAGACACTTTCTCAGGGTAACACAGAAAGAATGTCTGAACCAGGATTTGAATTCAGGTATCATAGCCTAGGGTACCTCTTAATCATTGTGTTATGTTTCATGAGGTCAGAGCCCAGTTTGTTAGGTTAAATGAGGAGACCAATAAAAAAAAACCTCAAAATCTAAAAGCACATACTGGGGGTGATGTTCAGAAAACTACATTCAGAAGTGAGCAGAAGAGATGTCACGAAGAGTTTTGGTTGTAATGTAGATGACCCATTCCAGGAGGGAGAGATGTGACATAATAGCATGCCTACTGCCAGTTGTGAATGGGTTTGGAACCTGGCACAAAGACTCAGCGAGCCCATGGATGGATCTACACAAAGCAAGAGCCTTAATCCAAGAACAGGTTTGTTATTCTTCTGACCTCCTTTGAAAGCACCGTCGTGGTATGGGTATATGCCATAGGTTGGGTATATACCAAGGTCGGCAGAAGTTTTGTATTCTCCAAAGCAGGTGCTGGTGATGGCAGTTAAGGGTTGGAGGCTTCAGGGCCATCACATTTCTAACAGATAAACCACTCTTCTTTAATAGCATGAATACATGAAATCTTGTGCATGCTCTGCTATTACTTGGCTCTTTTTTATAGGTCCTTAGTAAATAAGAAATAACCCTGATCTTTTTATAAAAAGATCACCAGGTTATCAGCCATAAATGCTAATGTAATATTCTTATAGTTTTAAATATAGCACCAAGAACATCATTGTACAGTCAGCATTTTCTTTTTTTAAGCTTGTTTTTTCTCATTCTAACCATAATGGAATTTAAGCTCCATATATTCTTCTTTCATGGGTAAACTGAACCTACTTTGTATATGAGGGCAAATAGTCTGAAACCAGGGGCTATAGAAAATAGCAATTTTACATGCCCTTAGGCATCATACCATTTAATTTCCATATCAACCTTGGAAACTAAACTATATTCATCTCCATTTTTCAGTTGGCAAAACTGAAACCCCCAAAATCGCACAAAGTTGCAGGTAGTAAGCATTAAATCTAGGATCAGGAGCTAGGTCTGAGGGATTCCCAGCCCATTGCTTTTATTATTTGTTGATCAGATATTGACAAAATACATATAGGCAACATTTCAAAAAGTGAAGTAGTAGAATCTGCCGGCTTCCTTTTGAGTAACAAAGGGTTACCCCAAGCTTATTGGAGAACCTGCCAGAAGCAGTAGCTGGTACACTCTTACCAATACTAAAAAGAATACTGGGAACCTTTTCCTGTTACTCTGCTATTACTTCTATCCTCCTACCCCCATCACCTACAGATACCCTGCATCCTGAGAGTTGAAAGTTCATGGACACCATTCCGTTCCTTTCACTTCTGAGCTTCTCTGGCTTTACATCTGAGCAAATTTCCCATGCTTCCTTGAATCCCAAAGCCTATAATCTCAGGTTCTTTGTATCTTACAAAGTTGATTTAGTACTGCTGCAAGTAGTGCTGTGTTTTTCCCTCAGACTAACCTATCCATTACAAAATGTGGACAGCCATGTTGGTGCAGTTGTGTACTACAGATTCTTCCTTAGGTGTAAATTCTAGCTTGTAATTATTCCTAACCACTACAAAGGCTAGGTGAAATTAACCTTTTACATAAAAATGTCTGGCAAGTAATTTTTTTCTCTTTTTTTTTTTGGTACTGGAGATTGAGCCCAGGGGCACTTAACCACTGAGCCACATCCCCAGCCCTTTTCTATATTTTTATTTTGAGACAGAGTTTTGCCAAGTTGCTTAGGGCCTTGCTAAGTTGCAAGTTCTGGCTTTGAACTTGTGGTCCTGCTGCCTCAGCCTCCTGAGCTGTTGGGATTTCCGGCATGCACCACTGTGCCCAGCTGGCAGGAAAGTTTTTGCTTTTACCTGGGATTTAGAATTCATTTTTATGTTTAGGATTTATTCCATTACGCCCATTTGTAGCACTTCATGATGTTTCTACGTGCAGGCAGGCAAGCATTTGCTCTGAGATTTATCAGGACATCATCATCTTCAATGTTGTGATTTATACTTCTCTCTGTAATTCTTTGATTTAGTATCAGAATATTGGATCAGGATAAAGCATGATAAAATGTTCTCTGAATAAATCATGCTTTTACTTTTTGTCTAGAAAATTCTTCTATTTAATTTCTGAGAAATACCCAGTCATCTGCGAATATAGCTCAGGTACCTCTATTCTGTGAAATCTTTTCTAATTCTAATTTAATCTATTTTTCCTCTTTGATCTTAGGTCTTTGTACAGACCACACCTTGTTGACTCTTAAATTTGTTGTAATTAGTTATATGTGACCATAGAATGCACTTTGACATATTATACATAGATGGAGTATAACTTTTCATTCTTCTGGTTGTACATGATGTAGAATCACACCCATCATGTAATCATATATGTACACTGGGTCATAATGTCTGATTCATTCTACTACCATTTCTACCTCCATAAACCCTCCCCTCCCTTCACCCCTTCTGCCTAAACCAAAGGTCTCGCTCCCTTATTGTGAATTAGCATCGATGTATCAGAGAAAACATTCAACCTTTGGTTTTATTAGGATTGGCTTATTTTGCTTAGTTTGCTGTTTTCCATTTCCATCTGTTTACTGGCTATAATTGCATTCTACTTTAAGGCACAGTAATATTCCATTGTGTATATATACCACATTTTCTTATCCATTCATCTGTTGAAGGGCATCTAGGTTGGTTCCATGGTTACTTAAGTTTTTAATAATAGGGAAGCAAAGCTAGAGGATTGGAGTAATATACATAAAGTTCAACATCAAATATAGACAGATTTGACACATGGGACTCTGGTCTTCCAGTGTGAGTTTCCTTCCACTAATAAATGGAAGGGTGGAAAGATCCTTCCCATGCATGAGATGGCTAACAGAAGTATATGTTATGCAGTGTCTGGTTAGGTGGACTTTTGCAGTCCTCAGAACTTATCCTCAGAATATGACTTGGAGTAAGAATCAGATTAAGTGTAGCACAACTCAATGTTGGTTGTAATATTTCACATCATTTTATTAATTCTTTTATTTAACCAAGTCAAATTTTGTTTGGAGATATAGTTTTAAACATACCTTTGCAGAATATCAGTAAAAAGTATTGCCATATATTATTTATATATGCCATATATTATTTTTATATAAAAATTCTTTAATAAATAGACCATACCTTCCTTTGGATATGAGATTAGATTTTTAATAAGTATTTTCTTTAATTTTATTGCACACATAGGATACAATAGCCTTTGAATTCTGTATCAATTTAAAAAGCACGAATTAACTATATAGCCATTTTTAGTTCTGACTTAATACCTATGGAAGAAGTTTGTCTAGAGGCAAGACCTCGTCAAAAACAATTGAAGTCTGCTCTTTGTGGCTTCTTTGTTTTGCTTGGGGTTTTATTTTTTTATCATTTAAGAAAAGTTCTTTTGTGTATACACCAATTTTTTGGTTTTTTCCAGTGCCATCCAAAGTACTTTAATGTGTCCCAGGAATTTCCACTCATTCAGTCCTCTGAATTCATTCTAGAAGTCTGAATTGTTGCAGGAATTATATTAAAAATGTCTCAGTATCACCCATAGAGTTTAGTTTTCCTCTAAGCAGAATCTGAGAAGGGATTTGGATGCCCCTTATTAATTTAGGGCGGGTCCTCAGGAAAAGGAGAGGGAAGAAAGCAAGACAAGGCAGGGGAAAAGCTAAGAAAGGATGTGGTCCAGCATCAGCATAATCCCACAGCTATCTGTGAACTGTACTGCAGAGTTGGTTCTACTTTGAAGTAAGGGGCTGGTCTTTGATACTCTCACAGTCCAGTCATTGGTTCTAAAGGAGGGCAGTTCTCCAGAGCTGTGGACCATTGGGAGTCATTAGCAGTCCATACATTATGTCTCAGAGTTTTTGTTCCTCAGACATTATTGAACAAGAAGTCATCATCAAGATATGACAATGAAAGATAAGTTCTTTCATTAAGAAAAATAAATCAGTAAATAAAAAATTATAATATGGTGATATGAATTCAAATAAGGAACACAGATCAAGGATAAGACATAGTTATTATTTCAGCATTAGAAATGAAGGTAAAAGAATTTCCAGGCAGGATATATGGGATTTATAAATTATGGACAAGACAGATGGTGGTGATGGTGGGGACCAGATTGAAGGATGCATCAGAGGTTCTGCATTTGTGAGTGAGGTGAGAGAAATTGAAACATACAGAGTAGACAGGTTCTGGTCATAGTGAAATATCCTCAGATCATAAAAGAGAGTTCTTTGATTACAAACAACAGAAATCAACTCTGCTAATATGTATAAAAGCATTTTATTGGAGATTAAGTGAATGCTCACAGTTAAAGGAAAATTGGAGGAACCAGCTTAGGTAGGGGTCAGAATTATATGTGGATCAAGATATCAGGGTTCAAATGAACATCCTCAATAGGATTATGCATTAGAATATAATTGGAACTTTACACAGTCTTGTGTTACTGTGCTCAGGAATTTTATTCTAGGGAGAGGGCATCTTATTGACAACTTTTAGTGAAAATTAGTATGACATGATTGAGGATCCTATCAATCTCTTATCCAATGAGAGTGTTATAAACTTCCAAGGAATATCAGAATATCATGATGAGAAATGGAACTATATACTAGGGTAACAAAGTACAAATATTCTATGTATTATGGAATGGAAGTTTGATTTTATTCTTAATATGAAAATGACCAGACACATCCTCTCTGGGAATAGGAGGAACGTGTTGCCCACAGGACCAGATAAAGAAGGAGTACAAGGGATTGACTGGGGCAAGGGATCCATCCCGTTATAGCAGGAAGTGGCAGGGCTAGTGTGGCTGGTCCAAGTAGCAGGGTACATATGTCGAAGAGAACCAAGAAAGTAGCAGGAGAGACAAGATTATGATTCCCTTACACATAAGGGCACAATCAGGATGATAATGGCAAAAACCAGAGTCAAGGGTCTTTGGAAAAGTGATCAGAGTCAAGACTAGAGGCATGAATCTCAGTAACATATATTTTGACAAGGAATGAAATGGATTAAAACAAGGTGAAGGAAAAAATGAGGACAGATTCCCAAGAAACAGCCTTTATCCTGGTTGTACTTGCATAGTTGCAGCACTGAGGGTTGGAAAGGGAGCACAGAGAGCCACAGAATATGTCTCCAGCATCAGAATTAGAATATTAAGACATTATTTAGGGTTTGGGGATTCTACCCTATCATGTAAGTTTTGTTTTTTAAACATCAGAGTGCTTTTAAGCTGTACATATGATGAAATGTATATCCCACCAATTTCCTGGGACCATAAAATGTACTGCACAAAAACATAAGCGCATGTTTTAATACAGTTGTTAACAGAGAGATTAATGAATTGGAGGAACTCTAGAGCCTCACCTAACAGGAAGGAAGCAGAATAAAATAATCATTAACCAAAGTCAGAATTGAAAAGAAGAAACAGGACTTTGGAGCAGGAGTTTAGGAGGTTAGGAACACATAGAATAGGAAACAGTACCTATAGGAGAAAACTTTTACCAAGTGTAGAGGGATAACAACTATAAAGACATTAAAGGAATATGAATAGGAAAAGAAGAGCTTGAACTATCCCTATTTGCTGAGGACATAATCCCAAGTTTAGAAGACCAAAAAAACTCCACCAGAAAATTTCTAGAACTCGTAAATGAATTCAGAAAAGTAGCAGGATAGAAAAATTAATGCCCATAAATCAATTGCATTCCTATACACCAATGATGAATAAGCTGAAAGAGAAATTAGGAAAACTATTCTATTCACAATCTCCCTCATCCCAAATACTTGAGAATCAACCTAACAAAAGATGTGAAAGACCTCTACAATGAAAATTACAGAACACTGAAGAAAGAAATTGAAGAAGACCTTAGAAGATGGAAAATCTCCCATGTTCTTGGATAGCCAGAATTAATATTGTCAATATGGTCATACTACTAAAAGCACTATACAGATTTAATGAAATTGCTATTAAGATTCCAATGATGTTCTTCATAGAAATAGAAAAAGTAGCCATGAAATTCATTTTGAAAAATAAGAGGCTAGAATATCAAAAGCAATCCTTAGTGAGAAAAGTAAAGCAGGAGGCATCACAATACCAGACTTTAAATTATACTACAGAGCTATAGTAACAAAACTGCATGGTATTGGCACTAAAACAGACACGAAGACCAATGGAACAAAATAGAAGACACAGAGACAAAGATACCTAAATACAATTCTCTCATACTAAACAAGGGTGCCAAAAACATACATTGGATAAAAGATAGCCTCTTTAACAAATGGTGCTGATAAAACTGGAAATCCATATGAGGTAGACTAAAATTTAACCTCTATTTCTCACCCTGCCCCAAACTCAACTAAAAGTGTATCGAAGACCTAGGTATTGACCAGAAACCCTGCACATACTCGAAGAAAATGTAGGACCAACACTCTAACATGTTGGCTCAAGAACTAACTTCCTCAGCAAGACTCCTAAAGCTCTAGAAGTAAAATCAAGAATCAATAAATGAGATGATACCAAATTAAAAATCTTCTTCACAGCAAAGGAAACAATCAAGAACATGAAGAGAGAGCCTACAGAATGGGAGAAAATATTTGCCACTGCATAGCATTGATTTCCAGGATATATAAAGAATTTAAAAAACTTAACAACAAAAAAACCAAATGACCCAATCAATAAATGGGCAAAGAAACTGAAAAGACACTTCTTAAAATAATAGGAACAGTCAACCAATACATGAAAAAATGTTCAACACCTCTAGCAATTAGAGAAATGCAAATTAAATCTACATGATATTCCATGTCATTCCAGTAAGAATGGAAATTATCAAGAATACAAGTAATAATAAATGTTGATGAGGATGTTGGGGTACATTGCTGATGGGACTGCAAATTGGTGCAAGCACTCTGGAAAGCAGTATGCACATTCCTGAGAAAACTTGGAATGGAGCCACCATTTGACCCAGTTATCCCACTCCTAGGTATATACTTAAAATCAGCGTATTATAGTGACACAACCACTTCAATGTTTATAGCAGCCCAATTTACAATAGCTAAGCTATGGAACCAACCTAGGTATTCTTCACCAGATGAATGGATGAAGAAAATCTGGTGTGTATACCCATGGATATTACTCACCCACAAAGAAGGATGAAATTGTTGCATTCACCAGTAAATGGATGAAAGTGGAGACTTTCGTGCTAAATGAAGTAAGTCAATCCAAAAAACCAAAGACTGAATGTCCTCTCTGATATGTGGATGCTAACAGACAAGGGGGAGGGGTGGAAAGGGGAGAATAGAAGTTCATTGGATTAGACAAAGGGGGATGAAGGGAAGGGAAGGGGGATAGAAATAGGAAAGATAGTGGAATCAATCTGACATAACTTTTCTATGTTCATATATGAATATACCACAGTCAACATATCATGTACAGCTACAAGAATGGGATCCTAATTAGAATAAGTTATGCTACATGTGTGTATAATATGTCAAAATACATGATATAAACATGTATATACATGATATGTAAACATGTATATCTAAAAAGAACAAATAAGGAAAAAATAGCCATTGAGCCAAATATTTGTGTGGTGTGTCTGGGCCATGAGTGCTCTGCTTGGGCCATCATTATCCTTTTGAAAATGAGGGAATTGGATATGAGGAAAATGTGGATGGATAAGGCATTGTTTGGTTTCTTTATTGTCTTGTCACCTATGTGATTTGCTTAGTACCTTTTCAAATATTTCACATTTTCCTTAACATCAATAATTTATATGTACTTCTAAACTTATAGTAATACAATGATAATGGCAACAATAATGTCACTAATAATAATGCCAATATTTTTGCAAAAGATCAGAAAAAATACAATAATAATTATAGCTAAAAATAGAACTTTTTAATTTAAAGCCAGAAATTGCATTGCTGTTTTAAGATTATGGGGGTTCTGCATGGAGTTCTAATTGATTGTCAGTAAATAGTGTGATTGAAGTGAATATTTATTACTTAAGTGGAAAATAACATTTTTATAATGGTTTGCTTACATTTTATACAGCTTTCAAAAGCTACACATACTTTATTCCTGGCACCCCTAGGTTCATGAAATTAAGTGACAGATGAATTCAAATGTGTTTGAAGACCTATGTACTATCAGCACAACAAAATTTCCTAACTGTCACATACTGAAAAATAGATGCTGGGGCTACACCATCTGTCTTATTGCTCTGTACAGCATGTTTTTTCCTCAGTTCTCTAATTACATATCTTCTTTTTCTCTTGCAAAGCATTTGCTAAAGGTATCTCATGAAAGAAGCTTGAAATTGAGCTCCTCCAGTTGGAAAATATTTTGTACTTGATTATACAAGGAATTGTTTGTATTTTTACCTTTAAAACATTTAATTTTAGTCTTACATTGCAGTTTTGGTTTTATCTAAGTTTCCCACATTATGTCATGGTAAGATTTACCTGAATCACCACACTTTTTCAGATCGCTAAATATTTTACTCAAGTAAATGATTGTATTAAAGACAGAATAAAGTAACCGATAATATTTCTACATATGCTATAAAACCACAAAGGTAAAAGAGCTAAAACCTAATCGAGATTTAATATAAGGAACCAAAATATTACCACTAGCATTTGTTAATCTAAATGCTAAAAATGACAGTTTCCAAAGCAAGTGGAAAACTCTTTCTTAAATCAGTGGAAAATAGGCACTGAGAAAAAAGTCTGCTTTCAAATTTCTATACTATTTTTTCTATAAATTGACATGGCAAGTAGTAGAAAAGAGTCTGTTAAAGAATAAAGTTTACTCGTCTTAGGAAAAATACGAGAAAAATGTTGAGAATGTCTAGAAGGTTTAAAAAGGAAGCTGAATTTTCTTAATATCATATTTCTCATACGTCTATCATTAATTTGCTCTGTAGACCCTCATCTGCACAAATTTATACTACCATCTAAGTTTTTTTGTTTGTTTGTTTTGTTTTTTAGGTTTACTTTAAAACTACTTACTTCCAGAAAGTCCTAAGTCTCAGTCAAAGCAACAGTATTTGTAAATAAAATTTAAAAATTTAAAACTGTCACTTCACATCATTCAGGTTTCCCACCATGGACATGCTGCATTGAAGAAAATTATGTTAAATGTATTCAGAAGGGAAATGTTTTGGATAAAGATGAGAGATTAAGCAGAGGGGGGAATTTAGAGAACTAAATACAGACTAGCATAATTATCAGAAGCAGGAATAAGTAACACAAATGGATGCTAAGTTTATCCAAAGCAGGTTTCTCCAACCATGCTGCAAGTGGGCATTGTGAGCCTCTTTGGAGACTTTTCTGTTCCCTCTTCCCTGCCTTTCTCCCCTCTTACCTATGTTGGTTATCTAGAATCAGAACAAGTATGGGTGGGGTTTTGGCTGGCCTCCTTTACTTCGAGGAGATTTGCTGCTGCTGTTCTTTTATACTTATCGCCATTCAAAAACCCCAAAGAGAAGGCTGTATTCAACCGTGTTGATTTGTCCCACTTATTCTCTATAGCTTTACTATAATATTTACATGGTATGTGTGTACTTTTTTGTATGTCTCTCTCCATACTTGTGTATAGTTTCATGAAGACAAGTTTCATTTCTGTGCTTTGTGTATTGCTATATCTTGAACTCCTATAACAAAATCTGGCATATGGTGAATAGTTAATAAATGTTTGCTAAATGAATTAATTAATGATTTTACATTTGATCATGACCTCATGTTCTTGGCCTCTGACTTGATAGCACATATTGTCTCTCGCCTAACCTCTAAAATTGATTTTTGTGCATCTGTGTAGGCACACAGAATAATCTCTTTTCTGTTTACCCCATAGCTTATCAAGGTACAAATTTATTTGTGAACTATTAATTTAGAGTTGAAACTCCAAAACAGTAGCTGTGGCCCTGCTAATTTTCTTGGTTTTATAAAACTTTAGTTTTGCAAAGTAATTTCCTATTGTTTTTCATGTAGCACCACTTATGGTTCAAACTTTTGTCATTTGAGATAAATGCTCCATTTTGAATGGCACATGCAAATGGTATGTTTTATGAGTAGTGATTTTGTGTAAAGCATTTCAGATTTTCCATTTCCTCTCTTATTTTGATAAGTATATGTTACTTCAGATATGTAGTAGTTTTGATCTTAAGTTAGTAAATATATTCTCTTTGTAGCTTTCAGAGGACATGTTTTAATATAACTTTATTTTTTAAAAACCTTCTTTATATTTCTTTAATGCTTCAAGTGTGTTTTTAAAAACATCTAATGTAGAGAACAGGTTGTATATATGGAATAATGTGATCACAGTGTATTTCTATCTTTTTTACAATACGTATGTGAAAGACACATAGTATTTTCTGCCAATGTACTAATTTCCCCTATTCTGAATATTTTCTCAATTTTTATTCTATATTTTTAGATTTTGAATATGTTTCACAAAACTACTTTTAAAATGTTCAATATATGTTTGAATTTTCATTACCCAAAAAACCTATTCTTATTTTCTTCCATTGCAATTGAGATCCAGTAGAGTGCTTTTTGTTGTCCTAACCTTTCAGCTGCCACTGCAGTTTCTAAATAACTGTCCTTAACTCTATAGGATTTAGTCTTTTTTCCTACCTTAGTCCCTCCAAATTAATTTCTCCCATAGTATTTCAATGATGTCCTTTAACCATTATTTTTATGTTTTCCCATCTAGTTGTTTTCAGTGTGATATTTGATCTTCTTTCATAATCTAGTTTATTTTTGCCTGAAGTAAAGTGTAGTTTAGTTTTCTGCTTTCTAGTTCCCATCCCTATGTATACCAAGGAGAGTGTTCAGGAATTTGAAAAGGAAAGAAAAATAAAACAAAACAAAAATCAAAAATTCACCATGGTCCAAATTGTCTTTACCACACACGAATGGGGTACATATAGATATAAGAGAAACTAGTGATGTCAATCTTACATGAAGGTTAATTAACATATAGTGAGTCAAAATTCAAAACACTTCTCTTACTATGACTAGGTATCAAACTCTAGGGGTATAATAATAAGATATTGTTTTCCTGAAGAAAAATTAATTCTTTACATGGCTGCCAGAATTTTAAAATAATGATTTCTTTGAATATTTTATCTTTTTACTCCTTCTAATTTTTAAAATTTTAGGCCTAATAGTATATAAGTTTTTTTAAAATATATTTTTAGTTTTCAATTGACTTTATTTATTTATATGCAGTGCTAGGATTGAACCCAGGGCCTCACACATGCTAGGCAAGTGCTCTACCACTGAGCTCTGACTCCAGCCCCTAGATAAGTTTTTACATTTATATTTGACAGATTTCAAAGATTTAGGCACTAGAACAAAGACCCTACACCTAATAGAAGAAAAAGTAGGCCCAAATCTTCACCATATCGGCCTAGGATCTGAGTTTCTTAACAGGACGCCTAAAGCACAAGATGTAAAATCAAGAATCAACAACTGCGATGGATTCAAGCTAAAAAGCTTCTTCTCAGCAAAGGAAACAATCAATAACATGAAGAGAGAACCTATAGAATGGGATAAAATCTTTACCACATACACCTCAGATAGAGCATTAATCTCCAGGCTATGCAAAGAACTCAAAAAACTTAACACCAAAAAACAAATAATCAATAAGTGGATTAAGGAACTGAACAGACACCTCACAGAAGAAGAAATAAAATCAGTCGACAAACATGAAAAAATGTTCAACATCTTTAGCAATTAGAATAATGCAAATGAAAACTACTCTCAGATTTTATCTCACCCCAGTTAGAATGGCAATTAACAAGAGTACAAGCACCAATAAATGTTGGTAAGGATGTGAGAAAAAGATACACTCATACATTGCTGGTGGGAATGCAAATCAGTGCAACCATTATGGAACGCAGTATGGAGATTTCTCAGAAAACTTGGAATGGAACCGCCATTTGACCCAGCTATCTTATTCCCAAAATGATGTAAAATCACCATAATCACCATATTACAGTGACATAGACACATCAATGTTTACAGCAGCTCAGCTCACAATAGCTAAACTATGGAGCCAACCTAGATGCCCTTCAACAGATGAAAGGATAAAGAAAATTTGTTATATATACACAATGGAATATTACTCAGCCTTAAAGAAGAATGAAATTATGGCATTTGCCGGTAAATGGATGGAACTGGAGAGTATCATGCTAAGCCAATCCTAATAAAACCAAAGGCTGAGTGTTTTCTCTGATATGCAGATGCTAATTTACAATAAGTGGGAGTGGCTAGGGAAGAATAGAGTTACTTTAGATTAGGTAGAAGGGAATGAAGGGGGTGAGGGGTTTGGGGGTTGGAAGGAGAGTAGAAGGGTATATAACTTTATGACTGTTGGGATTGTACATCAAGTACAATGATATGAATGAGAAATTATATTCTATGTTTGATGTTTCAAAGTACATTCTATTGTCATGTATAACTAGAACAAATTTAAAAAAATTAAAAAAGAGTTCTTAAAATATATAGGGAGGAAAACGTTTTCATAACTTTTTGAAATTTATGATTTTACATGAAAAGACTGTAATTTAGAGATTATCTAAAAATCAAGTAGCTTATTTTATTAAATGAGTAATAATTAGCAATTTTGAGATTATGTAATTAAAATTGACAGCTAATTGGAAATTAACACCAACTACTTTGTTCCTTAGAACATTTCAATTAAAATCTGTACTTTTAAAATACCTTTCATGTCTAAACTGAAAACATTTTAAAGTTACAATTGTGTATGTGATGATTTGTTGATCAAAATAAATGTTACTTCAATGTCAACTTAACTTGAGTGGTTAGAATGGCTTGAAAAACAATGAGAAATATTTGGATCATTCTCAACTACAAATTCATATGTAAATTTAAGGTGGTAAAAATGAAGTTTTTTCCTTTTAAATTTTGTAATTTAATTTTTTCACTCTTTTTGTGCCTATTGTTTGTAATATTTTAAGTTCTGTCCTTTGAAAGGTAGCTTTGCTTCTATAGTTTAAATACTTCGCCTCAGCTTTCTGTTTTGTGAAAGTATGTTATGAAATGCAAGGTATTGTGAATATAATTTTATGTAACTGGCAAAAACATGTACCATTCATCAGATATTTATCAAATAGCTGCTATATGTCAAGTACTATACTAGTTGCTGAGGACCTCAAAGGAACCAAGTTGGGATGCCACAAGAAAAAAGATAATTTCATATGGTATTATAAGTGCAACTATGAGGTGTAAATAGAGTATTCCATGAAGTCACATACTTTCTGACACTTGTTGAATACTGTTGGGTTTGTGGACAAGTAGGAGCCTTTTCTGTGTATTGTTTGTTTATAAGGAATTGGAAGGAGAGGCGGGGAAAACTCATGAATCAAATCAGTTGTTACAGAACAACATTCCAATGAGTTGAGTAAAGGAATTGGAAATAGATTGATGTTCTTTAATTCAAGAGGCCCTAAAAATTATTGGGGCCAAATGTCCTTTTTTGTTGTTGCCAAACTCTAATTCATTAGAGATAGATTGTCATCTTATTGGCCCTTAACCACCACCAAATACTGTTACTCAAGGCATATTCATTAGGTCTTAAAAAGGCAAGTGCAAAACATGGATATTAGTAGAAATTTCATGAAATACAATAATCTGATAGGATAGTTTGAAAAAGAATGCTATTAGACAAAGGGAATGAAGGGAAGGGAGACGGGATAGGGACAGGAAAGACAAAGGAATGACACTGACATAATTTTCCTATGTACATATACGAATACACACAGTGAATCTCACCATCACGTACATCCACACAAGACTGGGATCTTAATTAGAATAAGATATATTCCATGCTTTTGTAAATATATCAAAATAAATTCTACTGTCATGTATAAATAAAAAGAACCAATTAAAAAAGAATGATATTATGTATACATGCACATGTAGAAGTATGAGTGCAGATATATGTGTATTTTTTGTATTTATATACACACACACACATGTGTGCATAGTGTGTATTTATGTGGAGGTACATGACAAAAGAAACGAGTTAAGCTTATTTATGCCAATAGATGTTAGTGTCATTGGGAACTGTCAGAATTGAGTTTGTAGGATTTTTTTAGTGCAAAGCAATGTCATTATAATGGCATGTCCCCCTTTCTCAAAGATACTTTGGATAGCCCTAAGGTGCCCTTAATAAGCAATATGATGGAGTGGCTAAGGGCACAGTGTCTGGACCCAGGATGCCTGGCTTTGGGTTGTACTTTCAACCTTTATGAGTGTAAGCACATTACCTCTTCGTGTCCCAGTTTCTGTGTCTATAAAATGGAGGTAGGAATAATACATACCTTGTAGAGTTACTATGAGAATCAAATTATATGTGTAGAGTTGTAAGGTGAGTACTGAGCGGACAATCAGGACTATAAAGTATATACTAACTACTGGTGGTCGAACTGTATCTGGGAAGGCCTATTTCACACTGGGAAAGTGGAGTGTGTACAGTATTAAGTGGATTGTTTTTTCTTTTTTGAAGAAAGAGGTGCTTGGCTTAAGAGTGCTAAAAAAAAGAGTGCTTGGGTCAGGACTTAGGGAGATCTACAGAGTAACATCATAATGAAATGGAAATGACGTGCAAATCAGTAGGCCCATATTATGTGTCCACTGTGTACTTGATGTTACAAGATTAGGAGGAAACAAGTGAAACAAGTACAATTCCACAGTTTGTTTTGACTCCTGCCAAGGTTTTTAAGTGACCAGAAAATAATGAAATGTTTAGCTGATATGAAAGCAAGAAGTGAGGAAGATATTAAGTAAAATAGAGTAAGTTCCTTTCTACTATCAGGAAGTGAGGTCTTTAAATTTCATTGTAGAAATGAGGGAACATACTGAAAAAATAATCTGGACTTGTAATAAGACCCTTCTGTTATAATGTTTGCACCTTTAACCAAAAAATCTTCTATTTCTGAATTTTATATGACTTTTCCCCTGTACTTCTTTTAGAGTCACAAAAATATATTTTATATCATCTTTTCTGCTTTATAGTTCCAAGTAGGTGAAAAATAATGTTAATCTCATCATCATAGTGTCTGTATTTACATACCTGTTTCTCTTTATCTCTCTCTCTGTGTGTGTGTATGTGTGTGGTGAGAAAAAGCATAGATTGAGAATCTGGAAACCCATTTTCTACCCACATTTCATCTCACTTATAAAACGTGTGTTCTCACTGAACCAGAACTTTGTATTTGCAGATTACTTCCTCTTTCCCTTTCCTTTCCTTTCCTTTCCTTTCCTTTCCTTTCCTTTCCTTTCCTTTCCTTTCCTTTTCCTTTTCCTTTTTCCTTTCCTTTTCCTTCCTTCCTTCCTTCCTTCCTTCCTTCCTTCCTTCCTTCCTTCCTTCCTTCCTTCCTTCCCTTCTTTGTTCCTTCCCCTCCTCTCTTCCCCATTCTGCTATTTCATTGAATCTTCTGTCAGAATACTTCTGTATTCTGGGAATACAAAGGTAAGTCCTTGTACCTTGTCCACAAGAATCTCACATATAGTAAGAGACTAATTCACAGGACTAGTGAATATAATCAAAGTCTCCCCAGAGATTTTTCTGGAAGCCCTTGGGAAACATGCTCTTTTTTCCTTTTGGAGCTTGTGCTGCAAGGAAATGATAAGTCTATATGCTGGTGACTGTTTCTTTGACCATAGAAAGATCCTTGGAGAAAATGAAGTCAATATAAAAATGGACAAAGTGAAAAGATAGAAATAAGACCAAGTATTTCCTTGGTGATAGAGAAACAAGAAAGAGAAGGCTTCTCCAGGGAGAGAAAGCACCACAAGCAAAGACATGGAGATTTAGAAAAGAATATTGTGTGTCTTGTAATCCAGAGGCAGTTCTTTAAAAGTCCTCTGGCAATAGAATAAGGAGATAGAATCTCCAGGGTGTGGTAAATGATCTAATAGGGGAGGGAGAAGGTAGGTGGAACCTAGGTTGGCTTCAAGGTTTCTGATTTGGGTGTGAGAATGCATTGTGTTATTATTCAAAAGGATAAGAAATTCAAAGGAGAATGAGAAGGAAAGATAATTACTGTAATTTTTGAAATAATTACTTTGAAGTTCATTTGAAAGATCCACCTGGAAGTGTCTTATAGGTAGCTTTTGAGGTTAAACATCGGTCACTGTCTCATCTAGGACATTGTTCCTGGTGGTGAGATAAGGACTTCAAAGAATGTGTTGTCATGGGTAAGGAGAAGGGAAACTGGCTACTTCCCTCATCTCCAATCTTTAGGTGGGGATCAAAGCAGAACAACCCTGGTTGTGAATTAAAGGAATGAACTTGTGCACACTTAGCACACTGTCCTGTACCCGTTCCACCTGCTTGTAAGCATGGCACAGCCCTCCACATTGTCCTAGCCTGCTACTGGCAAGGAGTATGTGAGAAGTAAAAAGTCCAAATCCTCTTCATTGAATCCTCCAAGTTCTTTCTTTAGGAATCTGTAAATAATATGCTAGGGCTTTTGCAGACCTCAGGTTGTATCTTTGAAGTTTAGAAGAGGGCTTTTTGCTGACCCATCCCTATTTAGTAGCTATTGACACAGATGTGGTGGAAGCAGTGAAAGTAGCAGTACTGAATTTTGCAATTAAAAGGATATTTCCATTCTTAACCAGAGCAACTTTTGGAGGATGGAATGGGGAGGCTAAGATATGATTGTAGTGGATTGCAGAGTGAACAGAAAATAAAAGGAAAGAATAACAGAATAGTAGCTCCATTAGAATGACAGGGTTGAGAAAGTTTGGTTTGGTTTGGTTTATAAGATGGAAAACCACTTGGATAGAGTCTGAAGAAGTGGTCAGTAGGAAGACACAGACTAAAAATAAATGAGAGCTGGGTGTGGTGGCACTCCCTGTAATCCCAGCGGCTTGGGAGGCTAAGGCAGGAGGAATGTTGAGTTCAAAGCCAGCCTCAGCAACAGCGAGGTGCTAAGCAACTCAGTGAGACCCTGTCTCAAAGTAAAATACAAAATACAGCTGGTGATGTGGCTTAATGGTTGAGTGCCCCTGAGTTCAATGCCTGGTACACCCCTAAAAATTAAAAAAATAAAATAGAGGAAGGCGATTATCAGTAGAGTTCTGTATAGTATTGTATTGTACCAAGAACCGTGGAGAGATTACCTTTTGTTAAGGATGCATCTTCCCTTGACACTGGAGGAAAGAAAGGGAGGGAGGATTCAAATGGATATAGATAGGCATATCAATCAAGATATTACTATCCCTGAAAGGAGCCATTCAAGATTTTTGAAGGGAAATTATTTAATGCAGATAATTGGTTATCAAGTCATGGAGAAACTGGAAATCTAAATAGGGAATTGTGAATAAACCCCAAAATTAACAAAAGCATGAAGCCAATGTATTGGAGGGGCAAAAGCAGGAGGGAACGTTACTAGGAGTGGAAGATGGAGGAGTGGTAGTCCTTTCTGTTATACTTGAAGAGAATTGTGTCTAGCATAGACATCACCAGAGGCTAAGGGTTGGAGAGGACTAGACCTAGCTTCTCTCTTCTTCCTTACCTTCAGTCTCTTGCTGCTGCCTTCAAGACCTCCACCTTGAAGCCTTCAGATACAAGTTATGAACTAAATCAAAGCCAGAAAAGAATGAGAGAAGGATATGCATTCAGACAAGCCCATGCCCGCATCATAGATTTGCTGATGATCCACTTAGTTCCATGTACTAACAAGGTTCATGGAAACATAAGAATGGTTTGTACATTGCAGAAAAGATTAAAACTTGCATACTAGGTTGTTAAAGAGACATTGACATGGGTGTTGATGTCAGTAATAATTATAAGGTTCTTTAGAAAGTAAGATTGAATCAGGTGTCATGGTCTTCAAGGAAAGAGAAAGATGAGAGCAACAAGAAGCAGAGAAATCTGGCTTGATGATGGAAGGGTTTTGAGAAAAGGTTGGGGAAGTAATGGCCTAACCATGGTAATTAAGAGTGCTACTTGAGACCCTTGAGTGGTATGTGGGGAGATGATGGGGAATTTCCTCATGAGAAGCAAAAGATCTGGTGGGGAAAAAAAAAAGGTTTAGAGAATATTCTGAAATTAGTTTGTAGATTTAGGATTATTTATAACAGAGTGAGAATTTGAGAGTAAAATAGTGACCAGAGGTAGGGGGAGGAAGCATAGCAAGCAGCATGGGGAGCAATACTTTTAGACATTGGCAGAAGAGACAGAGTTTCATTGGGTGGCCAAGAATAATCAGAGTAGAAGTCTGAAAATTCCTTACTTGGGCAGGCTGAGGTCCGGGTAGGGTTTGGAGGATTCTTGTGTTTAGCAGCCTTTGCTTAGTGCTGAGCTGTTTCTTTTGTTACTTCCTTTCCTCCCATGATCATTCAGATACACTAAACCTGGAAAGTAGTTCATATTTCTTCATTCCAGCATGACCTCAGAATCCAGTTTTGGGAATTTTTAATGTTTACAGTGGATTATCATTCACTGTAGATGTGTTTTCAGGCATCATAGTGAACTAAAGACCATTTGTAATAGCACAAAACACAGTTCTCAGGTCTGAGAATGGGTCCTGGTTGGTGATGTTAGATGGATGGTGAAAGCACCCAGAAAAACCACTTTGGATGCGGGTACTCAGACAAGAGATTTTATTAAGGGAAGAGGCTGAGTGTCTGCCTGCAGAGTGAGAGAGAGAGAGAGAGAGAGAGAGAGAGAATGAGAATGAGAATGAGAGAATCTCTGCCCTCAGGGCTGGGGGAGAGAGAGAATGACCAGGGAGCTTCTCTTAAGTAGTTTGAATTTCCCGGGCTGGTGGCAATTGGGCCAATGAAGTACGAGGGGGCTCGTGGGTTAAGGATCTGGACCAATGACTGACTAGGAAGTTGGCAGGCTGATGAGCTGGGTTGTAAGATGGGAGGGGGAGGAATACTGGCGGCAGCTAGTGCCAACAGAGAGTCTTATTTTCACAAAGGAGTATTCAGTAAAATGTTGCTCCTGATGGTCTTGAGCAGAGAAGGGGGAGGAGGAAGATAAAAGGGGTCAATAAATTAATGAAGTGACAAAACACTTTCTTGTGCTTTCTCAAATATACGTCTTTTTTACATATCAGATTTCACTGATTCTAAGCTCTTTTTTCACATTTTAATATTTGCGAAATAGTAAATCAATGGTATTATAATTAGAATCTGTTATCTTTTTTCCTTTGGGTTGGTCCATAAAATGCCATGTGGGATTTAGCAAAATCTGACAAATCCTTGTTTTCATTTTCATCTAACACCTATTGTGTCTCACATTCTAAAAGTCTTATTTTCTCTGTTATTTTCCTTAATTTCTTAAACTCTACTCAATATTTAACCTGTTTCCCTCATACCTTTTATTCTAACCTCCTTTTCTACAGAAAATTGTTTTTCCTCCAAAACCTTAGTTTTAGGAGGATAGCCTGTAATAAAAGTTCTCTAAACCTGTCTCTTCTGTTAACTCATATGACCCTTGGACATAGTTTCCTTATATATAGAATGAGGAGCTTGAACTTAATGATGTTAAAGGTCTCTTTCTGTTTTGAAAGTTTTTGGTTCTCCAATTGTCAAAGGCTAATAAATCCATCCCCAGTTTTGTGCTTTTTGAGAGGAGGTGAAGGCAGAGAAGAAGGATATAGAGAATTCTGCCTCATCCCTTAAATCTATGTATCTTTTGATTTTTGTTACTGATAGACCACTGTAGGTTTAAGGTTTATTTCTGAGCTTAGACATCCAGCAACATCATCTGTAGTTACACAGATCTACAAGATGAAAAGTAATTTGTTTCCTTCTCTTCAAGTATATGCAAAGATTTAGTACTTTTGTAGTGAATAATTTGGATATTTAATTCCTTCCTGGGAAGTCATTATGTTCTTTTACTTTGGCATAGAAAGCTGATAGAGCCTGATAATTAAAATAGAGGAGATTATTTGCTCTGGATATCTTAAATATACCTTAAAGTAAGATAGATAGATATAAGTCAGATATTTCTACTCAGGTCACCCAGAAAATGGGGATTGCTGTGTTACTGCATACAGTTAGAATGGTTTTATGTAGCACATATTGTAACCAGTATTTTTCAGTAATGATGAATCCTGGAAAATAAACTCAGTTGTGAGTGAAAAAAGTTAAACGGCACATTCCTTTATTTGCAAGTGATTGCTTTTGGGCTAGCTACAAAGTCTATTGATTTTTTCAGGGAAAAGTAATGGTATTGTCAGGTCTTAATTACAGAGTAGATACTATATCAGATTAACACCAGAGAGGAAAATGATCCCAGAGAAGTGTACATTAATGGCTCCATGTGTGACAAAACTAACTCTTAAGGAAGGAAGCTAATGGTAATTATGAATTCCTAGAGAAATTAACATGTAGTTTAGTAGATAATCGTACACCGAAAAACTGCCAATGAGGGCACAGGCTAAGACTAAAAGAGTTCTGTAAAGAAGTGTATGCAGTCAATTTAGGGAAATAACAATATTACTGTGAGAGTATAAAACAAAAATATATAATTGACAATTATTTGGTAAATTCAAGATTTGATTGGTAGGGAAGCAATGTCTTAGCCAATGACACAATTAATTGCTAGCCCGTTTGATCAACTACAATAAACAAACATTAAAACAATAACAACAACAAAAACTAATCTGTTTCAAGCATTTGTTTATACTCTGGATATAGAGTTAGGACGACCAGGTAATTTATCATCTGAACCAGGGCCACAAGCATAAACTAGGCCCTAGTAGACATAGTTAGGTTCTATCATGTGTTTTGGATTATTTGCTAAAAATGTTTGAAAATAAACGAGTTAATGAGACAACTGTGGAGAAATAGTCACAAACCTTCCTTAGTAACTTTCTACTCTAGTGTATCCACACCTACCTTTATAGGGGCCCTGATATTTTAGAAAATCTGATGACATGGACTCTCTCTAAAAGAAAGAAATTGAGAATGAAATATTGGGGGATTCTTAGACTCCTGAAAACTACCTATGGGTAAGAATCTCAGCTCAAAACTGGAGAGAAAAAAATAGGGTATTGACTTTATATTCTATCAAAAGAGCTACCTATAACCAGCATTATTACTTAAAACACTTTGATGAACCATAAAATAAAATGAACGTCCTTTACTATAAATAATTCAAACACATATAAAAACATGAAGTATGTTTATAATCAACCCATATATAACTATCACTCAAACTCAAGAATTTTCAAGATTTTTCTTACTCATTTCACCTATTTTTTTAGTTGTGGCTGTTGAGGAATTTTAAACAATTCCCAGATTTCATGTCATTTCTCCCTTATATTCTTGAGTAGATATCTCTTACAAACAAAAAAAGTGTAGGGGAGGGTGTTTACTTACTTTCCACCATTGTTACAACTTATGAAATTAACACTGACTCTTTAGTATTATCTATTATTCTGTTCATATTCAGATTTCATCAGTTGTCTCAAAAATGTTATCTTTCATTTAATTTATTTGAATTGGTATCCGAATATTATACATTGCATTATTATTTACAGTCCCTCTACTAGCACACCCTTCCCCTTCTTTTTGAAACAGAGTGTACCAATTGTCTCATAGTCTAGAGACCCCTGTGGTACCACAGGAAGATTCTCTATCCCCCGTATTTCTTGTAAGCAAGGAGTGAGATGTTAGGCCTGATTAAATTCAGGTTAAATTTATTAGCCTTTTTTCAGGAAAATGTGCACATATGATGCTGTATATTTTATACATGATGCTATATAAAACTGCCATATTTTATTTTAGCAACAGTTGATAACAAGAAATAATCTTTTGACCAAAATAAACACTAGAACAAATCTGTTTTCAAGAACCTAACCCCCAAAGTGTCTGTGGTCCCCAAGGTTCTTTAGGCCATGGAAATATGAATGGCTAGTATGAAATATTTATAAAAGGCTATAGTATCAAATATATTTACCTGTAATATTCATTTAAATGGATAAATAAAGCATACAGTTCTTATTCTTGCCTCCTCCCTTTTCTGGTGTCCTTTATCCCATCCTTTCAAAAACAAGCTATCAGTTCCCATAGCAGCCTTTACCATGATAGATAAATATCAACATCTTGGTTGAAATACCAATGCACTGTGCCAACAATTATCCTACAATTTGTGAGTTGGTGTAATAACACACAGGGACTTGAGCACATTGCTAATAGCCATTGAGGAGCAAGCTAGTCTCTAAACATATTAAAATACCTCAGAGGACTTTTTCAACACTACATAATCAAGATTTGGTGATATGAGCTGCTTTGTTAGAACTTGTTGAGAATTTTGTATCGCCTTCTTTTGTGTGTGTGTGTGTGTGTATGAAAATTAGTGCCAACCTTCATAAATTGGCTTAGATAATATACAGATTAACTAAAAGGAGATTGAGCTAGCCAAAGGAAACATACGGCAAAACACTGGGAAAAGAGCATATTATGTAGTGACTTTTAATTTGGAAATGAGAATGTAAGGACATATTGGATTTAATTGGGGCTTGTCTAAAAAGTGTGCTGGTTTCTGTCATCTCAGAACTGTAATGTTTTGATTTGCATTGCTGAGGACGTGGATGCTCCCAGGGATGGATGAGTCTTTGACTAAAATAAATTATTAAGCTGACTTATTCTCATTTCTATTCTTTTAAGATAATATTGACAAAATAGAGCTTATTATCCTTAGCAACATAAATAAGAAGAATTATAGGGGCAAAGAGTATATGAGAGAGAAGTTGGCAAATTTTCTATCTTTTATTCGATTTTTCAGGAAAATAATGTGAAAAGTATCTATTTTTAACATGGTTCCTTTGGGCTTCATTATACAAATAGATATTAACAAAGCAAGAATAATGAGTAGTTTGTTGACTAAAATTTGAAGCAGTTCTGTAACATTAAATCCATTATTTAAACATGCTGGAGTTTAGAAGTCAGATTCTCTTCAGACCCTTGGACAAACTTATATTTTTGTCCATCGTGTTGGCTTTTGAAGACTTTTTTTTGGATTATATTTTTCCCTCTAGTTATAGGTTATTGTGTTGAAAACCTCCTGCCTGCCATTCCTAATTCTAACCCTGGGAAAAATTCCTGCAGGTGGATACTTCCATTCCTTAAGAATATCATACAAAATTTTTTATCTACTAGTCCTAGAAGTATGCATAAGATGGACATTAATATATATCATATTAAGCAAAGAAATTATAGGGCAGGACATTAAACAGCTGCTACATGAAAAATGATTTATTAGCTACTGTCTGCTTTTTAGAGAGGAATATGGAGTAAAATTAAGAACATAACACAAAATCTTAAGTTTTTTTATATATATGAATTTCTCTCAGAAGCAATATATGAAATTTTTGTGTACACACACACAAACACACACACAAACACATCTTAACAGAGTGATTCCCTTTCAAGATGGATCTAATTATTAGAATATATATGCTTCAACCAAAAATCTTCTTCCCTAGTACTTCCACTTAATATCTGTTCTCTGACATAATGATGAATGCATCTATTCCTATTTTTTCCCTTTTATCTGGCAGCTTTTCAAATATATGAAGACAGGTACCACGCCTCTTCTCAACCTCTTTCTGCAAGGCCAAACCTTTTTCATTTTCTCAACTCCTTTTTCTATGTCATCATTTCATGACACTCAATAATTCTACTCAAACTCCTTTAAATCACTATATTTTGACACTGTTACAAGTTCTACTTAAAACTGAACACATTATCCAAGGGTGGTCTGCTAGAACATTAAGATTTGTTTCCTGACATCTGAATGTTATACTGTTGGTTTTTCCATTAATGCAGCATAGCATGAATTATTTTTTAGTTACAAAACCACAGAATACTTATGGTCAACCAGTGTTTATGTCTTCTTTCTATTTCTTTTTTTTTTTAAACTGAAAATACTGTCAGATTATGACTTTTCCATTTTTCATGTGGTTGCTTGAAGCTCTGAGGGATGTTTCCAAGCTACTATATAAAATCTTAATTCTTACTTACATTTACATATTAGAAGAGTTATAATTTGCATTGCTCAAAAGTCTCTTTCCTAACTTATAAAACTTTACACCAAAAATAAAAGAACCCAATCAATAAATGGGCCCAGGAACTGGACAGACACTTTACAGAAAAAGACGTACAAGTGATTAACAAATAAATGAAAAAGTGCTCAACATCTCTAGTAATTAGAGAAATGCAAATTAAAACAACTCTAAGATTTCATCGTACTCCAATTAGAATGGCTATTATCAAGAACACAAACAATAATAGATGCTGGTATGGCTGTGGGGAAAAAGGCACACTTTTACATTGCTGGTGGAGTTACAAATTGGTACAGCCACTCTGGAAAGCAGTTTGGAGATTCCTCAGAAAACTTGAAATGAACCCCCTTTTGACCCAGTTATCCCACTCCTCAGTTTATACCCAAAGGACTTAAAATTAGCATACTACAGTGACACAGCCACATCAATGTTTGTAGCAGTTCAATTTACAATAGCTAGACTGTGGAACCAACCTAGATGCCCTTCAATAGATGAATGGATAAAGAAACTGTGGTATATATACACAGTGGAATATTATTCAACCACACAGAAGAGTAAAATTATGGCATTTGCAGGTAGGTGGGTAGAATTGAAAAATATCATGCTAAGTGAAATAAGCCAATCCCAAAAAACCAAAGGCTGAATGTTTTCCCTGATAAGTGAATGATGATATATAATCGGGTTGAGGAGGTGGGGGGTGAGAGAAGAATGGAGGAACTTTAGATTATGTGGAGGAACTTTAGATTACCTAGAGGAAAATGAGAGGTGGGGTATGAAAGATGGTGGAATGAGATGGACATCATTACCCTATGATTACATGAATGGTATGAATCTACATCATGCACAACCATAGAAATGAACAGTTGTACCCCATTTGTGTACAATGAATCAAAATGCAGTCTGCAAAAACAAAAAAAAAACAAAAAACTTTTACTTTTGGTCCTTTCAAATTTGTGAGGCTGATGATTTCTGCATTTCTAAAGCAAGAATAGTATAGATGAATGAGTTAAATGAGATAATAAATACACAGTTTCTATTTTTAAAATTTCTTTTTAGATATACATGATAGTAGAGTGTATTTTGACATATTTTACATACATGGAGTATAACTTATTCTAATTAGGATCCCATTCTTGTGGTTGTACATCATGTGGAGATTCAGTGGTGGTGAAATGCACACCTTTTAGCCATAGTAAGCCTGACGTGTAGGAGGAATTGATAAAAATACATATTCTTCTTTTTGAGTTTATATGTAGAAAAGTTTTTATTAACCACACTAGACACTCTCTCAAAGTCAAAGAAAACTAGATAAATCTTCAATAAAGGAACTTTCATTTGGGATTAAGCAAAGAATAGGATTGCAATCTGATATTCAAACACAGGCCAGCATAGCCTCAAGTTTATCCCAGGAACAAAAGAAAAGGGTTAGGGTTTTATTGTGGAGAAGATGAAAGCTACCCAAGGTGTTTTGAAAGAAAGCTTAGTGGTATTTGTGGCATTTTGCCAGAGCTGGTGAGCTCTGGTTGTCAAGTTTCCGTAGTTACTAGGTAAAACTAGCCTTAAAGTTGCAGCAGCCTATTTCATTGGATTGGGTTTTGGAACACTGCGTCAGGCAAGTGTTCTTGTGTAAGCAAGTAGCTGACCTTGTGCTGCGCCCTGTCTTTGTGATAGTTCCTGTTATCCAGGAAATTGTGTGTGAGAGCTCTTCCTTCATAGCATAGTTTTTTTCTGGGTGACTCCATTTTGAATCTGACAACTTTCACAACCCCTAAACTCATACTGTTTTTAAGGCTTACTCTTTTTTTCCCATATTTTTATTGGTACATTATAACTGTACATAATGGTGGGATTTATTGTTATATATTCATATATGCACACATTAAAACAATGTAATTTGGTCAAGGCTTATTCTTAATAAAACTCTAATTTCTCTCAGGTATGGGATACAGAGAACTATAATCTTAACTTTAAAACGGTGCTTATCTTTTTTGCTATGAGATGGAAAACACATTCATCCTAGGAATCAGGATCATTATTTGCTATTCATCTTGCTGACATTAAGTTTGAATAAATTCTTAATTTAGACTACTCAGTTTTTTTTTTTTCATCTTAGAAACTGTAGAGCACATTAGGAAATGCAGTGATAAGTTTATTTGTACCTGAAGACAGATAATGTCATATGTGGCCAAAGAAAAATGGTAAAGGCCTTTCCACTTCTCTTCATATTGTTCCCATTTTTATTACCCCTTTTATTATGCATGCCATTAATCTATATAAAATGTCACTGCAAAGGCAGATTTTTTTTCCAAAGTAGCTAAAAGTATAAAGTATGTTCTGATATCTATTGAGCTTCATCTATAAGCACCATTTAATTTCAATCAGAAAGATGATTTTGACATAGAATCATTTGACTCCGTATTAGAGTCTAATTGGGAGGGGGTATAATGGATAAGGGCACCTTTTTTCTCACAGTTGATTCTTATGTAGGGTTTCTCTTCATCAGTATTGATGATTATTAAGTGCTAAGTTGACAATGGAAGCCTTCTTTAGTTACCTTATTACTGATTTTGGGGAACTCTCTAAAATTAACCTAAGAATATTTCAATATGAGAGAAAATCTCATATTCAATCAAATCAGTAATTTTTATGAGGCACTATTTTGGGCAAAGCACTATGTCTAGCTTTCTATGTGGTTCAAGGGAATTTTTTTTGTTTTGTTTTGTGGTCTATACACTTTATTTTAATGAACACTTAGTTGACATTTCTTAAGAAGATCCCAAACAGAAGCTCATGGTGGTCTTCATAAAAATTGATTAGGTAAGAACAAAAATAACACTCTTTCTGCAGGTGAGGTAACAAAACACAGAGAGGTTAAGCAACTTCTCCAAGCCACACAGCCAGGAAGGATTGTAGCTGGTATGCAGATGCAGGCTCCCTGGCCCCTGTGTCAATATGTTTCCCCATGAAGCTGCCTCTGACACTGGTCATTAAGAGAAGAAGATGGACATCCAAGGACTGCTTCAGCCTCTCTGCTACATACTTGGAAAAGGTCAGGACATTGGCTGAGATTCTGCCCAATCTGGAGAATACATTCTCAGCTCAAATCTCAAATAGCAGCAATTCTTCCTATCGACTTTGTTGCTGTTGTTTGGCTCTGAAGAAGTTTCCTTTCAAAACAACCTTTTAAGAGACAGCTTGTAATAATTTCGAATTGAGGGGCTCTGCAATATACAGTGGTATGGGTTTAAAGTACAGTTAGAAATAGACTCTTGAAACCATGTTAAATCCTTTTTAAACCTTAAGTAGACAAAAGATAAGAGAGAACTTCTGAATGAATACGCTCAAAATGATGTTTAAGTTATATAATAAACTCAGAAAATGGTTTCCAAAGAACTAGTTTAATGGTTTTGGAAGGGTAAGTAGTATCTTAATAGCTTAACTAAGAATCAGGTGGTTAACTAAACATTGTGGTTTGGAAGATCCTACGTGAAAGAAAAGGGTGGAGACTGTTGATTCACTTATGTTTATTCTTTCATTTATAAAATATTTATTTTCATCACTTTTGTGCCAGGAATTGTACTCAAGAAAGAAAGGAAGGAAGGAAGGAAAAAGAAAGAAAGAGGTAGAGAATCTAATCTAACCAGAAATGAGGACAGAGGAGTAGTGGGATATAATGGGAGAAGATAATGTTAGTCTTCTGCAGATTTTTTTCTCATTCTTTAATTCCTCCATGTAGAAAGAAGGAAAACAGTGCTGATAGGATGAATTAAAATCTTTCAAATTATATCAGGATTCAGCACCAGGTAGGTTAAAAATGAAAGAGAGAGAGAGAGAGAGAGAGAGAGAGAGAGAGAAAGAGAGTGAGAGAGAGAGAAAGAGAAATACTGCCTTGGTTTCTTAAAACACCTTAATGCTTAGTTTTCCCTGAGGAAGGAAAAACATATTTGGAATGGTCTTCCATCTTCAGGATAAAACAAATGAGAAGGAGTATGAGCATTGAGTTTGTGAGTAAGGAAATGTTCAGAAAATGCTGATAATAGTTAATGAGCAGTACATCTTCATATTCCTTTTCTTTTAAATTTTTTCTTGGATTGATTTTAAATATTAATTCATGTAGTGTTTCAGCAATTTCCAAAAAGTTAATCCTTTCATTAAAATAAATATTGTTTAGACAAACCTGAGCATACTTATAAGTGCGCGCACACACACACACACACACACACACACAGAGTATCCACCCTCTTTGTTGACAGTTGGCCTCTCTTTTGGAATGTAGCTAGGTTATAGTGAAAGGACAGGTAATTGACTGGCAGATAAATGACCATAATTAAGTTTTAAAAAAATCAGAAATTCATTGGCATGACTATCTAGCCTATAAATGACACCACACTCCTTGAGGACTTGGTTGAGAACAACACTGTGTCCTGTATGTTCCAAGCATCTCCCTTTCCCCAGTATTCTTTTTTCTTAATTTAATTGGTTTTGAAAAAAATATATGGTACTACTATAAATAAATATGTTTGCATAATATAAATTTGATCTGTAATTAAATCTTAAGGAAATGAAATGGAATTTCCTTCACATTAATTGGTTTAGATCAGTCAGTAATTGTATTAGAAGGCATCGGTAACTCCTAAGTATTACCATTTTTAATAAATTGCTATCGTATTTAATATTGTGTTCTGTCTGTGAGTACATCAGAAAAATAATCAGTAAGTTTTAAATCAGTTACACATTTTTTTCAGTTCTTTAGCTTCTGTTATATTTCCCTTTTTAAATTGACATATATGAATTGTACATGTTTCTGGGCTAGTGTGTAATATTTTGATACACTATATAATGTTTAATAATTAAATCAGAGGAAGTAGCATATGTGTTACATCAAACATTTATTTTTTTGTCGTTGGGAACATTTAAATCCTTGTTTCTATCTATTTTGAAATATACAAAAATAGAGTTATATGAAAGTTCTAGTGTTCTATAGTACAGTAGGGTGCTATAGTTAATAATTTTTTTTCGATTCTAAAACTTTATTGAAATCATAATTCCTTGATCTACTCAAGACAATTCACTCAACATTCTCACAGGGATTCTCAATGAAAGGTCAACCATCCTCATATTTGATCCATAGTTGCAATAATCCAAAGAAGTCATCTGAGGGTGGGGCAGCAGGGCAAAGCTTCCCCCCACCCCCAATACTCTCACTTATCCTGCTTTCTGAAGACCCTACAAAACCCCAAATGCACTTTCTCTGATTCTCAATCTTAATCTTTTTTTCCACATGTTTTTTGTACACAAATGGGGTACAACTTTTCATTTCTATATAGTTAATAATTTATTATTATATGTAGTTTTAAACACTCTTTGTTACTGAAATAAACAGTTGTGATGTAAAGTTCATGAGGAGTGGTGTAGGAGGGTAGGGTAGAACTTGGAACAAGAGTCTTCAATAAAAAGTGTGGGACTTTTTGTGCCTTTGCACACTGTTAGGTATGGCAGGAAGAACATCAAAATAATGTTTGAGAAAAACAATTCTGATTAATACTTGTGGTAGCATTAGACACAGGAGGAGCTAAAGCCTGCTGTACTGAATAAGAGATAAAATTTGGTAGTTTTAGCAAAAACAATTTCCCCACCAGTTCTTTTACAGTGATGTGGAAAATGGTTCCCTTCTCATGGGTTATCCTCTCTTGTCTTCTTTCTGACACCAATAAATAAAAAATAACAACAATAGCAAAAAAAAAACTAGTGGTATTTTATTGGCCATCTGCATCCAGGAAAATCATACCTTTTCTTCCATTACCATAATGCTTGCCCTTAAGGGAGTTACATAATCACCTTCTATTCTAGGTTGCAGTGACTTTCTTGAATCTGTTACCTTAAGTTGTATTTCCTCAGATGATCATAGTAACAACTTTGATAAAATATAACAATATACAGATCCTTTTACTTTATCAGGAAAACTACTTGCTTTTTGATAGTTGACTTGAAAAAAATGTTGCTTCTACTTTTGCAGATGAGAAATGTGAATCCGAGACCCAGTAACTTCCTTCAGCTGATAAGAGACAGAAGCAGCATTTGAACTCCAAAGCATTTGACTTTTCATGCTACTTTACTAATTTTTGAATGTAACTTATTGACCATTTTACAGGATACATGTATGTAAACCAAAATTATAATCAAAAGATCTGAAAACCTAGATTTTCTTAATCCTGTTTGAATCCACGTTTTAAATGAATGACATAATACTGAAGGTCTCCCAGCACTTGGAAGATGTCGGCACTAATGAGGAAACATTTCTAAATTAGGGGATTCAATCAGGAATAATTGGATGACCTTTGAGAAAATTAAAATTGATTGTCAGAAGGAAATTTCTATCCCATTTCATTGAACAGTCATCCAGTGAAAGGATTTCATTTTCAATTCTTAAGAAAGGGTAAACAATAATAAATATTGTTTACAATATTTATTATTGAATATAGTCCTTTAATAAAGGATAATTAAATATCTTATGGTATCATTTTTTATTTCCAATGTCTGTTTAGAACTTTATCACACACAGAACGTGATCTAATTCTTTTAGGAATCTGGTTGACTATATGAAATATTTTTTTTTAATTCAGAGAAATTGAGAAAGTGAGAAGCAGATATATAATCATGGGTGAAAGAATATAACAATTTCACCACATGTGTAGTAATTTAAAGACAATTAAGATGCTTTAGAAGTTAATGAGTTTAATATGTGCTGATTGTGTTTAGGATATCTTGAATACTAGTTCAGGAATTATAATGGTGGAATGCCTAATGAAGATAATATTCTGTGAGAAATGAATAGAAGGTAGAGGAATGCCAGCTTCTAGAACAATGATAGGAATTAGCTTTAAAGGAGCAGCGATCTCTTCACTAAGTACAAGGGGCCAAGGAAATTATCTTAAAGTTTAGAATGAAGTTCAATATCTTTAGAAATCCTCTCACAGTTTATAAAAAGTAATATAACATTTTCCATCTTTGTAGAAAAAAACCTTCCATAAACTATCATGACATTTACCCTCTCTTAGATGATTTTATTGTAGTGGTTAATCATTATTTCTCCCTAAATACAGCTTGGGAAATAAATCTGTCAAGATAGCAGATTTTGGGGTGGGGTTGTGGCTCAATGGTAGAGCACGTGCTCCTCACATGTGAGGCACTGGGGTCGATCCTCAGCACCACATAAATAAATAAAATAAAGGTATTGTGTCCATCTACAACTAAAAATATTTTTTAGAAAAAGTAGCAGATTTTGTAAGAACTAAAAGTGAACCACAATTCCTTTGAATTAATAATTTATAAATAAAATTTGAAAAAATTACCATTTTATATTTTCTTGAAAAAGAATAGGAAAAAATTTTCTGTATAGTAGCATTTTCTACATTATTGGCCTCAGTAACACATTACATTTAAAAACAAATTTGGGGGAATCCTCAAAGTACTTTAATTTATGTAGATTTTTATAACATATTTATAGTTTAGAAATGCTTAACATACTTATCAGTTCATTTAAAATAATATTAGTCTATACACAAGATAATTACAAAGAGAATCACACAAAATCCAATATATAAATGTTTATCATGGTTCAAAATAGACAAAAATTAGAAACAATCCAAAGGTCCATCATCTCATGAATGGATAAATAAAATGCAAAATATACGTATAAATAGAATATTATTTGGCCATAAAAAGGAATTAACTATTCATACATGCTACAACATGTGTTAGTCTTGAAAACATTGTGCTAAGTAAAAGAAGCCAGTCACAAAAGGCCACATGCTATATGATTTCATTTAAATGAAATATTCAAGAACTGGCAAACACATAGAAATAGAAAGTAGATTTGTCATTGCCAGGGACTAGGTAGTAGAACTGTCAATGAATTTAACATAAATTTTATATACTATGTATATTATATATTATAATTATAATTATAATATAAATTATATATTTTAGTGAAGAAAACTATTTTCAAACAAAAATATTAATGAGATACATTGCTTTAGATTTTTTAAAGATTTTTTTCTTTTTGGTCTGAGGATGAAACCTAGGAATTCACACTTTAGGCAAACAGCTATGCTACTGAGCTTCATTCTTAGCCCTTTTTATATTTTATTTTGGGACAGGGTGTTGCTAAGTTACCAAGGCTGGCCTTGAACTTGCCATCCTCTTGTCTTAGCCTCCTGAGTAGCTAGAATTACAGGTGTGCACTACTGTGCCCCACTACAAATTTCTTTGACATTTGGCTTAAAGAGAATAATTGGATTCTTATGTTTGCTCTGCAGTGTATCACAATATGTTTTGGTTAAATATATAAAAAACTGTGACCTTACCCACATACATATCCAGAAAAGGGAAGAATATTATAATAGATTATTTAAATAATTATGGATTTTTCTTTGGTATTATATCAAAACCTGAGATTCCCAATCATTCTTAAAAGTTAATTGAATATACAATCTGAAATCTTCAAGTTAGGTTGACTTGACTGTAATTAATTATTCAAATGCTAGACTGAGCTGGGAAGTTGAAGATGACTCACTCACATGGCTGGCAGTTGGAGTTGGCAGACTACTGGTTGCTCGACTAATCAGTGCCTTAATTATCTTTAGTATGACCTCTCTTACATAGCCTAAGGTCCTCATAGCAATAGTAGCTAGTTTTCAAAAAGAATTTATCTGAGTAAGAAAGTTAGAAGCTGTAGTCTAAAAGCTCAACTACAGAAGTTAAAGTGTTATTTTCCTCACATTCCATTGCAAAAAAAAAAAAAATTATAGGGCATGCCTACATTTTTTTTTTCAAATGCTACTGTTCTTTTTATTTGCTGGAAAAAAATTTCCATTTGTATATAATATGTATACATATATACACATGTATGTCTATATACATACATACATTTCCATTTATGTATATAATTTTATATATATAAATTGACTATTTGGGTTTTTACATTTGTGGGGTGGGAACCAGGGATTGAGCTCAGGGACAGTCAATCACTGAGCCACATCCCCAGCCCTGTTTTGTATTTTATTTAGATAGGGTTTCCCTGAGTTGCTTAGTACCTCACTGTTTTGAGATACTCGAGATACTCCTGCCTCAGCCTCCCGAGCTGCTGAGGCACTGCCACAAGTGCCTGGCTTACATTTATTAATAATATTGAAAAATCAATTCAAATTCAATATGAATTTAATAGGTAATTATTCTGGATCAAAGAAAGAAAAGACCAAATACGGGTATTTAAATATTTATTCTTCTTGCTCTCACTCACCTCCTTCACCAAAATCTATACTATTATATGTTCAAAGTCATAGAATTTTGCATGCCTACATTTGAGGGCAGTAGAAATAGACTCTCTCTCTCTCTCTCCCTCTCTCTCTCTCATTCTCATGGATGTGAAGAGTGGCAAAAAATTTGTAGCTATGTCCTACGTATGACCTTTTCTGACATTTTGAATGCATGAACATGTTGAAACTTGGTAAATATTATGATTAGATGTTGTTTTTATACTGTTGCAACTTCTGCTTTGAAATTAAAAGCATCTTAATTGGACTTTTGTTTGAATTATTTAAGATTTATTGCCATATGCAACAACTGGAATGCAAATGAGAAGCAGGTTTCTTGTGGCTTTTTATTATCTGCCCATCCCTTTTAATTTGTGACATTATAGTTTTGTTGTCAATATTCAATCACCTAGGGATGATTTCTTTCAATATGATATAAAAAGTATGGTATAAAAAGACAGAATATTGTGTCTGTCTCAATATCTGTTGTTTCTAGGATAAACATCTCCACTTCTCCTCAATCTTTATTCTGCAAGAGTGCCTTGATTTTTGTTCTTAATGGCTTTCTGTTGGCAGTGGTTATAAGAAGATAAACCAGGGCTTAACTCATGTAGTTCCTTAATTATAATCTCCTTTGAAGACATTAAAATTCACAAAACATTAAATAGAAATGTATTTCTTAATGTGGGGACCAAAAAAGGGAGAGCAAAAAATATTTTAAAAACTTAGGTTGTAGTTTCCAAATTGCTTTTCACATATCCTAAACTTAAAATTACTGTTGAAATACCTTTTGATTTTTATTTAAGTTTCTCCAGGAAAGGTAATGCTGTATGCAGGCTCAGGTTAGAAATGCTTACTTGTTATTAAGCAATATGTAATTTGGGAATTTTGATAGGTATCACAGAATGCTAAAAGCATCATTCTTTTAGCTCCCCTTAGAAGTTGCTTCCGGAAATCTGCTTTGAAATTGCTTAAAGGCTTATTCATGCTGAATAGAAAATGAAGCTTTTTCTCCATTGCAAAATGATGAAGTATCAGTAGATTATTAGTGGAAATGTTAGGGTGGACATACTTACTGTTACTAATCAGGGTAAGTAAAGCACTATGCTTTCTTAAAAGAGCAATATCTGGATACTAAAACTCAATTGACAGCTCAGCCTACTGAAAATCTTAATGCTAAATTTGTTTCGAAATATTGGTGGAAAGATATTATAAAACTTGGAACCCAGTGTACAAAATTTCTTTAGAGCATTGCTGTCACCTCAGTATTTGCAGTACCAAAGCATAATTGGTCACCATTACCATTTGAAACAGCAAATTACCTTACTATGGTATAATCAGTGTCCCTCAGAAACCCTCTGGCTATTTTAGTCACATCTGAAAATCCAGGATGTGAGTTTTAAGTATCCTTGAAAGGAAAATGTAGAATCATGAGGCATCATTTCAGCAAAAATTTTACTGGAAACTAAACTCTCATTAGGATGATTTTCCAGATTAGATCTGAGCCAGCTGCCACACCCTTGGACCCTATTGAATATAAAAAGGAGCAACCCTTGTGATTCATAGATTGTTCTAAATTACATAATACTTTCTAAATGCCTATAGCAAACCAAGTACATTTCTTAAATTCTATGAATGCTGCGAATTTCCTTTGGTTCTGTTTTGGACTAGCTAGATGGTGTTGTTGTTGTTGTTTTTACTGATCAGTTTTGGTCGCCAGTCCATTTTGGAGAGTTGTTACTTGAGTGAAAAAGTCTGTACATTACTGTTTATGTAAATAGCCTCAAAGTTGTATCATAGAATGTGAGAAACGTTACATACTAGAGGATGGACTAGATTTTTTACTTTGACTTTTTATGTGTTATTTTGTCCCTGCCTTAGTGCACCATGTTCATGCCAATATCTAAAATGTTCTTTACCACTTCATTCCATTTTTCAGTCTTTAACTCATGATCTATAATACCCTGCCAAACTCTTTTAACATTCAGTCATATCTCTCTTCTTTGAATTTCCAGTGTAGTTGGCTTAATTGTATACAATTGAACAATTCCCTGTTCTTTAATTATTTCATTCTTTTACCACTCCTTCATTCATTTATTGATTCTTATCAATAAACATTTATCAGATTTCTCAATATAATTTGTAAGGCACTGTCCTTATTCCTATGGTGGAAATAGAGTTATATTCAGTCTTACCCTCAAATTAAGGCATACAAAGAAGAAATAGTCCAGATACAAGTATAATGTATGAAGTGGTGCCATTGGAATTCATTAAGATGATTTCTTCAAATAGACTCTATTCCATAAACAGGATCACTTTCAGTGGGATGATTACGATGAGGATATCATGGAACACTGGCGCTGATCTGGGCATTAAAAGATGAATGGGGAAGGTTGTGAAAGACACTGATAGTGCTGAATAGCATCCATGTTAGAAGGAACAAGGAAGAGAATGAGAATAAGGAAGAAATGAATTTGGAGGATTTCAGAAATACTTTAGTTCAGAGTAAGATTAAAGAGTGTATTAGTCAGCTTTTTGTTTCTGTGACCAAAATATCTGACAAGAACAACTTTGAGGGAAAAAGTTCATGGTGATTCAATTTCAGAAGTCTCAGCCCATGGTCAGTTGACTTCATTTGGGGGGACCTGAGGTGAGGCAGAATGTCATGGCAGAGGAAAACTGCTTAGTTCATGGTATCTGGGAAGCAGAGAGATAGGAAGTGACCAGGAACAAGATAAATCTTTCCAGGATGTTCCCCAGTGACCCAATTTCTCCAACTAGATCCCATCTTCCAGTTGTCCATTCAGCTCAAATTAATTAATCCACTGATAAGGTGGATTAATGATGATTATTATGATTGAATCCCTTTCCCCAGTCCCCACCTCTGAACCTTGCTGTATGAACTTTTGTGGGATATTCCAGATCCAAACCAAAATGAGGAGTAATAAGAGAACATGTTTATTTTACTAAAAGCATGTCAGCATCTTCAGATCCAAAAATATGCCTTGACTTCATCTACAATGTCTAAACTGTCTATTCTGATTTCCCTTTGGATGCTGGTATATTAACTGAAGTCTTCCTCAGGGCCACTATTCTACTGCATCAAAAAAATTTTATATTATTAAAAAGACATTATTACAAAAACAAACTCTTGATTATATGACATCAGATAAGCTTATTTATGGATTGATTACAAAAACTGTGAAAGACTAAATTCTTAGAAGTCACCAAAAATGAACATTTTAAAAGGTGTCTGCTATTTGTAATTCCATAATAATCAATGAAGCCCACATTCTCTGTTGTATTTTGGTCATACTCTTTCCTCCTGAGGAAAAGAAAATCTTAAAAACAATGATGGGTTTGGGATGTATGTAGCTCAGTGGTAGAGCTCGTCTTAGCATGTGCAAGACTTGCTGCTTTGGGTTTGAACCCTGGTACTAAAAAAAAAAAAAAAAAAAAAGGAAAAGAAAAGTGAAAGAATCCTATGAACTCTATTCAGTTACCCTGTAATGTTCAGAAATTTCACTGGCTCATAATTCACTCCATTATGAAAATTTTTATTTGATCATGAACAAACCTCTTGAATGGAAAGGGATAAAGCCAACAAATAAAAATACTAAACTTAGAGGAAAAAAAAATCTAAAAACTTTTACTTTTCTCCTTTTTTTTCTTCTTTCATCTATCCCTTATTTTACAGGAAGGTAATATCTCATGGTTTTTGGTTATGGATGACTTTATTAAGCCACCATTGCTAAAATATCACCTGGAGTGGTATTGATTGGGTTACAGTCACTAATAATTATATTTTCTCATTCATCCTCTCTCCCACAATGACCAGAGATACTTGATGTGGCTTATTGTTCTCCATGGTGTTATTAGAGTCATGTATCTTTTGTACAAAGCTGACTACACTGGGAAGAAACTTCAGGATAGTGACCTTATTATCATCCTATCACTGATGTTAGAAATATGGATGTATTTTGAAAAAAAAAAAGTGAAACCCAATTCTGTAGAAATGGAAATTTTTCATAGGAACAATGTTAAAATATTTTCCTTATATATTTGGTAGCATTTGGGAAGTTAATATACCATATTTGTAGACCAGGAGTATGAATCAAATAGGGAAGAAAGAAGTCTAATTGAGCCAGGCTCAGTGCCTATAATCCCAGCAGCTTGGGAGGCTGAGGCAGGAGAATTGTGAGTTCAAAGCCAGCCTTAGCAAAAGCAAGGTGCTAAGCAATTCCATGAGACCTTGTCTCTAAATAAAATACAAAATAGGGCTGGGGTTGCGGCTCAGTGGTCAAGTTCTCTGGTAACTCCCCTCTGACTTCTAATTGATTCCAAGAATTTAAAAATTAAATAACTTCTGATATCTTCTAGCAATTAATATGAAGTATACTTCTTGGCAGGATCACTTTTTAATTTTTAGTATCTGTGTACTTTAGTTTTTCATTACTTTTGAAATACTTTTTCCTTCTTAAAAATATGCTGTTTTACATGATTTTTTTAAATGTAAAAATAAGCAGAAACTGCAATAGGTTTTTTGCAAAATAGCTATTCTGCTCATATTCCCTCTAAGATCCTTGAGTTGCTATAAGCCAAAAACCAAAATCCATTATTAGAATGTTGCCTCTGCCAGGTTTTTATTACTAATATGTTGTTTATTTTTAATCATCTTTTGAATTATTGACTATTTTATGGTGTCTCATAACAGCAATTCCTATTTGTTTTATATACTTCATAGAGTAGATTTCATTTTTCTGCCTCACTCCATTATATGTAATGGCTTAGCTTTGAAATCTTTGCTTGATATAGGGGATGTTAATTTGCTTTAACACATTATCATCTAAAATAGCTCAGGGTTTGTATGGTCTTGTAAATGCTTTCTCTTGAAATATTCTGAAAGTTTCTTTATTTTTTATTCTCCCATTTTTAAAGAAACGTGTTTAAAATTCCTCCTGGTATTCTTGTCATGTGCTAGGATATTAACCAGATACTCAGGTTGCTTCTGCTACATTGTATGAAAATGCATAGAATTCAGATTTCAAAGCAATTGATAACTTGTGCTCTCACATAATTCTTCCACTATTTTACTAGTATTCCATGACATTGTAACCTAAGGTTTCTAGCAGTTGTTTTGCCACCTAACCTCTAGCTAATTGTTCCTTTTATCCTCAGCCTGACTCCACGGAGTGATAGATCTATTTTCTATAGACTTCCTTGCAATTCTGAACTGAATCCCTGGAGAACCGCGTCCTATATATTCTCTTCAATTCTTCCCCAATGAGGCATGACCAAGAGATTGTTGTATTCTTGAGAGGCAAGTTCTTAGAATGGAGTGGCAGACATATATACAAGAATCACCAGTGCAGTAATAATGGAAATTCAACTCCAATTAAACTTTAAAGTTGGTTGCTTCCAAGAAGTCTAGAAGTGATATGTCTAGAAGAGCTATTTGCCCTGTTGGATTTTGTTCCCTGCTACTAAATTGCTAGAGTAGGTGATGACAAGATTGGAAGAATCCAGGATTGGGAAATTATGGTGATGGTGGTAGTGATGATGATGATGGTGGTGGTGGAGGTGGTGGTAATGATTACAGCCTCTCCTTATCAAACAGTATATTTTAGGTACTAAGTTAAGATTTTATGCAGTAATTTCAGCATCTGTCAGTTGCTTTCAGTGTTAGTCTGTTAGTTTTCTATTACTGCATAAAAATACCACAACTTTATTATTTTAATGCAGCATACAATTATTATCTTAGTTTCTGTGGGTCAAGAGTCTGGGCATAGCTTAGCTCAGGGTCTCAAAGGGCTTCAATCAAAGTTTCAGCCAGAGCTAGATTCTCTTTTAGAGGCTCAATTGGAAAGAGTCTGCTTTCTTGCTCTTGTGGTTGTTGGCATCATTCAGTTTTTTGTGGTTGTTGGACTGAGTGCTTTATTTTTGCTGTCTGTTGTTTAGAGGCTACCCTGAGCTCCTAGAGAATCCCCCAGTTTGTCACTGAAGGAAATTCACAAACATGACTGCTTGCTTCCTCCTAGTCATGCTTGGAAGCTCTCTGAAACACAAGATGCTACAACTTTATGTAATATAATTATATATGCTAATCATCTCTATCTGGTCATCTTTTCCATATTCTATTGCTTAGAAGCAAACTATAAGTGCTGTCCCTACTCAAAGGAAAGAATTACACAAGAGTGCGAACACAAAGAGGTAGGAACCATGTGATTCTTATGAGTTTGTACATCACATGCAGGAATTGCTTTGTCTAATAATATCCTTCTCCTTTCCACCCCCAAAATAGAATAACTCATTGTTAGTTGAATATATGGTAGGATAAGGGCTTCATTACCTAGGTTTTCTGGTAGCTAGGTTTGGCTATGCAACAAAATATGGTGAAGAGTAGCTGAGGAAATCTGGAGTTCTGAGGATTTTTTTAAAGTTATCCTACCAGCTGTTGAGGATTATCTACTCCTGACTTCTTAACGTGAGAGGAAAATAAGCTTTTATTTGGAAGCCATTGTTATTTTTGACTGACTCTTGCAGGATACTTCCTTGAGTTCCTCATCTGATAACCAGTCCCAGGTCTTGTCCTGACCCTATTCTAGTGTAATCACCCTATAAGGCAGGAACTAGCCTCTTCAGCTCAACATTTCCATCAGAGAACCCAATCTTAACTGTTTTTTCCTTTCCTCCTTCCAACAGTCCTTCATTTTCATTTTGCAGTATATGAGTTTTTCATGGAGCTTGAAATCATCCCTTGGTTCAATTTCAACCCAATTAAAACATGCCGTTTCCTGACTGGGGGAAGGGAATATTTGCCAGTCTAATAAGAATGACTTAAAAACTTTTACTGAGAAATTATGACTATCTCTGTATGTATAATAATTCTGACTAACTGTTTTCTCCACATCAGCCCCTGATCCTATCCTAAGGAGAAATAGACTCTGGCTGACTCTTGAGCCTATTGCTTGACAGAGACAGCTCATGGGGAACATAAACAAAGTAAACTGCTTCATTATATTGACCAATATTTACAGAATGGTCTAGAGGAAGCTTCCAGCCCTAAACTGAGAAATAGCATACAAAAGAGGACTCTGAGAGAATTGCTCTGACTCCTTGACTGCAATAGGATTAGTCATGACTGACTCAAGTTGGATTGGGGGTTTCTATTCAGTGTAGATCTCGGAGATCATTGTGTGAGCAGTAAGAATTATTATCCTCATGCATGCAGATTCATGCAGATGACACAGGACATTGGAATGCTAAAGTGATTCATTACATCCAATCCAAGTAGTATATCCATTTTAAATTATGTATCAGTCTCCACACCTATCATCTCTATTTAGGGGCAATGTGGTAATTAATTTATTATTAATTTTAAATATTACGAAAGTAACTCTTGCTCACTGCAGGGAGCTGAACAAATCAAGGGTGTAGTCTCTGTGTTTAAAACATGCTTTCTCAGGAAGTTTTCTGCCCTTCAGTGTTCCTTTCATATACTCCTTTTAGCCTTACAATGATACAGTATTTGCTTTTTAAAAACTGACATCTCATTCAGTGCTTCTCATGTTCTATATTTCAGTGATTACAAGGTTTAATTTTTTTCTCTTACCTAATTAAAAAATAATGTCTTTAGTTTAAAGTAGGTAAAATTGTCCAACACTCTGGAAATAGAATGGAAGAATTCATTTGTTTTTCCCCAGTAGGAACATAGGTAAGTTAGGTAGTAAAAGGTCTCACTAAGTGAAATAGTAAAGAAAAAAGTGCTAGTTACCACTATAACTATTTCAGAGTACTATACAGAAAAAAGAAAAGGCAATTATTTGGAACATCAGACTTAAGCTGGGCCTTAAACTAGGTGGGTGGGGGGCACAAAGAGAACTGAGTTGTCTTGAGATCTCTTGGCATGAAAAACAGCAACTGTCTCCAAAACCTCACTGAGTGTCCCATAGCCCACCTCCAATCTAATGGGAGAGGATTTCAGAATTTAGGCCAGGGAAACTATATTTTTAAACAAGCTCTTCAAGTGTTTTTCTGAGGAATGGCATGTAGGAGTTTCTAAAGCAGAAAATGTATCTTCTTATTAGCACAGCTGCTTGAGAATTAATTTGAGAACACACTTTACAACTGAAAAAAGTTTCAAAAATCAACTAAAAGGCCATATTCATATTAGTTGGTATACTTATTATATTTCTTAAAAACATGAATTTGTGCCCACTTGGATTGGATGTAATGAATCACTTTAGCATTCCAATATCCTGTATCATGTATAGGCACAAAACATGGATTTGTGCCTAAGTTGCTTTTCTCTTAATTCTTCTTAAGATTCTTTGGTGTCATTTATTTGTATAGGTTTTGCCAAAAAGGAAAACAAGTAAGAGTCTACAGAAATAACCTTTCCTCATTGATTTATTCGTTCATTTATTCCTTTGACAAACATTACATAAGGCTAGAGTTAGAGAACAATTCAAATTAGAATAGGACACATCTACCCTAGAGGATTTTTGTAGAGACATGTAATTATAACTCACATAAATGTAATGCAATGATAAAATGCTGAGGAGGACTCTTTAGCCAAAGGAATTTGGAAATCCTTTATGAAGAATTTTGAGTGTGAAATTTGGACTTGAAATGGGAATAAAGGTCCAGTATTTTGACACAGGTAAGAGATATTCCAGACGGACTTAACAGTATTAACAAAGCTTCTGAGTGGGGAGTATATGAGCAAGAGCCAGGCATAGTGGCACACATCTGTAATCCCAGCGACTGGTGAGGCTCAGGCAGGAGGATGGCAAGTTCAAGGCCAGCCCTAGCAACTAAGAGAGGCCATAAGCAATTTAGTGAGATTAAGTCTGTCTCAAAAAAATAAAAATTAAGCAGAACTGGGAATATGACTATGTAACTCAGTGATAAAGCACCTCTAGGTTCTATCTCCAGTACAAAGAGAGAGAGGGAGAGAGAGAGAAGAAAAAGAAAAATATATACTCCTTTTTTGCCTCAAGTACAAAGATATGTGATGAAGAAAAATTATATGTTTTTACAAAATTGATGAATATTATATATTCACCCTGCAAAGGAAAAACTGAGGCTTATATTTTCATGATCAACATGTTGAAAATATTGAAGGGCAGAAAGTAGTGAGCTACCACAACCACCCATACTCTGTTAACATTCCACATGTAAATACTAAGTGTTGCATCTGATTTTCTCTGCAGAAAGAGCAGATGTCATTTAATACCTTGAATAAAATCTCTCTTGAATTTTTGTGATGAACTTTTTTTACATGTCTTAGGGTTGTGTTCCATTACTATGGATCCTTGAGTTGGGAATTTTATGCAAGTGGAGAATCAGGAAGATCCTGTAAGAGAGTAAAGGTAGTAGAATAGGATGGAGGAAAGTAGTGGGGCTAGGTAAAGATGTATGTAGTTTCAACTGAAGTTTAGCCTTGGTTTGATCCCACTGGGAGCACTGGGATATGAATAGCACCTCAGAGCAATCTCACGTACTTTTATTTCTCCCTTTCATCATTCATTCATTGCCTAAACCTATCCTTGAAGGAAGGGCATAACTTCCCAGACTTTTCCTAGAGAGGCAATTCCCAGGGGCTAAGGACAATTCTCAGGAGAAGGATACAGCTGATAGTAGCCAGCATGCTAAGAATCTGAGAGATAAGTGCACTACAGGTAAATGGCAATGATTTTCAGTTATGGGAGATTTTGTTCCTGGAAGACATTTCTCAATACCTAAATATATTTTGATTAAAACAACGCAGAAGGAGGGATGGTGGTGGTATTGCTGCTTTTATTTAATGGATAGAGATCAGCAATGCTGCTAAATATCTTACAGTGCACAGAACCTCCCATCTATTATAAGAATTATCCAAGCCAAACATCAGTAGTTCCAAGGCTGACACACTCTGGGTAAAGGGAATATGAGCAGAGTGCTAAGATTTACTACTACACCTTTCTTTCCACATATGCGTTGGTCTGTGTTTGTAAGTAGCTATGGCAAGAGCCATTCTTAAGGTTTATCCACATTAGCTTTAAAAAAAGAGTCTTAACCCTCATTCCTCTATTTATGTATTTAGGCATTTATAAACAGCTGGTAGCACCTACTATGGTGCTATGTTTCAAACACGAGGCTAGGCAACAGGAATGCAGGGATAGGTGTAACATGGCACCATTTTTAGGAAGTTCAGAAAATCAAGTGAGAGAGATCATGGTTCAGTTGCTTTCTCAAGTTTAGAACAGAATATGCATTAACATAGATTGACTTTATGAATCAGGCATACATATTCAGCAGTAGTGTAGTGACCAATTGTGTTAGTCCGTTGTCATTCCTTTATCAAAAAATATCCTTTATACCTACTGAATTCTACTTCTCTCTGCAAAACTGTATCTATCAACCTAGCCACATGATGTTTTTTATAAATTAATAATATTTATAAAATATTTTGGGAATATTGATCTGTTTTCCTCTATTTTAGTAGTGAATAGACTCCTTTTAATGTATACAACATGGATTCCTCAAAAGCAATTCATATATACTTGCAAAATATGGATTTTATTTTAATTCAAATCTTTTGTACATAGCTATTGTGAAATCTGGGATTTATTTTGACCTATTATTTCTCTTTAGGTTAAATAATTTTCTTATAGGAATGTAGATCAAATTTTTCACCTTTATTTTTTGGATAGACAAAAGAACTATGTAGAGAAGTATGTTAGATTTCTATTAGTGTGTAGTTATCAAAACATGGTTGCTTAAAACAGTGTGTGTTTATTGTCTCAAAGTTCTGTGGATCAGAAGTCTAGTTGACTTCTCTGCTTAGAGACTCACAAGGCTGGAATCAAGGTGTCGACCTGATGGGTTCTCTTCTTTAGGTGCTTGGGGGAAAAACTCTTTCCAAAATTATTCAGATTATTTTCAGAATTTAGTCCCAATGGTTGTGGGACTGCATTTCCTGTGTTCTTGCTATCTTCAAAGGCAATGGTGAGGTACAGCCTTTTCAGGCTTAGAATCTCTCTAACTTTGGTTCCACACTCACTGTGGAGGGTAATGTATAAAGGTGAAAGTCATTGGGGGTCATTCTTAGAATTCTACTTACCATAGAAGAATAGCAAAGTATTTATTATTTTGGTATTTCCTTGAGATCTGATGTTGACAAAGCACCTGAAATAGGCAAATTGCTTTACCTGTGTATTTTAGTGTCCTTATACTTATTGATTTGTAAAGAATACATTTTTGTATGGTTCTTTTAAGTTTATTATTCCTCTTATATTAGAATTCAGACTTGGAGATCATCTTAAAATTGGTAAAAAAATATTGATTTCTTTTACATTTACTGGAATATTGTTAAACATATGTAGAGGAGGTAGTCATTAACTGAAATCCCTTCATCTGATATGTCAGCAAAGAGGTGGAATCACTTACTATGGTTTATATTTATGGTAAAGACAGAACATTTTGAGAGTGAACTATCTATATTTTCATGCTTTTCTCAAGTCTTACCCCACCAGTTGTCCATCAGAAATGTCCAAGGTCATAGGAAACAAGCAAAATCTGAAGGGATCAGTGGATCTTTTCCCATGCTTTGGTTGCAAAGTCAAGGCTTTCATTCACTGAAGAGACAGATTGTGACCAGGATATGCATCCTGCTTGTACTTTTTTAATTACTGAATTACCCTTTTGCTGACTCCATCATTTGAGGAGCCCTTTATCTGACCTGTTTCCTTCATAACTGTACTTAATATACATCAAAAATATGTCTTTTCTAAAGCATATAGTCTTCTAGTTCAACACAACTCCAAATGTCAGAGAGTTAAGCCTCTCTGACACCCCTTTCTATTTTCCCCATCCCACCACCCCCAAATTCATTTAAAGGTACATTCAGCAGAGCAAGACTTCCCAGTAGAGTCATACAGTAGCTTATTCATAGAGTACACTGGGGTCTTCTAATGAAGGATGAGGGGCAGCTATGACGTGATCCCTTCTATGATTCTTTTGTGTGAATTCAACATCTGTGTTGATGCTCCTGGAAATATTGTGTCTTCTTAGCTCTATAAATCCAGCTTTTTATCATTTACCAGAATGACCACATTTTGATTCTCTATTGTGCTGTACTACTTCACATCTAAAAAAAAAATAGAAACCCCTTTATGCCAGAGACTCTCTTACTACTTGTGAATGTGAACATTCCTGTCATCATACTTTCCAGGTAAGAAAATTTCTATTATTCCTAGTAGAATTAACTTTTGGATTATTTTTCTTCAAGGATATCTATCCTTGGAAACTTTATGTTTATCAGAGGCTCTGTTAAAACAATTTCAACTGAATGGACCTAGTATTCCAAACATGTTCTGCCAAGTCTAGAGCAGTTAAGTTGCTTTCTACCTTGATATGTGAATTATACTTTACCAAGTTTAAGTCAGTTCACTTTATGGCTACAATGGAAGCTATTGAAGGATAACCACTTCTTAAAAAAACAAGTCTAGGATTACCTTAGAATATTTAATAGGCACCAGAGTGCCTCTGACTCAGATTGAAATTACAATTGACTGAAATCCCCCACCTTCAACTTGTTTGTTGTGTCTGTTTATTTCCTTTTACATTGATGCATCCCATTCATACCATTTCTTCCTAATGGAAGAAATTTCCTTTTTGCTTCCGCTGATACTCAATAGCCCATTATTTCAAGAGCTCTCCAGTATCCTTAAAGAAAAAAAAAAAATTCACCCTCCAGACTCCTTAGTTCAATCCAGCCTTCTCTTATACACTTATCCTCAGGTTGCTGAGTACTGCTATTGAAAATCACACAGACTTGTGGATTTTTTTGTCAGTATAAAATAAGATTTAGTACTTCTGCTTGTTCTCAGCACCATGATTCAAATTTTTTATTTAGATTTCATTAGCTTCGCCCTATTTTTCTCTTAGACTCCAAGCATGCTCTTTTTCTGGATGTCTAAAACAATGATAAAATGTTTAATACATAAACCAGTAACAGAGTTGTGTATTATTGTAATCAGGTGCTATGTACCTGATTACATAGCCATATGTGTTGTACTCACGTATGACTGTGCACTAGATTTGTTTATACCATCATCATCACACACACATAAGTAATGCATTGTGCTAGAATGTAACAATGGCTACAGTCTTGCTAGGCAATGGGAATTTTTCAGCTTCATTGTAATCTTACAGGACCACTGTCAAACACACGTTCCATTGTTGACTGCAGTGTTATTATGCAACACGTGACTGAATATACATTATACATCATATGTCATATTTTCATGGTATTTGGAACCAAAAGATAAAATGAGACTGCCTCAGAAGAGGATATATAAAGAGGAACTAGAAAAGAACTCCAAGGAACTTGGGGAGTTGATAGATAAAATTACTGTTTTTTCTTAGTTTTTTTTTTTTTTTTCCCACTGCCATATCCTGGCATATGATTTAGCAAAGTTCCTATCTAAATATTCTTTTTCACTCTTAGAAAATGACCTTGCTTCTCAAATTGCAGAAGAAAAATAACTGCCGTCCAATTAGAATTCTTTGACCTTCTGGTCATGACCACACATATAGAGATGCTCAAGTACCTCTGTGTGTGTGTGTTTCAGAGAATTGATTCTCTTGGTATTTGCTGGTAAAAGAATCTTATCCTTGTTCTGTATCCCATTTCATCTTCCTATCCCAAGACTTTGATCTATTAACCTTCTTCCCTTTGTTGGTGCCGTTATAGTTTGACTCTCCCCCTCTAAAACTTACGGTGATATTAATTGCCACAGTACTAAGAGATGGGACCTTTAAGAGGTGATTAAGTTATGATGGATTAATGCCATTAAAATGGGAGTGGGTAAATTATCAAAGAAGCGGGTCAGTTATGGGAGTGGGTTCCTGATAGAAAGAAAGAATTTGGTCTCACTTCCTTTCTGTCTTATGCACTCACTACTTGACCTTCTACCTCGTGATGATGCAGCACAAAGGCGCTTGCCAGAAGCCAGCACTGTGCTCTTAGGTTTTCCAGCCTCTGTGACCATGAGTCACATGAATCTATTTTCTTTATAAATTACCTAGCCTTTGATATTCTATTACACCAGCAAAGAGTGGACCAAGATAAGTGTCTTTCTTCAACATAAACCTAAAATGTTTCTCCCATTTAAAACTAATACTCATTCTTTTCTGTCTCTTATTTTCTTTCTTACCTAACTCCTCTCTAACTTTTGTCTTTTCTCTTTTCTCCTCTGACAGTTTCACTGTCAAACTTTTTGGAAGGGTAGTTTGTCCTCTCTCTTTTGTACCTAGTGCACCATCAAAAGTGGTCAGTGGTCAATAGTAAACTATTCTTTCCAAATCCAATGGACATGCTTTACTATTTATCTTTCTTTGTTTTCCCTCCATAAATGGGAGTAGTGATGACCTCCTTTGGAAATTCTCCTTTCTTGGATTCTATGACATCCTCCTCTCCTAATTCTGTTGTGAAGTTTAGAAATGAAAATTAGTGTTATGAATACAGATTTGAAAGCCACCGACATGTTATCAGTGGCAATTGGAACCAAAAGAATGGATGAGACCCTGGAATTGTACATTATTTAGAGAAAAGAGGGTCTAAAATAGAATCCAAAGAAACTTAAATATTTAGGAATTTGGAGCAGCTCTTCTTTTTCTATTCCTTTTGGGAAATCTCTCTCTGCCCAGGTCTTAGTTGATATTGTTTCCCAAAATTCCATTCATGGATCTTAACTATTTTTTCCCACATAATCTTTCAGACCTATCTGGTCTATGCCTGTGACTTCTTTGATAACTGATACTCTAATCCTTCTGAATCTTTACTCTAGATTAGATACTTATATTCAGTACCTATAATCACATATGTAGTGTCTTCACCTTCACATCCCCAAATTTCTTCCATTCTCCCAGTTAGTCAGGTAACTTCTTTTTTGCATAGTCATGTATATATTTCTCTGTTGCAGCATTTTTTTCACGTAGATACATTATTGTTTTCCCCCCTCCATCTCTTACTAGTCAGTGGCTTCATGAAGATATCTGTATTTTTAATTCCTGTTTTGTGCAAGATTTTCCACCTAGCACATAGTAATCACTCATTACTCTTTTTCTAATATGAGTGCATGAATTTATTCAGGATGCTATGAACTTTATTCACTTTAAATAAAATTTTGGTAATTTTTAAGTTATTTTCATTGTTCTGAGAAATAATGTCCTTTGAACATGGTCTAGTATAAATGTTGTTGAGTTCCTTTGGGAGCTGTGAAATGTAAAGTCAATAAGTTTATGTGTCAGAAGATTACAAAATAGTGAACTGGAAATAAAACAGATTTTCCAACTTTCCAAATACACTCCAGGTAGTAAGCCATATTTTGAAAACACTCAGAAAGAACCTTCAACATTATCAATGGTCTTTGAAGTTTGGGGGTAAAAATCCAGCAATTTTCTCTCATTTAACTTTGCTTCTGGTGATACATTTTGGTAAATTATTTCATTATTTGCATCCATTTCTAATTTTTTCTTTTCTAGAAATTGAGTTATAATCCCAGAGCATGTTATTGGTGGTGGAAAGGTTGGAGTTAATTGTCATGTCAATTGAACTAGTTTGGGTGATTCTACTAAAAGTTAGAGTTGATTGTATTCATTTGAAAAGCAAACAATTTTTTTGACAATTAAGGCAGGGAAATCATGAATGTTATATCTAGCTGTTCCAACTATAATGTGTTGATTACAGCTGTTTCATGAATTCTCAGGAACAGCTCAAGTGCTATATATTGCTTAGAAAGAAAATTCAGAGTCAGTGTATTTGTTATCACAATGTGCTGATTGCAGCAGCTTGCCCAGAGCTAAACTTGTTGTAATAAAAACTTCTAGATTGGAACATAGTGATGGCATTGATGTTATTTGTTTCTTGTTTCTTCATTGTATAAACCCTAAGCAAATATGTTGCAAGTTGGAAACCTCAGAAAGCTCTGTCGCTAGGCTTTGGTGGGTTCTCTTGTGTCGATTCCTTGAAGAGTATGTCAACTGAAGTCTTGCAGTGAGCAGCGGAATCTGAATCTTTTTATTTATTATTAGTATTAATAATAATAATAATAATAATTATTATTATTATTATTATTAGTTTGGTACTGGGGATTTGGGGATTGAACCCAGGATCACTCAACCACTGAACCACATCCCCAGCCCTTTTTATATTTTATTTAGAGACAGGGCCTCATTAAGTTGCTTGGGGCCTCACTAAGTTGTTGTGGCTGGCTTTGAAGTCACAATCCTCCTGACTCAGCTTCCTGAGTTGCTGGAATTATAGGCATGCACCAGGAATCTGAATCGTAAGTAGCTGAAGGTACTGAATTAATATGGTATACATCTTCTTATTTTATCCACGTCATTGTCTTGATCTCACTTTGATAGATGCCTTTCTGTGAGGGTGTTGTTATTTTAAAGGCTGAGTTCCTTGACCTTTGAATCCTTACTGCCTTCTAAAATGGCATTAATATCAGAGAAACTGGACTGATTGAATCAGCATGGTACTCAAGAAAATTTGAAAAAGGGTCAATGAGAAATAACTAAATCTGTCATAAATGCAGTGTAGTATATCTTAACAAATCAATTGTAAGTTAGGAAATGACCATGTTTGTCTGAATGAAGGTTTCATAGACTTCCTCCACACATTCCAGTATCTGTCTACATTTGTCCCTTTTTAATTTCATAGTAGCATCATTGGGAATGGAAATGCCTTTGAGTGTTTCCTAAAGAACTGATTGTGAAGATAGACCAAAGGAAAAGACAGAATAGGATGAAAAAAAATGAAGATAGGGGAGTGGGAAATTAGAGATGAAAAGGATAAAGGATGAGTAGTAAAAGCCCATCCAGTGCTTATGTCCACAGTTCATAATGACAATCCAGTGGCTCTTTTCTTTCTGGGAAAGGATAAGCATTCTTGTTTTCCAACCATCACTATGTGTCTTTGGATCACATACCAGATGAACAGGATTTTTTCCATCACTACCAGTGAAGCTGTTAATACCATCACTTAGTGTCCTTTAGAAGATCTACATTTGGAAGTAGTACATAGAATACACCCCTTTTATTATCTTTTACTTGAAGTATTTTTTATTGGCAAAATGAAGAGGATTAAGATAGTTTTTTCTCTGAGGGAGAATGATTCAACAACTTCAAGGGAAATTTTTCTATATGGCCTTGCTATAATTGCTATAAATATTCAGAAAAGTTGGACCCTCAGGTAACTTCCTAAAATAAAGGAAAAATTTTCCTTCATTATAGAAAAGAATATAGTACTTTCTTATTAGGAAATCTGTGAAGTGAGAAAAATAGAAAAAAGTGTATCTATCTACCACACCAATAATCTGTCAGGAGTAGTTACAATAGTCCTGAATGACCCTTTGTTTTCTTAATCCTTGGGGCTGTGGATAACTGAAAAACCTGAAATTTTGTGCCTGTTCCTGAGGGTATTATTTTAAGTATATCTATTACATGTTTTATTTTAACTACGTGCCTATGGACTAATAATATTTGAATAGCTATAATAATTACATTAAGTCCATTTTATTTTAAATTTATGTATATAGCTAACAATTCTCTGACCAAGAGATTACTGACAATTACTTAATGATTTCACTGTCATACCTAATGATTTCATTGTATCACCTTGGATCTTAAACTATAATAACTATATAAACAATGAAAAATAAACTTCTTGACCACACTGCTTAATGAAATTAATAATGAACTACATTGGAAAAAATATAAACATTTCTTATAGCTTTTAAGTTTTCTTCATTCAATAGAGTAATATTAATGTTATTAATGCTATTAATATTATTTTGTGTCATTGAACAAGAATTCATACCATTGTTTTACTTGTGGTTTCTACTAGATTCTAGACCCCTCATATAAGTTTCTCATAGTTTGTTTGAACATATATGTGGTCTATTTGTGGGGTGAGCATGGGTCTTGTAATGAAAGCTCATTTTCTTTTATCTTTTTCTTGAAAAAACTCAAATCCACATTTGTGCTGATTTCACTCCAATTATATTTTTTCTAAATACTAATATTCAGATTGATCAAGGGAAAATAATAAAAATAATGATTATGCCTTTAAAATTTTTTGCAGTGAATTTGTTATTTGAATATTCTAAATTTTATCATTTTTAGCTCTTTAGCAATGGTAGCATTGTCATAAATAACTATAATAGATTTCTCAAAGAACTAGACATCTGGTCACCATAACACTTTTTGAATTCCTCAGGACTAATGGTAATATTATGTGTATCTTTGTCAATGATACTCTTCTTTTCTGCTTGCTATTTTGATCCTTCCAATAATTTAATTTTTTAAGAGAATGTTTGCAAGCTGAGCGTGGTGGCCACTGCCTGTAATCCCAATTGCTAGGGAGGCTGAGGCAGGAGGATCACAAGTTCAAAGCCAACTTCAGCAATTTAGTAAGGCCCTAAGCAAATTAGCAGGACCCTGTCTCAAAATAAAACATAAAAAGGGCTGGGGATGTGGCTAAATGGTTAAGCACCCCTGGGTTCAATCCCTGGTACAAGGGAAAAAAAAAAACGAAAAGAAAAGAAAAGAGAAAAAGAGTAGGTTTGCTTTCCAATTAATCTTCATAGACTATTCACAGACTAATTTGATAAATATTCAATAAAATATTTGTTGAATAAAGAAATCATTTTTAGCATTCCTGTTTCTATGACATAATACTTATAAAACAGTAATTCCCTTAGGTGGGTGTGACTGCTAGATATTTTTCTCAGGTTCTGTGGTTGGGCAAAGCTTCAACTAGCCCAGGGATTCCAAGTTTGCCTACTGACTAGCCTGGGAAGCTGATTATACATAGATTCCAAGCCCCACCCCAAACCTGCTCAGTCACAGCCTCTGGGTGATCTGTATCATCAGGCAAGTCTGGGAAACTTGAAACTAGTGAGTCTTCACTAGGAGTGTAATCTATGCATAATTACATATTGGTGTTATATGAAAGATTTATAGATGTGGATTGAGTTGATAGTATTGATTTATTTCTAATGCTAGTCAACTAAAATATCAGAAGAGAAAATTTCTGATAATTTCTTTAATTTCAGCTTCCATAAGACTTCAGTTTAATAATATTTACACTTATTGTTTTTTGAGCATTTATCATGTACAATATACTATCTTAGTATTTTTCATGTATTTATTAATATTAATATAGAGAGATAAAATAATTTCCCCCAAATCAAGTAAGTAACAAGTGGGAAAGCTTGGACTTGAATCTAAGAAGTCATAGTTTAGAACCTACACAATTAATCCTGCAAAATGTTGTCAATAGCCACCAATACTATGCACTTACTAGTATGTCACACTATACTAAATACTTCGTGTACTTTGATTCATTTACTAATCTTTTGGTATTAAGGAAGTTGTATTGGGGCTAGGGATATAGCTCAATTGGTGGAGAGCTTGCCTAGCATGAACAAGTCCCTGAGTTCAATCCCCAGCATACCCCCTCCTCCCAAAAAATGTAGTAGTAAGAAAGGCAAGTTCAGAGAGAATAAATAGTTTTCCCAGAGTTATCCTGCTAGTCAGTGGTAGAACCAGTGTTCGTTGAAACTTGATTGGCTCAACTCCACAACCCTGTTTTCTTAACCACTCTACCCTGCACACAAGAATGACATGTTTGAATATGCTGATATCTTACCATCCCTCAGTATTTCCTATAGATAGTAGTAGTTACTGGATACTGGATGTGGGGAGGTATCTGAAAGGCAATTATATAATATTTTAATGTCTACATTAAAAACTGCTTATTTTAGCAGAGATTCTAAAATACATTAGAATTCCTTGTCCTAGAAAGATTTTAAAAGAATAAAATGGTTACTCTTATCTGATACAGACTGACTAAAGGAGAAAAAGGATTAATATACTTTTAAGGAATTCTTAACCCTATATTTCTTAATATTAGAGGAAAGTGCAGTTCATGAATACTTAAGCATTTGTGACCATTTGATAAGTAGTTATATTTTCCTTCATTTGAGCATTAAATATTATGTTTGTTTGTCATAAGTAACATTTTTAACTTTGAAATGACAGATCAATTCACTCTCACATATTTATTAACAATTTAGTTTGAACTGCTTCTTTTTTTCCTTTGTATTTTGTTCCCAAGTGAAGGTGAAGTGTTAATTGGTTTTTTTATGGTTTCCACTGCTACCTCTGTTCAGGACTTCTAAAGAAGGGTGAAGAATTGGAGATGAGTGTGTGAAATTTGTCTGGGGAGGGAAAACTGTTTAATGTGTTTGTGAAGTAGTACGCTTCTTCTAGATAATACTATTGCACCATAATATACATTGAAGCCTGATTTTTCACTCAGGCTAATCCTTTAAGAATATTAGTCAACATTCATAGAGGTAGAAACATGTTAACTGAGTTCCTGTAGCTGGAAAAGATCAGCAACTGATAAACTTTGAAATAAGTTTAAACTCATGTATAAAATCAGAGATTAGATTTCCCTCCCCTCTAAAGCAAGGACATGCTAATTTGGATTCATGTCTAGAAGGAAATAGCCTGGATGTTGCAATTTGCTCTTGTATTTGCAGAAGCCTATAGTTGCCTAAGACATGTACCTGGCTGTTAACACTTTCTCTTTCCCACCATTAGTAGCTAATTCACCTGAAACATTGTCTCTGGTCCTTATGTACTGGATGCTTTTAGTAATTCTGACTTTAATTTAACAAGTAATCATGTAGGACTGGGATGTTGCTCAGTGGTAGAGAACTTGCCCAGTCCATTGAAAACAAAACAAAAATAAAAAAGACAAACTAACAAGTAACCATCTAGATAGTTGTTCCTTTTTTTTTTTAAACAAAGGACTAATTAACATTCTGCACAATGCAAAAAAAATTTCTTACTTTCTAACACTTTTAAGATAATCTTTAAAAAGAAATTATTTTTTTTCCTTTATAGCATTTGTCATTCCCCCTTGCTCCTTTAGAAGAAGACAGCAGAGTAATATAATGAGCATTGTCCTGTGTTGGGGGAGAGAGAGAAATACGCCTTTGTTAGCATTTGCCTCTATAAAATTAGTATGGGGTATAGATGGAAAATAGGAATGCAGACAAAGTCTGTTGATTTTGTTTCGCCACTTCCCATTTTTTGTTACGCTACATTCAAATGTCAGTTCTAATTTCAGATCCAGAAAATTGTTTCTTTATCATACAGGTAAAAATGAAATTTATTGGTAATTTACTAATAAGATCAAGGTATGAGTTAAATGTTGTACTTGAAATATATAATTTATTCTACACAATTAAAAGGACACTATTATTATCCTATTTTATAAAAGGTGAAACTAAGACTTACAAAGGTTAGCTTATTGCCCAAGGCCATATTCCAAGTAAGTGGCAGAAACTGGATGCAAACCCAGATTGGTCTAGTTGAAAGAAAATGCTCATAGCCATCATCTCGAAAATCAATTGTACATGTGGTTTAATACAGGGTTCAGTTGTTTTGTTTTGCACACTTGGCATCAGCATGTCACAATGAAGAGAGCAATGTTGAAAGAATTAGTAGTCTGTAGTCTGTAGTCAAAATACCTGGATTTGGAATCAACTTATTTGTTGGAATTCTCATTGTACTATACTTTTTTATACTGAGAAAGCTACATGATCTATTTGAACTTCAGTTTCTTTCTTGAGTTATGAGTAAAGGAGATAACAGATGTGAGATGTTTGGTAAATGGCCTATGCTAGTTATTATGAAGGTAGTGATAAAATTCTACATTTGTAGAATGCTCTACAGTTTACAGGAAGCTTCCACCAAGGTTGTCTCAGATGACAGTGATAGAACTGTTGGAAGCTCATTTATTTTTTTATTCCTTCATCCAAATGATTTTATGTGTCTACTAGATGCCAGGTATTGTTCTATAAGTTGATGAAATTTAGTAAAATCGGAGTAAAAATAATTCTCTGTCTTCATGGAGTTTGCATTTTAATGGCAGATAGGGATAATAACCCATGAGTAAAATATCAAGTATATTAAATAATAATAACAATTAATGTAGCATTTAATTCACATTGTAAGTGTGATGAACCAGTAGTTAGCTCAATGATTAAATATGGTGAGCCATAGATTAGCTGCTTGTTCTTCTATTGTATATATTTTTAAATGTAAACTAATTACAGTTCAATTACAACCACCAACATTGTATTGTTATGACAATAAAGAGATTATGTTTTTGATTTAATGATTAGTATGCATCACCAAAATTGGTAAAACCTTTTCTAACACAAGATTCTATGACATATTGGCTAAAAGTATATACTGGACATAGATCTTTAATACCTATCTGTCTTCATGTATGTCTGGTAAGTACACTCTGAAGAAAGCATTTCAGTAATTCAAAGGTTATTTTTTTTTCCAAAAGATTATTGGAAAATGCAATTTTGGCATTCTTTGCCTTGGTAATCTTGCCAGTAGTACTCTCATATTTCTTAAATTCACACAAAGCCTTAGGAAAATCTTCAGAGACCTGGTACTTCCCCTCTGTTATATGATGACTCTTAGAAGACACAAAGGGATCATGAAGAAGTATTATAGTGAACCAGACATTAAGATTTGTCTGCCAACTCTGAGTTTAAGAACACTGAAGGCTGAAAGAAAGACAAGTGTCATTTTTGAGGTAGTTTACAGCCATTGACTAATGATGACCAGAAGTCATCATTCAGCATCATGGTACAAAGCTCTGTAAACCTTGAGAGAGAAAACTACATTTGCCCACAAAGTGTTTTGAGATTTAATCCTGAAAATGTCTTCTAGTTATTTTCTTAGTAAAAGGATTTTTTCCCTCCATTTAAACTCCTCATTTAAAGTTATGAAGTGTTTCTTTTCACTATTTATTTAAGAGGGTGGTTAAGAGCTCACACTTCAGGAGTAGACAACTTGTAGCAGTACTTACTAACTATACAAATATAAGAAGGATTCCATTGTATCTTCAAAGTATATTGAGCATCTTTTCTCCTCTCTCTACTTACTACCACTATCCTATACTAATTCTTCTCCATAAAGTAGCAGGAGGGACTTGTTACAGTTGAAATCTGAGTCTGATCCTCCCAGTCTGAAACCTCCTCTTTGTCATTCTCTTTCTCCTCTTCCCTTTTCCCGTTAAAAACCCTCCATTGACTTTCTCTTAAACTACAATGAAGTCTAATCTCCTTCCTAGGCTTGCTTTGTTGATCTCTCCTGTCTTGCTTACTGAGCATGAGCCACTCTGACATTCTTTCAGTTCCTTAACACACTAATCTGATTCCCTGTTTGAAACTTTTAACACATCCCTATTTCCTGTGCTCAGAACACTGTTCCTCTCATTCCTCACACAGCTGACTCTTTATCCACCAGGTCTTAGATTTCCCCTCAACCACTAAATCTCAGTATATTGTCTTGTTGTACTCATTCATAGCACCATGTTTTTCTCTTTCATAGCACTATCAAAAATTTTCATTTGGTTTTTGTTTAATATCTGAATTCCTGTACTCTCCAAATGATAATCTCTATGTCTTTTTGGTTTACTGCTGCATACCAGTCCCAAGCGTAGTTGTTGAGTAGGTGCCCAGTAAACCATTGTTAAATGTTGAATGAATAACTTATCTCTGACTTTTAAAAGTCATCTGAAAAATAAGAATAGTAACTCCTATCTGTAAAGTTATTGTGTGATTAAATGACAATAAAATATATAAAATACTTTACACTGTGCTAGGCAAAGTCCTCAATGAAAGGCAGTGTCAGTAGCAGTGGCACCCTAATCGCCAGGCACTTATTAAACCCATTGTATGTTTAAATGTCACCAATATCTATGGAACTGATTTTAATAAGAGAGAGTTTTCTTAGGTTTTTGTTTTACTAAGACTTTGCTGGAATAATACATTAACATTGGTCTCCATATCAAGAAAATTAAAATATGGAATTCCAGCAGTGATTCCATGCTTTTTAAAGGAATGTAGATATGAATAATAGTCAGAGCCCCAGTATACATTCAAGGGTAATTACTTTGGGCAGTAATTGTCTAGACTGCCCTCCCTCTACTCTAGGCAGCTGGCATTGAGAAAGAAGCACTGCTTTTATGTGTGAACACAATCAGTCTGTAAAATCCCATTATCCCCAACTTCCACACCCTGTGGCTGCATGCTTTCTTTTAAAACCTCTTAAAGAAAAAAATAAAAAATCTTCAAGGGAGCCCTCAAGTTCATTTCTAATTTCATTCTACCCATGTAATATAAAAGTTTGGAGTGGGAGGGGTACATAATGTGATTTGCTTACCCCTTCACCTGGAATCCTATGATACTTGTGGGAAAGCCTGGGGGAAAGTTTTCATGGGTAGAAACACTTTTTCAGTGTGTATTTCGAGGTAAAGTTGAATTTAATTTTTTTTTTGATGTTCAGAGAATAGAGCAAGTTTAATTTGGTTATTCCAATTTTTCTCTTCCATCTATTCAGAATGAATGCCTCTACTATGCAGGAGGTTCTGCTGACTTCCAGCGATCATTTTGTCTGTGATCTGTGAGCATCCTATATGCAGTGCCCTCTCGTGCTCTACTTTCCTGTTTCTTGTCCCTTTCCATCTGAGAGTACGACCTCTTGTCTAATCTATCTCCTAATTACTTCTCATGGGCCACTGTAATCTTTTTCTTTCAAGTTCTAATTTCCCTGTGATTGAAATTTTTCTTCACATTCTTTCTACAGCCTTGAAGAATTGATATCTGTTCCCTGAGGGTGACACTTTCCTTGTTATCTGCTCCATCTCTTACTACTACTATGAATGAACTTAGGGGAGGGGTGGAGTATGGAATGTAGGTAGGGAGTTTCAAAAATGTTTTCCCCAGCCATGAAAGACCTGACTGTTTTTGTTACCATTATTCAAAAACCTTTCTTTTGAGGTTCATGTTTACATCTGCTCACCTAATTCCATTATCTTATCCCATCTCTTTATCTTTGGGATATTTCCTCATCTTTCTAAGGACCTACATCACAAACCTTAACTTCATACCAACACTTTCACTCTCTGACTTTTTCCTCTTTGCTAGTGATTTTTCCAAAAACTATAACTTCTCAGTCGCAGCCTTTACTTTATCTTAGAGTTGCAGACATGACTTGGACCCCCACCTCTTGAGCCTCTCAGTTTTCTTTTCTTTTATTAAATAAGCTCCCTCTCCTCTTTGTAGATTCCTATCTGTACAACAATCTTATTCTTGAGATCAGTAAATCTCCCTTCTGTATTCACTTCCTTTTTATCTGCCTTGTGCCTCCCTGTGACCTACTATGACCTCTTCACCTTCCTAGATCTTAAAAGAGTAGTTTTAATCATTGTTTCTGCTTTCTTTATCTCCCATTAGCGTTAATATCCCACAGACTTTTGCCTTATTACTCTGAAAACATTGCTTTTATAATCCCTAGAGGGTATTCTTTTTCTTTCTTTTCTTTCTTTTTTTGTATTTAGTAGTGTCCTGTGCTATAACTGCATTGGTACTATGTTTTTGATATCTTTTTAAAATACTTCTGTTTCTTACTTCATTGTTTTCTTCCCACCACAATTTTTCTCCTTCTGTAACTCCCCCCTTTTATATTTTTTTGTTTTGTTTTGAATTACTCTTTTCTACCCTATAAAGGATAGGGGTCCTTTAGCTCATCTCTTTGCTCTCTATCTGTTGGTTGTCTCATCTACCCCTCTCAACTTTAATAGTAACCTCTTGGATATGAATTCAATTCCTGAATGCTGAGCATCTGTCCCTAGATTTCATTTCAAACCTCTTAAGAGACATTTTCTGAGGGATAACATAAAAGTATTTTGAATCCCTTGTATGATTTTTATTATCCAAACTGGGTCACTATTGAAGGTTAAAAGTGTGCACTATTCGTAATTAGCAAATGTAAACCTGCACTGTGCAAATATCACCCATTCATACCTAATATGTACAAAATACGCTGAAGTCTACCTCTCCTTTGTCTCTCATCTTTATTTGCTGCCTCACCAGCATGCTACTTACCTGTGCTGGAAATCTTCAACATTCTACTCTTTCCTGTATCTTTTTAAGTATGCCTTTTCCTTTCCTCCCTCCCGTCCTCCCTCCCTTC
>JAJEJO010004164.1:89759-160051 GCA_020662805.1 Glaucomys volans
TTTTTTTTTATTTTTACAAAATGTTCCTAAAGTGCATTGCTTATTGATACAGGTACTCACAAAACATTGGTGAAGAATATCAATGCAGACATCTCAGCTTGGGATTCAACATACTCCAAAGCCTGACATAAAAATCATTTCCTGTCTTTTTTTTTTTTTAATGTGGTGCTGAGGATCAAATCCAGTGCCTCACATATGCTAGGCAAGCACTCTGCCACTGAGTTACAGCCCCAGCCCCATTTCCTATCTTTCCTCCTTTATAGACCCTATATTTCACCTGGACTTTTGGCCTTTCTCTGAATACCTCCTAAATCATTGGTCTTCAAAAGCATCAGAATCATCTTTGGTATTTTAAAATATATAAATGCCCATACTTAACCTTGGAGATTTTAACTTAGTAAGTTAAGTTTAGGTTAAGGTCTGTATTGAGTAAGTTAAGGTAAGACCTTAGTATCTACAAGCCAATAAGTCATTGGCTTGTAGAGAGCTTTGAAATTCTTAACGTTATTGATAAGTATGAATTATTTTTTGCTAATTTGACCAAAAGTCCCAAAACAAAAAGTATAGTAATTGTGAATCCAAGACTATGCCAAATTAAGAATTGCTAATCATGCTAAAAAGTAGAAAGAAATTATGATTTTAAATGCCACTATTGTTTTCACCAGTAGATGAGCTAATATTAAAGTAAATTCAGTGGTGTTTTGTTCCTTCATCACCCAACCTATAGGTACTTTACAGCATGTAGGTTTGTTTAGATTCCTCAAGAAAATTGTCATGTTGGCATGTACCTATAAAATGTACTTTAGTCAGAAACCATAGTTAGTATTTGTCTTTACTAGTACCTTTGGCACAGGGGAACACTTTTAATGAATCAGCCTTGCTGACCGTGTTGTTTTTAATAGGGAATGAGAATGTAAGTGCAGTAATTTTATGCACTGTGACTATGCAAGTGACTGTATCTCAGAACAGTTTGATTTTTTTGTCAGACATTCAGCATGGGAGAGTCTTTTTTCCTTTTCCTTTTTTTTTTTTTAACTTAGTGTTCTCACTTACATTCTTGTTAAATCTATATGCTACATTGCTATATATTTAGGATTGGATTTTTTTTCTTCCTATACTTTTCTGTTACTGTAAGGTTTGGAGTTTAGTTTTATCAGCAAAAAATGTGAACATTTAGTTTGGAACATGTGGAGATATGTGTACCATTAGTGCCCTCTGAAGTGGAGAATTTGGCCCTTAACATCCTATTGTCTTTGTCTCTCTCTTACATCTTTATCTACAACTATCTATGTATCTCACTAAGTATTTAGATTTCATAACAAACCTAGGTAAAAAATAAACTTTTATCCTCTTGATGCTCTGTGTATTTGCTAATTTAAGACATGTTTCTAATTTATTGCAGATGAAGTAATCAGTATTAAAGCATGCATTAAATTTTCTGTGCTTATGAAAGGTATACTAATTGGAATATAGTCAATGCATTGTTCCTAGAAAACAGCCATTCTCCATAACAGGGTCAAAAGAAAAACTGTTGTTAAACACTGTTAAGATAGCAAATGAATAATGACAAAATTTCATGTTAAAGAGCTCTGTGTCAGCAGAATAGTGGAAATACCAATACCTAGCAAACCTCTTGGAACACATGGCAGACTTTTCTTAAGCATAATAGTATTAACATATTTTGTAGAACATTGTACTGTTTTTATACACCTTGTCTCATTTAATCCTCACAACAACTCTGTGATGTGGGAGGACTTCCATTTACATGTGAGCACACTAAGCTAGGAAAGGTAAATTATTTGTTTTTAAGTTCATACCTGCTAAGTGGTAGATAAGAGATTTCAGATCTTTTGAAGTCAGCTAGTATACCAGAAAAGCTGTTTAAAAAACACATTATTTTTTCACAGACCACCTTTAGAAAGCATCAGTCAGGACAATAGCAGTAATACACACAAAAAGGAAAAGGCCCTGAGTCAATTTCTGAAGTTTTCCATTTATAGAATATGTAAGTAAAATAAAATTAATTCATGCATGACACACTCACTCTTTGAAATAAAATGATACACAACTCAAGATATTGCTTTTTTTTTTTTTAATTTGTAGCCAACTTTTATTTTTATGCCTAGAAAAATACATGGGGTGTTTAGGACTAATGTGCTGGCCAATTTGCTACTTTAGTGATAGTAACATAATCCCAAAAGCAAGCACAATTATTCTGTACTTTTTTCTTAAGTTTTATTCAGCAATAAGACCATAATTTTTCATATTTAAGGAAGTATGAAAAATTTGTCGAGTTTTAAAAGCTGAATACATGTAGCGTTGGATCAAGGCACATACAAGACTGGCCAAAGGGCGTACAATGCACTTTGGTTTTTCATTGAAAAAAAATCATGGCAACAAAAAATGATATGGTTTTTAAACAAGTAATAGCTCACAATTCAGTAGGAAGCTAGAAAGAAATGTTACATTACAAGTTTATTATGTAATATCTGGAAAACTGTGACAGTAATGGGCAGTATTTTTGATCATTGTGAAAGTAAATTGGACATTTATGTACAGTGTTAAAGCTTCTCACATAAACCAGATCTAAATTTTATTTCTAGTATTTATTTTTCTTTTAAATATTCTCCCTTATTTAAAGTTCTACTTTCTCTGAATTGCTGAGGGGAATAACTTATGGCTATGCTATCTTTTTAATATGCATAAGATTTCTCTTTGACATCCTTTATGATAAAAATGAAATTTTGTGTTTAGAATTCAATTTTCAAAAATTAGGATGGTACAGGCAAAACCAAAATGCAATTCTAGTATTTGTGTTTATTGCACTATACAAGTCTAAGTTTTCTTCTTTTAAGTACAGATTTCCCCCCAACTTAGAAGCACATTTATGTCATTGTATTTGTGAAGTCTTTTATTCTTAAAGTTTTGTTGACAATGACTTTAACAAGAGACTTCACATTATTTTTATGCCAGTTGATATATTCAGTTCAGAAGATATGCTTAAGGATATCTAATTTGCCTACAGCAAAAGTGGAGATATGTAGCAAGTTTGATATTGCCCATTACTTCACATATTTTGATTTATTGACTACCACTGGGATAATACAAATTTAATAATTGAAACAGTATTTCATAACTATTTTTGAAATTTAATTTTTCTCATTCAGCCAGTTTTTATTTTTACATTTTATTAATACCAAAGTGAAAAATGGCCTGTGCTTATACTACAAGGATCTCATGTGAACGCAGTCCTGATTGTTCAACACAGCAAGAAAATTCACTTTCACAGTCAACAAGTCATCTTACTCAGTAGAACACAAAGTAAATGGTTTATAACTTCAATATTTGCAAGGAAAATACAGTACAAATTACTAAAAAATACTAAAATATAGAATTGTGTTCAGGCATCTCCACTACATCAATCGCAGCAGTAACCTGAAATTTGAAACTTTTAATAAAAAGTTCTTAAATATAAATTATATGGCAAATGTACAGTACATTGCTTTCTCAGTCTTTTTTTTTTTTTCCAGTGTTTTGCAGTAGAACAGGGTTCCTACCATCATCTCCCTTAGGTTTAAAAAAACCTGAAACACAGTCTGCTGCAGGTCCTCCAGCATCATGAGTGTGAGTGATCTGAGTCTGGAATACCACTGTCTCTATAGCTCCGGTTACTACTGCTTTCACTGTGGTTGTTTTTGTACAAATTCATTCCATTAGGAGGAAATATGGTGTGTATTACAAACTCCTCCTTTGAGATGGGTTCATTGCTTATTGGTAACATCTGAAAAGAAGTCTCCCTGATTTCCAGGATAGAGTTGTCTTTCTTAGTGCCAGCTTCTGCATAGTCATCCTTTCTTCTCCTCCCTTTGCTGTATGCACAGTTCCTTGAGAAGAGGGACCCATTTCTATGAACATACCAACATACTAGAGCAAGAAGGGCAATGGTCACCAGGGCTACAGCCCCGCCAATGATGGCAGCCAAAGGTAAATTGGGATTTTTGTAAGGTTCTTTCTCTTGCTCTCTATTGAGGGTGGTTGTAGGGTTGTACATTCGAAGGGGTGCAGTTTCAGTCTCAATACAAACAGGAGTTTCATCAAATAAGTAGAGGTTACTGGTTTCCATGGGAACCATGCATACTCTATAGGGTGAGTCAGGCTCCAGGGCTGTTACCAAGTATTCACTGCGTTCCCCTGTTACGATTGTTTCTGTTATAGATCCAAATGCTGGACTATGGCCTAGTTTAAGCCAACTGAGTCTTAAAGCAGTCATAGGTAGAGCAAGTTTCCAGGAGATATGAATTGTGTCAGAGGTGACAGATTTCACAGTAATTATAATTGTTTTTCTTGAAGGACTCCCTGTAGTTCGCTGATCTTTAATGAGCTTGGGGTTCTTAATATCTGGTTGTTTGGTCACTGGAGCTGGCCACTGTCCTTGAGCAGGATACACTGTGTTGGGTATTGCAGTGGTTATCTGAATCGTGCTTACAATCCCACTGTCTTTACAATCAAACAGGTCTGCATTGAGGTCCTTGATGGCCATTCCACGAACTTTTTCTGGAGCTTGGCACATGAGCCCACGCACATTGACCTTCACAGGTAGTGACTGTAACCAGTCACGCACCCATTTCATCTTGCACCCACAATACCAGGGATTGTTGCGAAGAATCAGTTGGGTTATATTGTCCAAATCATCAAAGATACCCTGAGGTAAATTACTTAGGTTATTGTTGGACATATCAAGTCGATACAGCTGCCTTAGGTAAGAAAAAGCATTTGGGGGCACCCGGTTGATGTGGTTATCTTGAAGGTAAAGCCTCCTCAGGTTTGTGCCTGGAAGGTTTACTGGTGCAGCAGTCAAGGAATTCCGTACCAGTGACAATTCTGTTAAGTTAACTAGGTTGAAGAAAACTTTGTCACCTAAACCATGGTTGTTCAAAAGATTTCCATCTAAAACCAGACGTTTTAGGCTAGTGAGACCTTGAAGAGATGGTGATGAAATAGTGGATATGCGATTATCATCCAAGCGTAGTTCCTCTATAGTCCTGGGCAAACCCCAGGGAATTGTGCTAAGGTGGTTGCGGGATAGGAAAAGCAGTCGGAGATAGTTACTGTCTCGAAATGCACCCTCTTCAATGCTAACAGCAGAGACAGAGTTATCGTCTAAATGCAGTTCTTCCAGATATGGAATTTTTGAAAGTGAATCATAAGTGATAGTTCTTATGTTATTTTCTTGCAAATGTAACTCTTTTACGTACTTTGGGAGGTTGGTAGGAAATTCATCTAAGCTATTGTGGTACAGGTATATTCTTTCTACTTTCAGCAAGTTTTTCAAATCTGAAGGAATCCCAGCATTATTTATTTGGTTGTTCTGAAGGTAGAGAGTTGTAGCATCCTCTGGTATTCCTGTTGGAATGGATGTCAGAAAACGATCATTACAGTAAATGAAACCTGCATCACAGCGGCACACAGATGGACAGGATTTAGCCATAACTGATAGAGGTGCCACTTGAAGAAACAGCCCAATTTTAGTCCCGATGAGGAAGAGGCTCCAGGCTGGGCTGATCATGGTCAGCAGTGTTGAGGTCTTTACACAAGGATTTTCTGTTACTTCAAAGCCCTAAAATGGAGTAAGACAAGAAAGAATATCATCAGGCTAGCATACCAAAGAGAGCCTCTAAAACAGAGAAACTAAAGCATTTGTGATCATTTTAGTATTTTTAATTGTTTAGACAGGGGCATATTAGGACTTATTGGTTGCTAACAATGAACACAATCATATAATCTCTTTACCTTAAATGTTTCTGGTATATAAATTAAAAAGCATCATGTGATCTTGAAATGTTAAATATAACTAGGGTTTTATTAAATAATCTAAAGTATTTTAATGATACTTGGTATCAATTTTACAACTACTCACTAATCAAGTTAATCAAATTTTGAATGATTTCTTAATATTCATAGTAATTGACATAGGAATATAATTTGTTATAAAGATTATAATTCCACTGTTCTTAACAAAACTAACTTTATTAAGTAAAAGACCACAGATGTGTAGAAACGGGTACTTAAAAACAAAATCTATTCTTTTACTATTCAGGAATAGTTTCATGCATCTTTAGATCCTCAATCTCTTATTTTTCTTTGATTATTAATAGTAAACCTTGTTTTAAAGCAAAAAGAGTAAAAAAGGCGTCTTTCATTTACTTTCAGGAATTTTAGAGCTAATATATGCACCTAATCTAAGTGGAAAATTCTAATTCATGTTGGACTATTCTTTTGTTTTACATTACATGGTTTAATGACTTTATCCATATTTTTCCTTATTTTCTAGCCCTTAACATGTTTTCACAGTTCATTTATCTTTCATCAAATTCTAATCTAGAATATGATTCCACTTCCCCCATGAGCTGGTGATTTATAGATTTATACTGATCTATTGTGTAATATAACTCTTCTGCACTTTTAGATATTAATTAGCCTTTATAATTTTAGGCATGAAAATAAAACACTTTAATATTTTTCCTACCTTATTTAACGATGTGAGTAAATTTTGCGTGGGTGAAAGTCCAAATGCACATATGTTATTTTCCTGGTGAGGGGCTGGGACTTATAAACTCTCATTTAGTCCTTGGAAATGTTCTTCACTGTTTATTCAAGAAATCCTATGCCGCACACACCTCCAGATCAGGCTCACTGTTGTCAATGAACATTCCAGCTGCGGTTCAGCATGGTGGGCAAACTCATTAAAGTGGGGGCCAAAAACAATTCAGCTTCCTGTTACTATGTAGGACACATGGCTTCCTATATATATTTTTTCTTTCTGATAGAGTTTCTGTGTGAAGGTTCCTTTTGTGTAGCTTAAATCCCTTAGTAGAAATTGCCCTCTTTGAAATTCTTATTGGCTCTTCTGTGCAATGTGGGCAGAGATAGTAACTTCAGATCCTCATGAAGAAAGCCATTCATGATGCTAAGGCCTGTATAGTAATAGGTTTTTTTCAGGCAGTTACCCCCTACCTTTATTCCCATCCAGGATTATCCAAGTATAAACTTTGTACAGTAGCTACATCCTGAGGTATGATTACCTGCTGTGAAATAGCTATTTCCAGCTTTTGCTTCTTGCTGCTTTCTCAGAATTTCTGGTGCAGTCACGTTATACAAGAATAGGTATTGTCTTTTAAGAGGTAAAGAAAACAATTCAAATATTCTTCATGGAATAAAATGAAGCATACTAAATTTTCTTTATAGTTTTCTTCCTTAAAATATACTGGTATTGAGCATCTCCTGTGAAAGTAAAAGGTTTTAATGAACTATTAATAGTGAACTTGAAAATAGTAGAGAAATTGCCTAAAAATTTAACTTCAGTTCTTTCTTTAAACAACACATCTTTATTATAATAGCTGGTGGAAAGGGATCTGTTGAACTCTTTGTTTTTATGCTTGCCAATTAACTATATAAATAAAGTAGGAGGTAATATAACATTGTCATCCAACAGGTAGTTTCTACCCTTCACTGATTCACAGCATTAAGCCCCTTTCATGACTTTTCAGGATACTCTTTATAAGTTCACTTTGAAATTTTAGGCATAAAAATGATAAATTTCTTAAGAGATAAGCAAATACTTAACAAGGACTTTTGATAGAAATGCCATAGTAAATTTTAGAAACATTTGCCCATAGTTTTACAAAAGTTACACAATCTACAGTTTGAAGAGTTGAAAAGACAATGTTTTTTTATTTTCATTTGTTTAGTTCCCTGTTTGATTCTTTCTGGAGGAAGAATTCTCAGTTGCAGAAGGTAGACACCATCACCTTCCTCTTTCTGAGTTTATCTGGAGACTCCTTGGTGATTTTGAAATTCTAGGCCCTCAATGTTCTTGCCCAAAGGTGGCATAAAAGTTCAAGTTAGTTTTTTAGGAGAATACTACTGTAATTTTCTTTCCATACAGTGAACTTGGAAAATCTGTATTTGGAATAGAAAGGACATTATTTCCATCTGTCCTCCATATAATGACCTGATTGGGGAGCAGGAGTTGTCTCTCAGTGGTAGAGTGCTCCCCTAGCACATGTGAGGCACAGGTTTGATCCTTATCACCACATACAAATAAATAAAATAAAGGTATTGTGTCTGTCTACCACTAAAAATTATATTAAAACAAAACAAAACAAACCCTGATTGGGCATTTCTCTCTAGGCTAAACATGAACATACCAATTTCCACTAATGTATTTTTCATTTCTGAAAGAAAACTTGTCTAAAGAGACCAGTGATTTTAATGATGATTGCTCTGCCATTAACTAATATGCATGAGGATTTTTTAGGCCTAGGAGTAGGTCAGTAGTATCAGTATCAGTTATGCAGGGTCACCCACTCAGGTGCTTTCTGTACATATAGAGAACACTTGGGTATCATGGGAATATTTGACCCCAAGATTAAGGACTAAAGTAGCAATTTGCTTCTCTGCCAACTATCACCTAGTGTCCAACAAGGATGGCATCTGTTCCAGAATTTGAACTCTACTGAATGTGTGTGTTAAACAATGTCATAATTTTTCTTTCTAGTTGTTTTTGAAAATTCTGTTTCTTTCAGTCTCCCACTTAATACCGATGCCATCAGACTTAATTAACAGAAGAAAAGCTGAAAAACATTACATATAAGTTATTACTTAGGCAACTTGAAAATGGCAGCAGATAGGTAAAGCAATCTCTAGTGAATATTGCAAAGTGCACAGAGGAAACTTTAAGTGATTTATTGTTCAATGTGAGGGTTTTGCTCATTATTGTGGAATTATCTTGTAAATTGTTGCTTTCTGTAAAAACCAAGCTGTTGAAATTATAATTACAAAGTTACTTTTAAGAGTTTTTGCTTTAAATGTTTTCTAAACTGGAAAATTAATCAAGATATAAAATAATGTGGTTAATTTAAATTTAGGAAACAATTACTCTAATGTAATTGCATTAGAAACTAATTAAAACTACTATAAAGACAACAAGTGAGAACCTGCTTAAAATTACTAATAGTCAAGCATTTCTTATGTTCAGAAACACTGGTAAGGCAAGACATAATCTAAAGTTGAGATGAATCAGCTGAAAGGAAATTTAAAATCTTTGATTGTCCCATCATGGCAGACCATAATATGTCTAAAGTGATGATCATAATGATAAACAGAGATGAAACATCTCCCTTTTAAATTTTATATCTGAACTACTTGTATTTTACCAAAATGGGCTCTGAGAATATGTATCAGTTTTCACATTTTTAACTCAAAGAGATAAATATTTAAAAAAAAAAACCTAAATTGGTGTGAAAAGAAGGAAGATTAATTTGTTTATTTTACCTGTTTTACATTTGTGAACTGCCTTCCACTGCTGTTTGATATGCAAAATCACATTTTCCATTCATACAATAGTGGTAATAATGTAGGATTAACAGAAAAGCTAAATCTCATTAAGTTCTTGGAAAATGTACTTCTCTCCAAATTGCATTAAAACATAAAACAGATTTCTTAGGCAAGGATTCTCTTTCACAAATGAAGATTTTGCTTACAGCTCCTCTCACTTGCCCATACTCCCTTCACTTAGGCTCAAAACAGTTCAATTTATGTTTGACTGCATTTTTAAATCATCTTCCCCTTTATATTTGAAAATATAGTGCCAGAGGGGTTTCTTTTTACATATTAAAAACTATAATGAATATCTCTCCATCAAAAATAAGCAATCCAGCTCACATATTTCAACTTCCTCCTTTTCTGAGCTGGATCTCCATATTCACAGATATAGACACATTATAGTTGAATATGAATGATGAAAAGAAAATGACCCCCACTGGCATGGACACTGTGGCCAGGTTTCCACAACATCGACTTCAGAGCTTTTCTGTCTGCATAGGCTTGAAAGAAGCCATTACTTCTGAACAAAAAGCAATCAATCTTTTAGAAAAATATTGTTAATGGGGTAACGTGGGGGAAAAACATAAATGGAGCCCTGGTTACTTTAAAGGAATGTTTTAAAATTATTTTAATAGACTCATTTAAGTATATAACACTTTATAGCAAAAAGAAGAAATCACATGATTAACTTACTGGTAAATCAGATTTTTAATAGGGATCCTTCTATTCAGTGTCTTTTTAAAAAAATGCAGAGGCATTTTTTTTTGCATTTATAATATAATCATCAAGTCTGAAAAGTCTCCAGTTTGTTTTCAGAATACACCTAAGAAAGCATTCAAATGGATAAGAACACTATCATTTTGAGATATTTTAAGAAAAACTAATAAAAATTAAGAAGTTGTATCTGAATAGAAACTGATATTTATATCAAATCAAGAACTTGAGGCAATCTACATATTTACATGATTTCTTCTCTGCTAGTACAATATTTTTGATATGGGAATATTTGAGAGAAGGTATTTCTTAGGTTTTGAGAATATAACATGCTAAAGTGAAGGTAGAAGACGATAGTGTTAACTTCCTAAATCCTTTATTTAGTACTTTTCTGTTTAAGTTAATTTTGATTTGACTTGTTTGATGATTAATCATTTTTTTTTTTTAACAATCTTAGGACCAAGTATAAGTTTTTAAATTTTGGGTTTCTTTTTATTAATTTGCTTCACAGAATGATTTGTTAATGCTGGGAACTTTTCAAGATATTCAATCTAAAAACAGATGGCATGTAGAACTTTTAATTAAAAAACTGCATTATTATTTTGAATAAAATCTTGATGTTGAAGAAAACACATGCATAATCAAATTTATCCAAGTTTGTGAGCATTTCTAAGTAAATTAGAACTTATATAGTAGTAGAAGGAAAATAATTTGTTTATTAAGGCTAAAATTGTTGCTAGAAAGCTCAAAAAATGAGCAACCTATGAATGCAACAACAAATAGTATTTAAAATAAATGACGTATATGGTTTATTTGAAAAACTGGAGTATATCAGGTTAGTTGATAGTGACAGCAAAATGCTTTCTAAGCAGCCTGTCTGGTAGTTAAATTTTCCACGATCATCAGATTTCAGGAAAGTTCCAATTCTTTTGTTTAATGCCAGGCAAGCAGAAGGACCTCTAACTCTCCTCTTGAGAGTCATGAAGTCTTAAGGGTTTGCTGAGAGGCAGAGAAGCAAGTATTCCTTTCTATACTTGGTTTCATCCATACTGTTTTCTAGCCTGAAGAAGGTTTTGTTTTGTTTAAGGAAAACAGGGGCTGAAAGTTCCAAAGCAAAGGATTTTTACTTTCTCCTTTAATGTTACTGGTTCTTTTCCCCAATGAGTTTGCGATGAATGAATCTAATTCTGCTTCATTTATTTTGGCTTGTAAAGTTAAATCAAGCATCCTTAAAACAAAAAGGCAAACTGAGACGTTATCTTTCATCATAGTCAGTGTTCTTCCTTTTATGATATTAAAACCAAACTTAATGAATTAAAGAACCACAACTTGTAAGAATGAATAAGATGTTAATTTAGCAGAGATGAAGGTAAGTGGTAGGGAGCTTGGGTCAGGGACATGCTTTTAAGTTTGTGCTGACTTTTGAGCAAGTGTAATTAAAAGCCTACTTTTGTTAAACCACAAACATTTTGTCATTGTGAGTCTGAAATCCCTCTTCCAGGAATTGTGTGAATATTTTTGGCTTTAAATTTCTAATATTTAAATTTCAATACACTAGTTCAGCAAATATTTATTTGAGTCAACCATGTGGCAAGCACTGTGCTGTTTGATGAGACCATATAAAATCATAAAACACATTTTTTCATATGCAAGTAGGAGTAGTGTATTATTGATTTAAACCAGATGAAGAAAAATAAAACCAACAACACATAAATTGATCAATCTACAGTCCAGTGGCACACTTTAAAAATGGTGTTTAACCAAATGTGGTCTGTGGATTTTCTCTCCAAAGTTACCACGGTAACTTTTGCACATGTGAAGTGAAAGAATAAAGAACAAAAGCTGTCATTGTCCCATCAAGTGGGAGCGATTTCTCCCTCCTCTCCTTTAAACAGACTCGTACCTGGAGAGATACGAGGATATATTCCTGACATTTGATTTGGGGCTAGGAAAGAGATTATGCATGTGCAAAACAAATTAAACTTTAGCTATTGCTTAAATTATATTTTATTCCTTTCTTAAAATCTTTTCTCTGGAGTTCTTATTAATTGATAAAACAAAGTCCTGAAACATGCTCTCTTGTACAATATAAAATGGCTTTCAAAACTGTCTTCTGGTGTGACGTTTAACTAAATTTAGTGATGCTGATCTGTATTTTGAAAATGGAAAATACTTTCTTAAATGTATATTCCTATTTTAATTATTCAAAGGAAGACTGCTCTTTTGGAAGATATTACTAACCATCTCTTTGCTGCAAATTGGTTTGTTGACTTTTAGTAAATTTTTGAAATGGTGGAATGTTAGAAGAAGCCAAGAAATAACCCTTTTTATGCTCTGGAGAGAAAATGCCATTTTGAGGATTAATATTGCTGAGAGATTTACTGTGGAGTTTTTGCCCGCTGGGGGGTGGTACACTCTACCAGAACACTGCTTTCAGAAGCCGCAAGTCAGATGTTGGCTGCTGCTGGCCAGTTTTTCTCTGGTTTAATTACAACAAAGCCTCCTGTTGAGAAGAACAGTGAAGGCCTCTGGGGCAAAAGGTGGGGGGTAGGAGGGAAGTAGGGAATGAGGAGAGAAGGAAGGGAAGAAATCAAGGTCTTTGAAAAATTTACAGAACCTTATTTCCCTAGTTGACTTCATTTATGGTGCTCTTCATTTGAAGTGAGACCATTATTTATAATGCTTTTTAAATAAAGTGGTATGAATAAGAGAATATAAAAAGGGGTTTATTCAAAATTTTAAAGTTAGCTCTGGATCTAATTATTAATCACATTCTTTGTTAAGTAGCCCACCCACCTCAAAAGGGGAGGAGAGTTGAGAATTGACCAAAATGGCAACTTTAGATCAAATATTTTTTTAAATGCCAGATTTAATTTAATATTTGCATGAGCACTGGCATATCAAAACTAAAAAGCAAGATAGAAGAAATACTAATGTAATATTAAGGCAAGGCAAATTCCCTGCTACTGATTTTTTTTCATTTTCTTTTCTTTTCTTATTTTACTACTAATTTTTGTTGGGCTTAAAATTGTTCAAAAAAATCCAGAAAGAGGAGAAAACCTTAGGAGGAATGGCCAAGAAGGGCTCAGAAAAACGTCTCTGCACTACATTGCATATTTAAAGTTGATAATTATATTTTTCATCTGGAGAGACTGAGTGTTCATTAGGGTCTTGTGTCCCTAGGCAGAAGATGCTAAGCATAATTGGAGTTTCTATTTGATTGGGCAATATAGTCTAAAGAAGAAACTGGGGTAAAGATAATTAATAGCTTGCTAACAAAGTCTGACAGCCACAAGATTTGAACCAAATTTATTTCACACTGCTTCATTTAGCTTTGAAAAAGTTTTGATAGAATTGGAGGCTCCTTAATTAACACTTGAAAGCAAAGAAACATACCTTCTATTTTGCTGCCACATTTAGTTATGACAAATTTTCTTACTGTTTTTCTTCTTTTGGGTAAAAACTTTATTTGCTGCCCAATTATGTATTTCACAAATTTATGTTTAGGAAGTGTTTAATTAGGCCTTTTGAACCTAACCATAATTGATTTATAAAGTAAAAGGGGTGTGCAGAGAGATGAAAAGCCCAATTAATAACTGATAGATGGTACTACTGGAATACAATATTAATGAATTCATTATGTTTATTTATTCACTAGTATCTTTGCTGATACTTGGACTTGATATATTTTGGTAGTGCTCTATTTAGAAAGAAATTTAACTGTAATTTTCTTAGTTAAGTGCATGCAATCGCATTTTTGTAAACCTGTTTTAAAATTCAGGCTAATAAATAAATTTTGTGTGTGTGTGTGTGTGTGTGTGTATGTGTGTGTGTGTATCTGTGTGTCCAAATACATATATATTCAAAATTAAGTGAAATAATCAATCTTCTAATTAAAATCTGATATTATTATTAATATTTGCAGTGTAGCAATAATAATATTATTGTGGTACTTTTAAGGGATTAATTTTTCTTTACTCATTTCCAAAGAGATGAGGATCAGTCATCTGTCACTTTGAGCAGGCATAAGTGATTGTACCTGAAAACAGACAAATTCATTCTTTATGCTTATACTGGTCAAGACATTTTTATGCAGTTAGGGATAAATGAAAGGCACTGCTACAGCTGAAGCACTTTTCTAGTGGCTTTATTCATGTTGTTTTATGCAAGTAAAATAACACACATGGGCATTTAAAAGTAGATGTGTTTATTATGGAAATTTTAAAGAGCTGATTTTTAAAACCATTAGAGAATTTGGCTCCATAATTGAAAAAAATCAAGATTTTTTTCTTTTTAATTCCAAATAAATTAATAAATACAAGCTACCCCTACCCCACAGATGTTGGAAAAATATGGGCCTGTTGCACTCTTTACCTCTATGCAACCATTTTGTTTCAGACCTAATTCATGGAAAATAAAATTGAGAAGACACATTTAACTACTTTTTGAAAGCTTTGCAGTATAAATGCATTTGTTCCAGTGTAAGATTTTCCCATTATGAGTTGCAAGTGAATGGATATTCTGCATATCCCACTTGATGAGGGCGCTACTCATTTACTCTTTTCCCTTCTACCCTGAACTCATTGCATACATCAAGCATAGCTTCCAGGGTAGCTTTGTTAGTTTTTCTGAGTAGACTTAGCCAGTTACTATGCTAGTCACATACTACACTTGCCCAAGCAGTGGATTTTGGTGTTCTACTGGAGGGGGAATATGGTTTGGAAGAGAATCTCCCCCTCTTCTGAGTTGAATTTACTAGTTGAGATTTGCAACCCTGAAATGCTTGAAGGAGCTTCTCCCAGGATAGCAGTGCAAGCTTTAAAATCTAGGTGTAGCTGTTAATCCTTTACAGAGGCACATAAGTCTCCGGAGAAGCTTGGCTCGGCTCGCTGTGAGCAAGATGTATGCTTTTCATGTACTGCGTACTCATGGGCTGAGGGATTATCGATTTTCTTTCACAGTTGTAAAAACAGCAATTGGTGATCATACCACACATATAGTACACACCAAGTTAGCAAGACCTTTCACTTTCCTATCTGTGAAAAATCTACCTTGTATTTTCTAATATCTAACGTTTAACTTTCCAACCTGATGTTTTCCATAAAGCTTTTTTCAAATAGCAATTACTCGAGATAGAAAACAGCTAGTTATTATTTTTTGAAAATGAAAGGTTTTAAGAAACTTCTTGCATTTGGCTTTCTAGTCAAATTTTTCCTTGCCGGCTTGCACGCACATATATTGCTCTTACTAGTGACAGAGGAAACGTCCCTATTTGGATTCCTCATGGCACCAAGTCGTTTCTTTCTAGGGAGTAAAATCAAGCAAACTTTCTGGGACAATCATAAGAAAAAAAAAAAAAAAACATGGAAAACACTTACCATAAAGAGGAGAAAAAGCAATCTCATGTGCACCGCTTCTATAGCTGTAATTCCATTGACGGTGAATTGGAGCAATAATCCTCCCTCGTCTCCCAAACACTGCGTCCAGTCCACACAAAGCCAACGGCAGCTGCAGCTTGAGCTTGCCCGGCTTCACATCACCCCTGCGCTGAGTGAGCCAGGGAGAGCATTCCAGTTTACTGCACACAGCCCACCTCCAAGTCTGAAGTTTAAAGCTTCACCTCGCAGTGGTTGAAGAAGGGGGTGATGTCATAGATGGGCAGGACTTAGCCACGCTCTTGTTCAGTGAGGTAACTGGATAATCAGACAGATGAGCTCTGCAAACGCTAGAGGGGGTGAGAGAAGCCGAAATGAGGTGCTCAGCCTGCCAAAGCTAGAGTGCCATTTGGTTTGTAGGCAGCCTTTGGAATCTCAACATTTTCTAAAGTTTACTACTACAAGGCAGTGGTAGCATACTTAGGAAAAATCAAGTATGTTAGAAGGTTATTTATAAGATTACAATAAAAAACACAGATTCCTTTTTATTTTAAGCCATCTGTATTGAAAAGAAGTTAACAAAATTAAGTTTTTATTTTTCACTAGTTGCAATCTTGTTATAACTGTGGAAGATGAAGGCCAGTAACCCCAACTAAATATTCACAAATAAGTACAAAGCAGGTTCAAATAACTAATTTATTTAGGAGAAATGGAATAGGAATGCCAAAAGATTTTTTAAAAATGAAAGAATACAATCTGTTCTTTTGGAGGTAAAGAATAAGTTATTGTTCTACACATGTTTTACAAAATGGAAGTATATTTCATATACTTTCACTGTTTGTTCACCTTATTAAAAACTTACTAGATTTTAGGTCATTCCTATTTAAGGACCTCCCCTAAATAAAAAGTTTAACAAGGATTAAATAGAATATTTTCCATTCTGATATATTTTTGCTGCTTAGAGTATGGGTTCAGATAAAACATATTTTAAAAAATCCTTCAGGGGTAGTTTTTCCTTGATTAAAATTATTTTATTTTGATTTAGGTACATGAGTAAACACTGGCCAATTACAAGACATGGAGATTATAAATTTCTATGCCTACTTAACAGAATTATAGACTTTGATGTTCAATTACAATTTTATAGACTCCTTTCTGTTATTTGGTCAATAGTTGCTTTCAGCTTGTATTCCACCAAGTTAGTGCATTTTGCTTTACCATTGATGAGAAGATTTTGCTTTATATTTATCTGGAGGGTAATCTCCTTTAATATTTTAATTTGCTTTATTCTTAGAGATTCACGAGTTTATTCTCTGTCTGTCTGTCTGTTTCTCTCTCTGTCTCTTTCTTTGCCTATACTGGGTATTGAACCCAGAGTTTGTATATTCTTTTTGCTTTCTTAAATTCCTCTGAATGTTGCAGAAGGAGGCCAGCTAGCTGTCTTTCACAAGCATAAATATACAATCATGATCTCTTCATTAGCTTCATTTAATTTGTCTAAATGCTTATTTGATAGGTATCTCACATTATATGTTCCCCTCCAAGAATGGAGGATATCAAAGTAGAAGGTGAACCCTCGATGAGAGATGTACTGACTCCTATTGTTCTATGATTGCACTTTTGCAGTCCTCCTAGGACAGATCCATTAAATCCAGGAGTTTTAGAATTCTAATGTCTGTTGAAAAGCCAATTTCTTAGAACTGTTAAGTAGTACAATTTAAACTGAGATGCAGCTACCAAATTTTGGAGAAAGGGAGGTGGGACTAACAGTTAATCTCTTAAGAAAGGGTGAATTCTTTACTGTTACTGCAAAACAAACACATGGATTAAATTATTTTATCAAATAATTCTTTCTAGAAGTCATTTTCAGATGGGAGTTGGTTCTATTTTTAAAGGAAATTTTTGCCTGACCAAATTCCTATGGGTTTATATTCATATTTAATCAGGTTTTTTTTTTTTTGTTTTGTTCTTTGTTTTTTTTCTCCATTCAGGCAGGCCTTCAGCAGCAAAGAAGAATAAATGGGCCATTTGGGTTAAAGGTATTTAAAAGAAAATGTACTGGCCTGGGAGTTTGGACCTCTGAAGGCTCCATTCCCCAGGCTGCCATTTGTTAAATGACTTCATATTACCCACTCTGGCCTTTGGTTTCTTCACATAGTAAATAAAAACAGCAAGAATTTTATTGAATGCCAATTATGTATTATTGCTCTTTTTTCCCTTTAAGCTGAGGATTAAAATGTAGACGGAAAGATGTTGGTGAAAAATGTAATCTATTCTAGAGATACTGACTTTGGAGGAAAACTACTCTTAAGAGAGCTTTTGTCATACTACTCTCTCCAAAATTATAAATTCTTGCTGGTTCCATTTTTCTTGTCACTTCTTGCTTTTATCAGCCACCTGAAATTCTGCCAGATGGAGGTGAACTAATAATGATACATGCCCATTTTGAAGTAGTATGTATCACCTGTGGAAAGGTTAAGAGTACAAGGAGTTACTTCAGATGGCTTTTCTACTGTGTTTCCTAAAGGAGATTAACTACCATAGGGGATGAATGTCCTGGCTGAAGGGGAAGGGAAGCTGACAAGTTTTAGCATGACACCCTTTAGATTGTGGTAGGAAGGAAGGGATTGGATTCTCATAGGGGGAAGAATTGAGCTGAGTGTGGAGAAAAGTTTAAGTACGTGGACTTCAGAATCTTGTATACTTAGGTTCTATCTTGGTTTTGCCACATGATTGTAGAGAAATTATTTAATGCCTTTGAGTTTATTAGCTCATTGCCTAACTCATAGTAGTACCCAATAAAATGGTAGCTACCATTATTAAGATTGGGGCATTTGAGAATCTGGGGAGAAAAGGGCTTTAAGAAGTAGGAGAAAAAAGTGCACAAAGGGAGGTAGGAGAAGGCCAGTGACAGCTTTCTCATATTTTTTCAAATTTCCATTTGTTCTTGTGTTTATAGTTCTTTAGCCAAGAATTGAAAGTGAGATGGAGGAAAAGGAGATTTTCTTATTGATTTTTTTTTTCTGTTGTCTTCATGCATCTTATGACCTCATGTTCCCAGAACTTAAAACTTAGTTGAGTTCTACTAGACATTTTGGGTTGAAAAAGTATTTGTTGTCATTTTTCATTTTCTTGTGTTTTGTATGCTAGTCTTCGAATCTAACATTGTACATAAGAAAATGCATTTCAGATAGGAAATTGACTTAGGAATGAACTCCAAAATTATCCCAGTTTTAATACCTTAAAAATGTTGAAACTTATATCAAAGGACTTTTTTTCTCTGAGAAGATTTCCTGGTGGAGAACTTGGCAGATTGGATTTGAAATTAGGTTTTCCAAGCTTGGTTACTAACCTGTATATCTGGGCAAAGAACAACACTCCCCCCACCCCCGCCCAGCCCCCCCCCCTCAGGCCCTCGACGCCCCCCCTGCCCGCAATCTCTTTTAGTTATTAACTCCCAGGTGAAAATCTCTGTGATGTAATTATTTCATTGAACAATTTAATCTGGTCTTCCAACTTGTCTATACTTAAGCTACCTATTTCATTCTTTCATTCATTCATTTATCATACACATATTCATGACTACCCCTGTAAAAGAAGCTGGTAGGATTAGGTGATGATTTGAGATTTAACCTGAAAACCCTTTAAAGTTCATTCAGCCTTAGAAACAATTTTGATTATTTTCATTTCCTTCACCATCACTTATAAGAATAAAATCATCAAAGGTGTTTAAAAAAAGGGTTCTTGTTTTTGGATTATTAAATGTCTTGGACTATTATCAGTTGAGAATCTTTCGGAGGCAAGTGATCGAAAGTCCAAGCCTTACTGACAAATCAACAATTGGAATTGGTGGGCTTATGGGAAGTTCAAATGTATGGTATGGCTTCAGGTAAAATTTGATAGAGTAGCTTAAAATATATCAACAAGAGTACAGGTTTCTGACTCTCTATTCCGCCCTTTTCATTGTTGGCAGATTCCTCAAGCTGTATACAGTGGAGACTTGGCCCATTTTTGCCTTTCTTCTTAGACAATAGAAGTTGCACACATCACATTCCCATCACACAGTGTTAGAGGGAGGTGAGGTCTCCTCCAGAAAGCTCTTGTATGAAGCCCTGGGGTTCACACTTCGTTTAAACTTTGTCACATGCTCATTCCTAAACCTATTTTATGGAGATGGAGGGTTTTACTGGTGAGCCTAAGGCACTGTAGGAGCTATCGATAAGGTCAATGTTACTCAAACAGGTAGCTGAGAATGGAGAAGGCATGGCCCAAAGGAAAATGGGTATTGTTGGTTTGAGAAGGAAGGAAGGGATGTTGGAGATTAGTTTATTTTCAGAGGATTTGGCATGCTGAAACTTGGGCATGTTTTATACATTTTTAAAGTTGAAGCTACTCTTTTTCTCTTCTTTCTTTAATTTTTTTTTTTAATGTCAGGGTTTCTGTTAAAATTGCCCAAACATCTTTTAAAGATTTTCTATTTGAAGACCTTCTCAAATCTAGCCCAGTTTTTTTTTTTCTTTTTTTTCTGTTAACAGGTAGTGATGCATGTCAGGACACATCAGTACTACATCTTAGCATAAGCCTATGCAATGTTAATAAAATATAGGGAGTGCACATTCAGCTATCTGGAATTCTGTGAAGTCAGGCCAGATGCTTAATGCACCAGTTAGAAACTGTACCACTTCTTCTGAACAATTCCAAAGGGTATTGGAGAAATAATTAGATTTTAGCAGGTCACAGATGCCTTAGAATTCTAAAAGGTTTAAAAAATGCTATATTAAACTGTTCTTCTGTTCTGGTATTTGCCTTTTATTAGTCAACACTTAAAATGTACCTAAAACAATCACATATCCCTTTTAACTTTATTTCCAAACCATACTGCACTGGAGTGAGATCTGTTATTATATGACTTGAAACAGAAATCAAAGCAAAATCAGAGTGGTTATTGCCCTGTGTGCCTGCCCACACTCTGTTACGCCCTTCTTTTTCCCCTGTACCCGTTAGACTGTTGCACGTTAGGGATTGGGGGAAAGGTGATTAAAAATAATAATAAAATAAAACCTGAAAAACAAAGCAAAACAAAAACACCTCTTGGTCTCCCAGAGAAAGGCGGAACTTTAATTCAGGAGAGGTTAGTATACAACTCCATGTAATAGGATGATGCAGCTGGCTAGTGAAAAACTGGAAGCCCTGATGATCCCTACTTTCTTCCCTCATTGGACATCCATTATATGGCCATGCATACGGATCAATGTACAAATCTAATTGATCTATGCTGTGTTCTCGACTGGTTTTCATTCTCTGATATCCGGTCATTGTTTCTCTTTTATTTTAAAATGCTAAAAAACAACAAAATAAAACAAAAAACAAAATAAAACCACATACACAAAAGTCTTTGAAATGGTGAAACAGACCAAGGAGAGACTTGGGCAGGAAGAGTGAGTCTATCATCCCTATGTTACTTTGTATTTGACCCTAGGAAAAGAGCTTCAGCTCTCTGGGTCTCAGTTCTCTCATTATGGAGACAGGGATACAGAACTCACCTCATTTTGCTGTTAGGGACTTCAAATAAAGTGGTAATAGTTCACTACTAAAGCTGAGAAAGCACATACCAAGACAGAGCTAAAACCTGTGGATAGTTGCTTTTCATCTTCATAGTGATGAGTGGGGCCAGGTTCAGTTCAAAAGAAACAATCCACTAATGTTAAATTGAACCGTGTGCTTTAACAATTTATCTTTGGGAATGAAACAATTTGAGAAAGTCTTCTGCTTATTGTTGTGGATGTCAGTCATTAAGGCTGGTTCCGAGACACAATTACAAATAAAAAAAAAAAAAGTCCTTTTCTTTGGCAATAATTAGTATAAAACTTAGCTTTGGTGGAATGGCTAACAGTTAATAAGAGCATATTAATATATGTCTGATTGTTGAGAAGTGCATTTACTTGATATCATACAAGAGAGTTTCTCTGAGGTCATGTGATCCTTTCTATATAGTCAACTACTGTAGCTAATCAGAACGAAGAGGTCATCACAAACCAACTTATTGTGACACTTATTTCTGGAGTAAGGATGCAATTTTTTTTGTTTGTTTGTTTGTTTTTGGTGGTGCTGGGGATTGAACCCAGGGCCTTATGCTTGCGATGCTAAGTTTTAAGAATACCGATAGACTTTCTGAGAAGAAACTTTGCTGAAATTTTCAGATTTTTCTATTTTTTTTCTTTTGGAAACTGGCTCTGTAATTCTCTTGTATTTGAAATTACCTTTTTTTAGAGATTGAGATTTTTCCTGCAGTCAAGATTACTTGGGTTACATAAATGTGTTTAATGTTGAAAGAAACATGCTTAAAGTAGAATCAGAGACATTTTCTATTGTATTTATTTATAAACGACTATGAAAACCGCCTCTCATTGGTACTATCTAAGGGAAGCAGATTTTCTACAACAGTGTGTTTTTCCAACCCTCAGGAACTGATATGAATTGATTATTTGCAAGATTTTAAAGAGATGAGGTATTGAGTTGATTAGATTTGAGCTAAGTTAGTGTTTTTCAATGACATCTATTCCAAGTAAAAATAAGTTTAAAATTGAGTCATATTTACTATTGAGAAATTTTCTGTAAAATATAAATGTGCTGAAGTTTTCTGAGCATAATTTATACCAAATATTGATTAGACTTCCTTAGTTCATTTTCTACTTTATTAACCTTGAATTTGCCAATTTAAAAATGTCATAATTCTTTCACTAGTTTTCTTTTTGTTTGATATTTAAAATGTTTTAATGCTATAATTTCACAAATACTTTAATAGGTTTTATATCTGTATTTAAAAATCAGATCTAGTCTTGACAAGTTTTGTTAGAAATATACATATTATTAATATTTATTTATACTTTAATGAATTTTTATTCTTAAAAAGTTGTTTAAAGGGACTGTAGTTGTGGCTCAGTAGTAGAGTGCTTGCCTAGCATAAGTGAGGCATTGGGTTTAATCCTCAGCACCACATAAAAATGAATAAATTAAATAAAGGTATTGTGTCCATCTGCAACCAAAAAAATTTTTAAAGTGCTTTAAAAAGATAATTGAAAATTAGTAGAAAAGTATTAATTTTAAAGTTATTAATTTTCATTTGGGAAAAACTTCGGAGACTCTGATAGTTTTTAATATTCTTATGTTTATTTGGAAGCAACATACAACTATTTGAGTCAATTCTGATGCAGTTCTTCTTTGTTTTATTCAGTGGCCCAGGAAATAGACTTATTCTTTCCAAGTGCCCACTTGTAATTCTGTGGTCTTCTTCCCCAAGGCAAGTTAGAAATAAGCTTATCAGATCATGTCTTATTGACAAAGAGCAAAGCTTGTTGTTGGCTCATCAAAGAGTAGGAAAGGACAAGTAAAATATAAATGTCACAGGTTTGATGCCAAAAATCCTAAGGTGACAGTGGTTTTGAAGTAGGCAAAATTTTTTGAGAGTAGGACTTACATATTTTTAAATGTTTGCCTTTTTTGCTTTATTTAGAATTTTAAGTTCAGTGAAATATTAGTTAATGACTTTACCCATATTTTATATACTGTAAGTAAAATTGTTGCTGTTATTATTGTTTTTGTCATTCTGGATATTATTTGTTCTTTATAAGCAAATCTTTCTATCTTATATTTGGGAGAAGTTAGAGAAAATGATGATGTGTCTTATTTGCTTCCAGTATAGTTTTCAAACAGAAAGTAGAAGTAACCTTCTTAAAGAAAATAAATACCTTCTGTACTTCATATTTCATTGAAGAGAAATACGATTTAAAATTTCCTTAGAAGTACATTTTAAATCGTATTTCTCTTCTATGATAATAGAGAGCATATAATTTTAGGAAGTTAATAGAGTGATTCCCTGGTGAAAATCAGACTTGTATTTTCCTGATATTGGAATTTTAAAGTAATCTAGTTTTATCATAAAACACAATAATCTCAAATATATTGTAGAAAAAATATTGGTCAATCAGGATCCTATTTAATAGCAAAAATATAAACACAGGATACGTGACTGAGGGAAGATCTCTATAAGGCAAGGACACCATTTGTCTTAGGAGAGTTAAAGCTGACACTTACTAAGAGAGCCAGAATTAAGCCATGGCTACTAAAGGGGGATGTGTGCATGAGGCCACATGTCAAAGCCAAATCACCTGCACATACATTAGTAATATGGAACAGCTTTCGGAGGCTTCTGGTTTGTGTCTAGATTAAAATCTAGTCTAACATTGCAATGTCAGCAGAGACTAAAGAATCTTCTGTAATGTGGAAAAAGAATAAATGCATAGGTCTTAAAACATGGGATGAAAATGATATTAAAGGTTAATAGTAATTTGTATTAGAAAGTATATGAAAGAAAATATTAAGAAGGAAGTTATATTGACTTCAGATGTGTCATCTACCAAATAATGTACCAGAATTCTAATTATATATATATACTCATATATATATACATATATATATACAATCAGAATTTTGATGTACATATAGTCTATATATGTATGTAGTCCCTAAGGCTACATACATGTACAGTCTACTTGCAAATATATTTCTGTTTGCACTTGGCTCTTCTGAATCTCATACCTTCCTTTGACTTGTGCTTTTGAATAATACCCTTTATTAGTAGACAAACAAATAACTTTCTTTACTCATCAGTTAAGAAAAACCAATTGTTCTATTAGTTTCAATGATTGAGTTTTGGTGGAGTATAGCCTAATTGTATTTTTCCCTTAACATCTCTAATATGAGATGCTTACAAATTCATTAAAATAGATGATGATTGTTTTAAAAGAGGAAACAATGACTTAGAAACCTAATTATGCTATTAAGAGCCATATATGCATTTGTGCTACAAGAAATTAATTCACTACTACAATTTATTGCCATTAGATTTGTTGCAATTGACTCTGTATTCACTTTTTGGTTAACCAGAGCCATTAAATGGTATTGCCTAAAATTTTATATATGCGGTATAGAAATTAGAAAATGATAACCATAATAAAAAGGAAATAAAAAGAATCTGAATTCTCACCATCTAGTGTTCAACACTGGTTAGTTTAAAGCCTTTTGAATTCTTTTAACTTATCCCTATATAACAAATACTTTCCTTACAATTTTAGGGAAAGAGTGTGCTTGATTTTTAATTTTTTTCATTGAAGAGAATTGTGAAATTGTGTTCATGTTATCAAGTATACTTGTATGTGATCAGTTAATAAATGTTTCCAGCTAATTCTTTGTGCTCAATCAAGTATATTTATTAACATAACTTGTTAGAGGTAAAATTAATGGTTCATAAGAGCTGACACTCTTTTAATGAATTTATGATAATTATGAGATTGCCCTCCAGAGATGTCCCCTCTCAAACCTGCACCCTCAGCAACACTGGGTGGCATTAATCTTTAATCTAATAGGAGATACTTTGAATCTTAATATTGATTTAATTTGTGTATATAGAAGGAACCCATTTTCTCTCTTTTTTGGGGAATGGAGATACCCTTTTCCTTTATTTCCTCATCACCTCTTTATCAGGTAAACATTTTTCTGTGTCACCCCCTTTGTGGAGATTTTAAACAAGGAAGTGCTGAAAATAAAAAAAACAACAATAGATTAACAAAAGTTAGCATTTAATTATCTTTGTTTTAGATTCTTAATTTAAAATAGGGGGGCTGGGGTTGTGGCTCAGTGGTAGAGTGCTTGCCTAGTGCGTGTGAAGCACCAGATTCGATTATCAGGACCACAAATAAATAAATAAAATAAAAGTCCATTGAAAACTAAAAAAAATCTTAAAAATAGGACATAGTAATATAATAAAATTGAAATACCGTTAGTTCCTTTCCTCATTCACTTGCCTCTTTTCTTCCCCAGAGGCATCATTTGTCATGAATTTGGTGACATATTTCCTGTCCATGTTTTCATATTCATTTAATTAAAATTAGGATCAGCAATGAATGTTTGAAAAATCAAAATGAGAGATTTAAACAACATAGAAGTTGATTTCTCATTTGTATAAAAGTCCAAATAAGTAATGCAGGTCAGTTATTACTCTCCCCAAAGTGACCCAGGCTTCTTCTAGCCTGTTGCTTTATGGTGGGTGGTCTTGATCTCATAATTCAAAATATTGCTATCCTTATTCCAGAAAGAGTAAAAAAGAGATTATAAATATTAATATTAGTACTTATCCATCTGTTATAATTAATAACGATCATTTTGATGATAATTAAATTATCCATCAATTCATTGGAAAACTACCTTCAGTTGCCCTATACAAAGAAGACTGTAGGGAACATTCTTTTATTTATCTTTTACTCCACATGTGTGAGGTTCTCTGGTTTATAAACATAGAAGTAGATTTTCTGGGTTTTGGGAGATGAGTATTTTTTTACCTCTATTGCAAAACTCTTTTCTTTTTTCTCTGTCAGGGTGCTTTCAGCTGCAAGTAATGGACAGTAAAATTCATAGTAGCTTAAATAAAGAATTTATTAGCACATATAAGAAGTCCAGAGGTCTGGCTGCTTTAGACTTGCATAATTTATTGACTCAATGGCATGCTTTCTTCATGGAAAAGCAGGTCCTCACCAGGAATCACACAGAGACAAAACAGTAGCCTGGGGCATTGTGTCTTTATAGTTTTTGAAGGGCAGGGAAACTTTTCCTAGAAATTTCCCCCACCTGACTTTTTCATATCTTATTGGCTAAAATTAAATCATACGTCTTTGCCTAAATTGTTTACTTACAAAGTTTGACAAAACCGTGATGACTGGGGGACAAGGCTCCTTTACCTTGAAGAATGTTATCAACAGGAGGAAGGAGATAGCTGAACCACTATGCCTTTAGAAAGGAAGAAAGGGAAGGTGGATGGCAATAGGCAATCAGCAGTGTCTGCCACATCTCTAAATGCTTGCCACATTCCCATCAGTAGTATTTGAGTCCTTCATTGTCAGGACTTGTTTGTTTTTGTTACACTAATGAGATTGAAATGATATGCTTTGTTGTTTTCCTTAGTATTTTTCTGCTCCTACTGGGTTGCACAACTTTTTAGATGTTTGTAGGTTCTTTGGATTTTCTCAGTCTTTGAAATGCCTTATGTTCTTTGCCTTGTATTCTCCTTAGTTATTTGTGTTTTACTTATTAATTTGTAAAAGGTCTTTATATATTCTGTATAATAATTATTGGCCTGTATATTTGTGCTGGCCTTGTCTCCTGCCAATGTATGATTTGTGTTTGTTTTTACTTTTGCTTTAATAAAGAATGTTTCCATAACGTAAAGTTTTGTGTGTCTTGTCTTTCTTATTCAATTTTGATGCCAAAGTCTGCTACAGGTACCATTCTAAAGTATTCTTTTGCTTATTAAATTTTAGGTGGATATCAACCTTCATATGCCATATCCCAGCAGTTTTTAAAGCAATGTAAAATCCAATGGTATATAGGGCTGTAAGATCAAAAGTATTTTTGTAATGATATTAAGATGTTATTTGTCTGTTCACTCTCACTCTTTTAATATGTAAAAGTTTTCGGAGACTAAATGACATAGTCATCACCACATGCTGAATGATAAAGCAAGAATGGGAACTAGTCCTCTAGTGTTAAGTCAAACATTACAATCATTTGTAAACACATGAAACAATGCCACTCTTCTAACTAAATTTTGTTTATTTTGAAAAATATAGTTTTTCTTGACAAATTGTTGCTAATATAAACATATATTAGATTTCTCATTGTCTTTAAATGGATGTACAAATATTTTTAAAATTTTTCAGGTTTAACTTCTAACATAGTTAACATAGAGGAATATAACCCACATGAAAAACAAAAAAAACTTTTGGAGACCTCAACAATTTTCAAGAATATAAATAGGTCCTGAAACGAAAATAATTCAGAATTGCTGTTGTATAGGAATAGTAATATTTAATTTATAAATTCCTCTTCTTTAGCTATATGCTCAAATATCAGAGCATTCATTTCATTATTCTTGAGACTATGTTCACTTATACATTTATATATTAGCCAAGTGGAATAAAAACAATTAACTCAAATTATATACTTATCATTATTCATCTATCTCAGTCATCTTTTGACCCAATGGGTATTATAAAATAATGGAAATAACTTAAATTTTGATGTCAAATAAATCTAGATTTAGATTCCAGTATGAAAACTCTGTAGCTTACGTTAGTAACTCATTGTTTCTCTACCTCGGCTTCCCTGAATGTTGGTTCAGAATATTTTAAAAACTTAATCTTTAGTGTTGTTATGCAGATTAACTGTACATGAGGAGCCTAAATGGATGCCAAGAACATAGAAGGTGCTCAATGGAAGTCATCTGCTATTATATTAGTATGTTGTTTTATAATATTTACTATGTTCTTATACATAAGATCATTTGAGTCTTCTACACAGGTAATCAAAAGGAAAAATAAACGCTACCACTTATACTCTATCAAATTACAAAATGATACTTTAAATGATATCTAATGTAGGAAAGAGTGAGGTGTGTGTGATTCTGCAACTGGGATTATAAAATGGTCCCTTTCTGAATCTATATATCAAGTACCTCAGCAATCCATATTTTTTGACTCAGTCATTTCTGCTTTAGGAAACTATCCTGAGGAAATTGTAAGAAAGATATTCACTGCAGAATATGAGATAAAAGAAACTGGAAGCAACCAGATATCCATCAATAAAATATATAGTATGTCTATGGAGGTGATCCTTTTTCTACCACTTACATATTTATAATTTTCATTGAGTGACGTGGGAGTATACTGATTGTATAATTGTGAGAAAATAAGGATATAAAACTATGATTTATGATTTCAGTGATATTAAAAACAAAATTATAATAGGCAAAATGAAGGGGATATATCAAAATTTTAATAGTGGGTTTTCTCTGGATACTGTTATGGGTCTTTTCTATTTATACTTAGGTTTCCAATTTTTTTTACAATAAATTGTATTTTTTTCAATATTAAAGTTGTGATTTACAAACATCTTTGGTAAAGATTGGCTATTTTTTATTCCAGTCTTGAGATCACTAGGGATAGAAAGGGCACTTGCTTGAAAATACTCCGCTCGGTGAGGTATTTGGTTTGTATGTCTTTCGCACTAGGAAGAGAGGAATGTGGCTGAGCAGGGCCTGGGGCAGCAGATACTGACTGGCTGGACTTCAAGAACAATTGGACCCTGATTTAGTGGAATGTGTCCCTGACTGCCTGATCCGAAGGGCATTGGTTTTGTAGCCAGATCTCTTGACTCATAGCCCAGTTCTGCTACTTGCTCACTGAATTAATTTGTGGATGAATTACTTAATCTATGTGTGTCCTTGAGTGTTCCCATATGTAAACTGGAAATAATACTCTCTGTGCCATGGGGTTATTGTGAGAATAAACTAAAATATTACATTTAATACTGTTATCACATTATTGCCACATAATAACTGAATGAAATTTTAATTATAATAGCTCTTACTTTAACAATTTAAGCAACTATCTGTTGCTTCCATAACAAAACACCCCAAAATTATTGTCCTACTATAACAGCACTAACTTATTTTTTTTTTTGTACATGACTCTCAATAGTTATAGCTCATCCCTTCTCCAAAGGGCATCAAATGAAATGCAGGAGGATCTTCTTTCAAGATTCCTTACTCACATGACTGATGAACTTAACCAGCCACAGGAGTGAGACATCTCCAAAGGGTTGGCTTCTGTTGGGAGCTCAGCCAGGGCTGTGTGCTGGGGGCTTCTGTTTTTCACTAAGTAGGCTTCTTCGTGGACTGCTTTCGCTTTCTTAAGGCAGATGGCTAGCTTCTAGGAGTGAGCATCTTGAGAGAAACAGGCAGGGGTGTATCATGTTTTCATAACCTATCTTCAGTGGGTAATTTAGGTGTCATTTCAATCATAGTCACAAATCCATGTAAATATAAGAAGAGGGAACATAGATATCCACCTCTCCACGGGAGAGACATCAAAGTCAGCATTGTAAGAAGAGTATGAGGGGTGGGAAATATTATGGCAGCCAAGCAATGATTGAGAAATGCAGTCTGCCATCATAGTTGTCTACTAACCTATAGATAACAGTATATCGACATTTTTGTCCATTGGCAACAATGACTCAACTTTTGTTTTAGAATCAGCCTGGTACTTTTTGTAAAATGAAGATTATGGTGACTCTTCATTTCTTTATAATACTTTCTGTATTTTTTATTTTTATTTTTCAACATTAAACATTTACCATTTATTTTGGAACTGGGGCTCAAACCTAGGGGTGCTCTACCGCTGAGATACATCCCCAGTCTTCATTTTTTTATTTTGAGATGGAGTTTCCCTAAGTTGCTGAGGGTCTTACTAAATTGCTGAGGCTGGCCTTGAACTTATGATCCTTCTGCCTAAGCCTCCAGAGTCACTGGACTTACTAGACATGTGCCACCATATCCAACATAAAAAGTTTTAAATGAGAAGAATAACAATTTTTCTCATCTAGATCTATCTAGGTACTTTACATTCAATGAATATAAATTTTCTATATAGAATTTCTTAGATTGAAGTTGAGAATCTTTTAAAATCCTTTCTCAGTTTGATATTACTAATGGCACTGATCTCTAGAAAAAAAGAAAAGAAAGAAAAATTCTAGGTTAAATAGAGGGGTTCCTCAGGGCAAACTTCAGATGCCAAACACAGCCTGTAAAACTATGAAATGTGGTTTTACCATTTTTAGAGCTGTGTTTACAGACAACTGATGAGCTATTCTGCCTTTTACTGCTAGTGAGCTTGGACAGAGAGCAATTTCTATTCATCTGTCAGGACAGGGACACAGTAAATAAGTGAGTATATTTGATATTGATAAGATTCATACAAATAATGTGGCAAATAAGGCAGTGCTCTAGAAGATTTTGGGAAATGGCCAAAGAGGGTTTTTTCGCCCCCCCCCCCCCCCCCCCCCGCCAAAAAAAACCAACTTTGGATCTGCCCCTGATCTCACACAAAGCCATCTCTTCGCATTAAGCATGTGTTATTCTGAGAGATGCCAGGCCTAGTCCTTTGAAATATTCAGCTTATCTTTGCAGCTGTAATTTATTTCTTCCCTTTAAATGGAAAAATTGTTCCTTTTCTAAAGCAAAGACCATTTCAGGTTTGAGGTGAAAACAGAATGAAATATGGAAGTAAAGGACAGGTTTCAAAGAAGAACAATACTTTATAACAACTTAGTTTGCTTTTAAGTGACAGTTGTTGTTATGTAGATGTAGGAGGCAGTAAAGTACCCAAGAGTAAATAGTGAACTGAACGTCACTTTGGTGACCTGAAGGAGTTAATGCAACTTCTCAAGTAGATTAATTTACTCCTGAGGAGAGTATACATAATAGTAGATTTTTGGTTTAATCTAATTTTCATTTATTGAGTAGATATTATGTTTCAGGCCCTATCCTAAACACTTTTAGTTATATTTACACACTAAATTCTTTTACTATCACTATGGGGTAGTTAATACCTAATATCTGTACTTTCCAGACAAGAACAAAGCAGTAAAGAAACTTACCCAAGATCACACAGTATTGTAGTCAGGCTTCAAACTCAGGCTGATTGCTTTTCCCCCCTGCTCTTTATTGCTTGGTGATGAGTTTGATTTGAGTTGTAGCATTTAGAAATTTTGCTAATTTTGCCTGAAGATTTTAAAAATACCAGATCAAGAGAGTATAAGTAGGCATCTTCAGGAGATTCTGTCAGGGTTCACATGCAAAAACCAGGAGCACTTGTTATTAAAAAGATAAAAGTTAAATGTTGAAGAAGATGTGAAGAAAAAAGAATCCTTTTACTCCATTGGTGGGAATGTAAATTAGTACAGCTATTATAGGAAGCAGTATGGAAGTTCTTCAGAAAACTAAACATAGCAACACCATATGATCCATAAATCCTACAATGAGGTATACATCCAAAGGAAATGAAATCAGCCTGTTGAAGAGATGTGTGCACTCCCATGTCCACTGCAGCATTACTCACCATAGCAAAGATAATGGAATCAACCTAAATGTCCATCAGTGGAAATGTGGTATGTATGCACAATGGAATTCTAGTCAGCTTTTAAAAATAAGGAAATCCTATCATTTGTGATATGAATAAACCTGGGGGACCTAATGGTAAATGAAACGAATCAGTTACAGAAAGACAAATACTACATGATCTTATTCACATGGGAATTCTAAAAAAGTTGAATTCAGAGAAAAATTAGTGCTTACTAGGATTTAGGGGTAGAGACCGGGGCTTGGGAGATGTTGATCAAAAGATAGAAATTTTCAGAAATGAGGAATGAATTCAAGTAATCTATTGTACAATGCAGTGACTGTAACTAATAATAGTGTATTTTATGAGTGATATCTAGGAGAGAAACTTTTAAGTGTTTTCATCACAAAAATAGGTATATGAGGTAATGCATATGTTAATTAGCTCAATTTAGCCATCCCACAATGCACATGTATTTTAAAACATCATGTTATACATGCTTAATGTATACAGTTTGTATTCATGAATCAAAGAAATTAAAAAACAAGGGCAAGACAAGTCTTAGAGAGATTAGGCAGAAAGTTATGAAGTTTCCATCTCATTGCTTTTTTCTTTACACCCTGGAGTGGCATCTAATGAGTTTGGAATTTGGGAGGTTGACCTGCACTGCTATTTGCAACAAGAACTTGGGTGAGTCACTGCATCTCCCCTGGGGGTATTAACAGTTGCCCTCAAGGAGTTGTTGGAAAGAGCAGATGAATTATCCTGGTTATCAGATCCTGTTACAAGCTGTAAAGTCATCATTTACCATTTAGTTTTTGCTATAATCAGGCATCTTTTCTTTTAGGAATGCATTTGAGGAATACCTACTAGTAGGAAATCACTTTCTTCAGCTTGTCTCTGACATGATACCAAGCATGTCAAGCATGTCATGTTTACCATGGTGCCTACCATACAGTCACACTCCATATTTCTAGTTATTATTATCTAATTTCTAGCAGAAGTCCTGGATTTGGGGAAGAAATAAAAGAAAAACATCTCCTGAATAGGACAGAAGCTGCCAGGCTACCATCTGAAAAATAAGAGCTTCCCGGTAGTTCATTCCTTCTTGTTAGGGACCACAAATACTAAGAAGAGTTGGAAAGTCTAATTTTTGATTTCAGTTTTCTAATTTCAGTTTTACATGAGAATAATCCCTTCATGATCTTTCCATGGGTGTGTGCCAAGTCTGGACAATTCTTGGTGGCTCTCTGTGGACTCACCTGGAGGTTCCCAGTGGGGAGGACTATTGGCCATTTCTAGATTGTCCTCTAAAGCTTTTGGAATACTTTTGCTTCTATTTCTTAATCACAGCCTTACTGCAGCCATTTATATTTGTCTAGGTTTATAGTTCCACTGTGACATGAGAAAACTAAGACCCCCTTCTCTTGTGCCCCTGCGTTTTTCTCACTAGATAATCTTGTCATGGTTTACACATCCCTCCTCAGGTCTCAGATCCTGACTTGAGGCATGGGAATGGGCATATAATAAATGACCCCTGTGTTTTTTCAGCATTCAATTGTAGTGAATTAAAATTTCACTTTTAACTGATTGATATTTAAAAGATAAAAGTTCAGACCTTAGAAAAAGAACAGCTGGCACTTCTCTCATTTTTTCTGAACAGCAGATATGCATTTCAGTCTGTAAAGCAGGCCACTACAGTAGGTGGAAAGGCTGCTTGGAGTAATTTAATTGCCTAGTATGGTTCTCACGTCATTTTTTATTAGAATGGTCAGGGGAATCAGCAGCTGTCTAGAAACCATGAGGGCTTGTGATCAGGATGTCAAAAAATGAGCCAATAAGTAATCCAGTGGACAAAAAGAACAGAGAAGGAAAATGCCTAGTAGACAAGACTTTTTGCTTTTTACTACTGCATCTTTCTGACATTCAGGCTTCTTCTGTTTTGTCCAGAGCTCACCTTAACCTTTTATTTTCTCTGTGCGTGCCTAGCACAAGTTTATTTTCTAGATCCCGTTTATTGACATCTCTGGTTTATTTCTCTGCACATTTCACATCCTTTTCTGGCTGTTTAATAAAGGTCATGTTTATAGCTACAGTATTGATGGTTTGCCCAGTAGGCCAGTTGTCAACCTCTGTAATGTCCAGTAGAATCCCTGTTCACAGGACAAAATCCTGCAATTCCTGCAATTAGATCTGGTAACTCTGAGATTTCATCAATTCGAGCAATGATTCTGGTATGCAGAAATATGTAATATGGTAGCAATAGTAACAAACTATATGTGATCACTGTTTCCAGAACTTTCTTAACCTTTTTATCAGCCATTTGAGGTAGGTACATGAAACTGGCCCTAAATCACCTAATGATTGCTGGTATGCTGTGCTACTTCCCCATATGTAATGGGTTGGGCTCTATGCTAGCTAGCTAGCTTTTGTGGTGAGCTCAGCACATACATTTCTACACTTGTGAGTCTCGTTCAACAGTTCCCTTAAAGTACCCTCAAATGTTCATATCGTAATTGGGATAACTTTAAAAAAATTTGTTCTTTTTAGATTTACATGGCCGTAGAGTCTATTTTGACATATTACACATACATGAGGTACAACTTGTTCTAAATAGGACCCCATTCTTGCAGTCGTACATGATGTGGAGTTTCACGAGTTGTGTATCATATATGAACATAGGAAAGTTATGTCTGATTCATTCTACTGCCTTTCCTATTCCCATCTCCCCCTTCCCTACATTCCCCTTTGTTTTATCCAATGAACTTCTATTCTTCCCTCCCCACACTTTATTGTGTGTTAGCATCTGCTTATCAGAGAGAACATTTGACCTTTGTTTTGAAATAAGCCATTTGGAATTGGCTTATTTCACTTAGCATGATAGTCTCCACTTCTATCCATTTACTGGTAAATGCCATAATTTTATTCTTTTTTATGACTGAATAAAATTTCATTCTATATATATACCACATTTTCTTTTTTCATTCATCTGTTGAAGGGCACCTAGGTTGGTACCATAGCTTAGCTATTCTGAATTGAGCTGCTATAAATATCAAAGTGACCATGTCACTATAGTATACTGATTTTAAGTCCTTTGGGTATATACCAGGGAGTGGGATAACTGGGTCAAATGGTGGTTCCATTCAAAGTTTTCTGAGGAATCTTCTTACTTCTTTCCAGAGTGCTTGCACCAATTTGCAGCCCCACCAGCAATGTATGAGTGTACCTTTTTTCCCACATCCTCACCAACATTTATTGTTACTTGTATTCTTGATAATTGCCATTCTGACTGGAGTGAGATAGAATCTTAGTGTGGTTTTAATTTGTATTTCTGTAATTGCTAGAGATGTTGAACATTTTTTCATATATTTGTCAACCATTCACATTTCTTCTTCAGTGAAGTGTCTGTTCAGTTCCTTTACCCATTTATTGATTTTTTTTTGGTGTTAAATTTTTTGAGTTCTTTATATATCCTGGAGATTAATGCTCTATCTGAGATGCAGGTGGCAAATATTTTCTTCCATTCTGTAGGCTCTCTCTTCATGTTTTTGATTATTTCCTTTGCTGTGAAGAAGCTGTTTAGGTTGATACCATGCCATTTATTGATTCTTGATTTTACTTTTTGCACTTTAGGAGTCTCATTGAGGAAGTCAATTCCTAAGCCAACATGATGGAGAGAGAGTTAGGCCTATGTTTTCTCATAGTAGGCACAGGGTCTCTGGTCTAATGCCTAGGTCCTTGATCTACTTCGAGTTGTTTCGTGCAGGGTGAGAAGTAGGGGTTAATTTTCATTTTGCTACATATGGCTTTCCAGTTTTCCCAGTGCCATTTGTTGAAGAGGCCATCTTTCCTCCAGTGTATGTTTATGATGCTTTTGTGAAGACAACTTTTAAATGAAGTATGTCTGGAAATTTTATAGTCCTAAACTAAACTACATATGTGCATTTTAAACTCCTAGAAAAATAAAATGTGCACTTTTGGGAACTTTTGTTCTCTTGTGCTAGAGGGAAAAATGACAACTGGATGTACCTTTGCAAGAGTAAGAGAATTTATAATAGGTTGTATCTTCTTAAAGCAATGAATGGATACCTGTGAATGAGAAACAGATTATAATGAATTGTCTTTTTTTTTTTAATTTTCGAAGAAGTCCAGTTTATCTGTTTTTTGTTGTTATTTGCTTATATGGTGTCATGTCTCAGAATTAGTTGCCAAATCCAAGGTTCCTGTTTTTCTTCTAAGAGTTTTAGGGTTTTAAATCTTATAGCTAGATTACTTATCCCTTTGGAGTTAGAATTTAAATATGGAATGCAGTAGCGTTTAACTTCATTCTTTTGCATGTGGATATCCAGTTTTCACAGTTCCATTTGTTGTAGAGATTATTGTTTCCCCCACTGAATGGTCTAGGGACCCTTGTTAAAATATATCCTATCAATTGCACTTCAATAATCTATATTTCTAGTACCACACTGCTTTGATTACTGTAACTTTGTAGTTAGTTTCGAAATTAGGAAGTGTGAGTCCTCCAATTTTGTTTTCTTTTTGAAATTGTTTCAACTATTCATGACCTCTGACAATTCCACATGAATTTGAGGACTGGCTTTTCTGTTTCTGGGGGAAAAAAAAAAGACTTTGGAATTTTGGTAGCATTGTATTGAATTAAGAGATTGTTCTAGATAATATTGCCATCTCATAGTACTAAGTCCTTCAATTATGAGTGCAGTTGTTTAAGTCTTCTGTGGTTTATTTATTTTATTTATTTATTTATTTATTTATTTATTTTATTTATTTATTTTTTGGTACTGGGGATTGAACCCAGGGGCACTTCAACCACTGAGCCACATCCCCAGCCCTATTTTGTATTTTATTTAGAGACAGGGTCTCACTGAGTTGCTTAGGGCCTCGCTAAGTTGCTGAGGCTGGCTTTGAACTCGCAATCCTCCTGCCTCAGCCTCCCAAGTGCTGGGATTACAGGCATGCGCCACCACACCCGGCTTCTGTGGTTTATTTCAGCAACATTTCATGGTTTTCAATGTACAAATCTTTTACCTTTTCGTCTACATTAATTTCTTGGTGCTTTATTCTTCTAGATGCTATTGTAAATGGACTTTATTTCTTCTATCTTCTTGGATTGTTCATAGCTACTAGGTAGAAACGCTAGTGATTTTTATATTGATTTTATACTCTGTGACTTTGCTAAATTTCATTTTTAGTTCTAGTAAATTTGTGAGTGTGTGTGTGTGTGTGTGTGTGCGTGCACGCGGGCATGTGTGTCTTCTTTGGGATTTTTCTCTCTACATAGGACCATACCAGTTGCAAATAAAGATTATTTTAGTTCTTTCTTTATAATTCATGTGCCTTTTATTCCTCCTCCACATCTTCCTGCTTCTTTGCCTTATTTCTCTGACTAGAACATCAGAACAATTATTAACAACAGCTGTAATACAAACTTTGAATTTTTATAAATGCCCTTTATCATTTTGTGGGAGATCCTTTCCATTCCTAGTTTTTTGACTGTTTGTTTCTCAAGAAAGAATTCTGGATTTTGTTAGATACTTTTTCTGTATCAATTAAGATAATCATTTTTTTTCTTTTCCTTTATTCTATTAATGTGCTGCACTACATTCATTGATTTTCTTATGTGGAATCACCCTTACATTTCTGGGATAAATACCACTTGGTCATAGTATATAATCCCCTTAATATGCTTTGATTTGGTTTGCTAGTATTTTGTTGAGGATTTTTTGCATCTATATTCATAAACAATATTGCTCTGTAGTTTTTATTTTGTATCCTGTTCTGTCTGACTTTGATTTGGGATGCTCATAGTCTCAAAGGACAAGTTAAGAAAACTTCTCTTCTGTTTCTTGAAAGAAGTTGGTAAGGACTGGTGTTGATTTCTCTTTAAGTGGTTAGTAAAATTCTCCAGTGAAGTCATCTGGTCCTGAGCTTTTATTTATTGGGAGATTTTTGATTACTAATTCACTCTTTTTACTTGTGTTGGATTTTTTACTTATTGTTTAGCCAGTTTTGATAGTTTGTGTATTTCCAGGAATTTGTCCATTTTATCTAGATTATCAGATTTGTTGGTACACGATTATTCATGGTATTCACTTATAAACTTTTATTTAAGCGTGATAAAATGTCACCACTTTTATTTTTACTTCTTTGTTAGTCTTTTTTTTCCTTCACCTAAAGATTTATTGATTTTTGTTGATATTTTCAAAGAAACGACGTTTACTTCAATCAACTTTGTTATTTGGTTAGCCTCTATTTCATTTATCTCTTTATTATTTCCTTAATAATTTCCTAACTAAGCTAGCTCTGGGCTTAGTTAGCTATTCTCTTTCTAGTTCCTTAAGGAGTAAAGTTAGATGATTGATTTGAGATCTTTCTTTTCTAAAAATATAGTTGTTTATAGCTATTACTTTTTCTCTGAGTAATGATTTTGCTGTATCACATAAATTTTAGTATGTTGTGTTTTTATTTTTATTTTTCTTAACATAATTTTTAACTTCTCTTGTGATTTCTTCTTGACCTATTAGTCAGTTAAGAGTGTAGTTCCCATAGTAATGACAATACATTGTATTGTTTACCTTTTATTTATTTGTGAATTTTCCAGTTTTCCTTCTGTCATTGATTTCTAGCTTCATTCCATTGCGTCTGAGAAAGATACTTCCTATAATTTTAATTTTTATAAATATATTGAGACTTGTTAGTGACCTAATATGTGGTATATCCTGGAGATGTTTCATGTGCCTTTGATAAGAATGTTTATTCCACTATTAATGGTGAAGTTTCTATACATGTCTGGTAGATCTAGTTTGTTATAGTGTCATTCAGGTCTTGTATTTCTCCCTGAACTTATGTCTAGATATTCTACTTATTGGTTGAGAGTGCTTTATTGAAGTCTTCAACTAGTGCTGTAGAATTGTTTCTTTCAATTCTGTCAGTTTGCTTCATATATTTGGGTCTCTGTAGTTAGGTGCATGTATGCTTGTCATTTTTATATCTCCTTCTTGTATTGACACTTTTATCTCTATATAATGTCTTTCTTTGTCACTTGCAACAATTTTGGACTTAAGTCTATTTTTTTCTAAAATTAGTGTAGCTCTCTCAGTCCCACTATGGATAATGTGCACATGGAATATCTTTCCCATCCTTTTACTTTCAGCCTATTTGTATTTTTGAATTTCAAGTGAGTCTCTTGTCATAGTATATATATCATAGTATATATCATATATACATATATATATATATATATAATCTTGTATATATCTTGTTATACTTCTTTTTTGCCAATCTCTGATTTTTGATTGGAAAGTCATTTTGTTTACATTTAAAGTAATTCCTTCTGCCATTTGTTTTCTATATGTCTTACTAGTCTTTGTTCCTCATTCTTTCCATTATTGCTTTCTTTTCTATGTTTTTGTAGTGCACTATTTTGATTTCCATCTCATTTCCTCTTGTGCATTTTTTAAGGTTTTTTTTTTAGTGGTTACTAGGGGGATTACAATTAGAATCCTAAATCTATAAAAACTTTGTTTGCAGTGATTCTATCTTAACTTCAATAGCAGATAAACATTCTTCTGCTATACAACCCCACCTGTTATTGTCATCACAAATTTCATCTTTATATACTGTATATCCAATAACAATACGGTGTTGTTATTTTATGCATTTGTTTATGCATTGTATTTATGCATTTTAAATATTGTAGCAAATAAAAAGAAAAGTTACCAACAAAAAGTATAATAATACTCCTTTTAAAATTTACTCTGTAGTTTATTTTTACCAGAATTCTGTGTTTCTTCATTTGGCTTCAAGTTGTTGCCTAGTGTTCTTTCATTTTCAGTTTAAAGAAATCCCATTAGCATTTCTTGTAGGGAAATTCTACTAATTGTGAATTCCCTCAGTGTTTATTTTTCTAAAACTTAGTTTTTCATATTTTCAAAAGATAGGTTTCTAGATATCTGGGTATGATGTGTGGGGGAGACTTGGTGCTCAGTGTGGTGGTATTGGGAAGTGAGGAGCCTTTAAAAGATGAGGTTTAGTGGGAGATTCTTCGTTCAATTGGGGTGAAGGGCTTAAGGTACTTCTCATGGGGACCCTGGGCTCTCTGGTTTCTTGTCTATCATATGGCCTCTTGCTTCCATATGTACTTCTGCATTGACTCCATGAGATTCTCACCAGAGCTGAGACATTGCTAGCACCATGTCTTTGAACCTCCAAAACAAAAACCTCTGCTACTTATAAAGGAAGCCTGCCTCAGATATTTTGTTGTAGTAACATAAAATGAGTAATATACCTTACCCTATTTTTAAGGAATTCCTACAGTTTTTCCTCCCTGAATGAGTTCCCAGTTAAGGAAACAAAATAGTGTTTTGTTTTGTTTAGTTTTCATTTTCCCAGGGATCAGTCATGTAGGTTGGAGCAAACACAGTTATTTGTGAATTAGATTTTCACTAGATCCAAGGACCAGAGTTACACTGTGAAGATAATTGCAGCTTTAAAGACTGTTGTCAAGCCCATGAGAGACTTGGAGTAAGAGCAAATACAAACATTACAAACATTTCCCACCATTTTAAAATTTCCTTCTATACCCCATGTTTACTTGGTTGCTCTAAACCTCTGAGTATTCTCTGATTGTTCTGTCAAAGTTGATTTTGACAGTCTTGCTTGATTTCTGTGTTTCTGTGGGGTCACAGTCTTTTGGAGTAATCTGCTCTCATGTTGACTGATGTCATTTGCCATTTATTGGGGGGGGTTGACTTATCACATAGCATGATCTGCTGCCTCTTTAATATAATGCTGACATTTTCATATGAGGTTCTATTTCCTATTTACCTCTTTCCCCTTATTTAGTTATCTATGTACACTTGCTTTAGAGCATGAGAACTCAGTATTTTTTCTTTGTAGAATCCATTGCCCACCATAAAAAATATATCCAAAGTCAACTTGATGAATATACCCCATTTTTTTTCTTTCACACAGTTTTGGATTAAATAAAGTAAAATGATAGTTTTAGAAATAATCCTTGTGCAAGTTTTTAAAAATCTTGGCACCAGAAAATCAATTTGAATTCTCAGCATAGGCAAGATTTTTGATCAGAAATGAAATAAAAACTCTTATAAATGTTGAACAAATTGTTTTATTGGTTGAATTTCATGATGAGAAGAAATAACCATAAATTCTTTAAGAGTTTATTGTTAGAGATAAATAAAAATTAGTTTTTCTTAGCCTTTTTAAAAATGTTACTTTAAATTTTAATATTAGACTGCTACTTAATACTTCGCAAACTATAGATGTTAAGATTAAGTTTGAGGAAAAAGCATTCATGTGTGAGTTCTAATTAATTCTCATACAGTGACTTTTAATAATTAGAAAGTAAAGCTAATAGAATAATAAGGCATATCCATATTAAGGAATTAAAAAACATTTATGTTAAATAAAACAAAAGGGTAGCTTTTGCTGAAACTTCTTCCTGGATTGTTCTAGTAGTAAGTCTGAAAGTACTTTAAGTGGAAAATTGCGGTTTGAAAAGATAGTGAATACTTGAGAGAAAATATTTCCTTTATTCCAAATTCTTATTTTTATTTTTTAAGAGATGAGAAAATGTATATAGATTTTTGTGTCCCAGAGAGAGGAAGTAGAACAAAAAAAGTCATCTAAAGGATGAAATTCCTATAAGAAGTTTTCTGAACCACTTATAACAACTGGTCAGAACTTAGATTTAATTAAATTTGCTGGACTGGTGATAGGGGCAGGACAATAGCCTATTTTAAGGATATAATGCCAGCTTAACTTTTAACTTTGAATTTCCTGGCCCCCAATCCACTTATGTCACTACATCAGTGTTATTTAAATGCAGGATTTTCAATTTAATTTCCTTTCAAGGGAGAAATTAAAACCACAGTTTCTTTTCCAGGAAACTGCCAAAGAATCTCCCTGTGCTTTATTAAGCAAACAACTACATTTTCAGTAAAGAAATGCAATGTGACTGGCAGGACATAAAAACATTATAGTGTAAATGTGCAGAAGATCCTAAATTTAATTAAGTAGTTATGATATTATTAATAGCATTTATGTACATTTTAAACTCCATGGGAAATTGTTAACTACAGAAGAGAAAATACTAAAATTAAATATAAAAATCTTAATTATTTTTTGTAAGACAATGCTGATAGTCCCTTTCTCTTTCATGACTTGTATTAACTACAATTTCTTCTCTCACAACTGAACTTCTTTTTTTTCTTTTTGCAGGGCTGGGGATTGAACCCAGGGTCTTGTGTTTGCAAGGCAAAGCACTCTACCAACTGAGCTATATCCCCAGCCCCACAACTGAACTTCTTTATATTGAATATAGAAAATATTTTTGTAACCTTTAGAAATAATAACTTTGATCACATTTTGTCTGTATCTGATTACTTGCCTTTTTATTCTTAGCATTAGAATTTTTTAAAGTGTTCTTTTCTGATAGTTGATCTCAATTTACATATTTGATTAGTGAGCAGTTATGATATTGAGATTATCAGAAATTCTCAAGTAACTAAACAAAGTGACCTTTAGAGTCTACATGGCTACATGGTATTTCTGTGGTTATTATATATTTTCTTTGTCTTTCTTTTTTTTTTTGTATCAGGGATTGAACTCAAGGATGTTTAACCACTGAGCTACATCCCCAGCCCTTTTTATTTTTTTTATTGCATATTTCAAGAAGTTATTGACAGATTGCCCTCCACTACAAGCCTTTTGCACATATGTTCTCTCCTCTTGGTTACTCTGCCTTCCTTCCATCTAGTTAAAACCTTCCCACCTTCAGATTTTAGCTTAGGTATTGGTATCAATTACTCTTGAATTCCTCCTCTGACCTCTTGGAGCACATCAGCTCCTCCTACCCCTGCATATTTTCATAACATGTCCCTTTCCTCTCTGACCTTCTGGTAGTTTTCCATTTAACTTTTTGGTGATCATTTGATTAATGTCCATCTCCCTGACTCCACTGGGATCTCCATAGGGCCAGGACTTTGCCTGATTTTGATCACCATTTCAGTCCTAGAGTCCTGCATAAAGTCTGATACAGAGGCAGCTTCTAGTGAATGCTTGCTCTTAAAATGATATAAAACACCGTACTCTGAAACACCATAACATGCTATCTTGTCTTATACTGTCAGGCTAGCTCAAAATAATTTCACTAGAAAATAAAACTTCTCTATTTTATGTATGAAAAACAAGTCTATTATCAATGGTGTCAAGTTGCTGAGGCACTCACCATTTATTCATTCATTTGTTCATTCATTCATTCAATGATGTTTACTGAAAGCTTACTCAGTTGGCTACAATCTTGGTTTTCTATTCTAAATAATAGATTATCCCAAAACTTGGTGTTTAAAACAATAGCCATTTTATTATTCCTGGCAGCTTGTGTGAGTCAGGAATTTAGATAAGAAGGCAGAGATGAGCTGTCTCTGTTCCATGGGATGTCTTACTGGATCTGAGACCTCTAAGCTGGTGTTCACCTACTTTTCTGACTCCTCAGCAAGGATGACTGGAATAGCTTGACTGACATTGCATGACAGGAGCCTTGCTTCTCTTTGTCAGCCGGGGTTCTTATTCTCTTCTGTGTAGTTTTAGCTTCAGTCCTCTCCGTTTTTGTAGCTTCTTCACATGGTATTTCTAGCACTGTAACTTATTTTCAGGGTCCTAAGAATGCAACAAGCCATGTTCTATTTGAGTCACAGGCCAGACCAATTTAAGAGGAGGGTGTTGAAAAAGAGATGAATACTTGGAGTGGTGCATTGAGGGTGACCAAAGAACAGTTTACAATAATTTTTGTGATGGAGTGAAATAAGGATTGTTGTCAGTGAACCCCTAGTATACTAGGTAGAGAAAGATAAGGGAAGCAATGATTATGGACTCAATCTGCCATAGTTTTTAAGAGTGTGGGCTTTGGGCAGACCTATGTTTGATTTCTACCTCATCCCTTACTTGCTTTAGGTCTGCTATCTTTTAGTCTGCTATCTCCTTACTCCCAGTTTCTTATCTGTTCAATTACTTACACAATTCTGAGAAAATGCACAGGAAAGAGTACTCTGTAACTAATGGAGAATACATATTATTTCAAATACAAGGGACTTCCATAAACAGGCTGTAAAGGCAACCTTATATAGTTTCATTCTTAAATTGCAACACAATTTTAAAATATAATGATAATGGCATGGCTAAATATTTTCATCTTGGAAAAAATGAATTATATAAGATACATTTGTAAACAATTTCTATAATGAGGAAATTGAAATGGAAACAACGAACTATGTAGAATGAGAAAAATCTATACCATTTCCTATCAAAATTTATAGCCTAAGAGGTAAGCCTAGGAAAATAGAGAATCTCAAATGTACTTAGAAAGTAAGAACAGAAAAAAGAAAACGTAAACATAAAGGAACTAAGAGAAAGGAACTAAGTAAAAGTTAAAGGAGAATCATTCAAACCAAGAAGTTGATCAAAGATCAAGAAAACTTACAGACCTTAACAAATCTAATAACAAAAAATGATGAGAGACCACGATTGGGATTGTAGCTCAGTGGTAAAGTGCTTGCCTAGCACATGTGAGGCACTGGGTTTGATCTTCAGCACCACATTAGATAAATTAATAAAGGCATTGTGTCTATAAAAAATTGATGAGGGATGAGAAAAGAACCAGGAATATTGGAGAGATTAAAAAAATGTTAAGAGAATGCTATTGTACCCATGCATTTGAGAATCTGGATGAAATGTATAATTTTCTAAGAAAAGATAAATTGATTCACGAACTTTAGAAACCTAACTAGATAAATATCCTTAGAAGAAATTAAATAAGTTCTTGTTCACATCTTTTATCTATCCTAATCCCCTTTGGTGGGTTTATACTGATTTTCCAAGACAGTAGAAGAGAACAGATTTTCAGTTCTAAAAATCTAGAAATCAAAAGCTCAGTGTGTCCCCTTTATTTGCAAATCAAAGTCATCTTCTTCATAGTCTCATCCTATGTACAACAATCTCTCCTAACTTCTTCTGCTGAACTTTTCACAAGAAGGTTCTAAGCTCTTAAACTTATGTATTTCCTTTGCATGAGTCCTTTTTTTTTTTTTTAATCATGGAAGGTTTTTTTTCTTTAACTTTTGCTTTATTTATTTATTTTTATGTGGTGTTGAGCATTGAACCCAGTGTTTCACACGTGCTAGGCAGTAGCCCCTTTGTATGAGTCTCCCTGCATTATTCTGATCCCTTAAAAATGGTACCACTTATGGTTCTTTGTGTACTGAATGGTTGAATCTGAGTGGGATCCTCTGTTGCAGAAGGTAGGACTCCAACCAGATATTTCACACTTAGAATTTCAATGATGCAAACACTCCACATCTTCCTAGTTTTTTCTTTTCTTTTCTTTTCTTTTCTTTTTTTGGTCTGTTTTCTCAATACTTCCATTTAATTGAATTGTTTGAAATCTTTTATTTCTACAACTAATATCACTAAATTCAAAATATACCGTTTTTCTAAGTTAGCAAAAGCTGAAATGAAACCTAAGGTAACATGCACATAAGTACACTCTATTGACCAGTCTTAACTAGGAACATTAATACATATACCTTAAATAGATATTCAGTAGTGACTGTATTAAAATAGCAGTACATTGTGACTAAGTATGTTTCAAGACAAGTAATTGAAACAGTGACTGTAATGTGGGATTGAAATGTGATTTGGAAATTGATAGAAAACATCTATATGAAGTCATATTTTGGGGTTGCATGTTTTGGAAGTGTATTTTTAGCCACTCTTAGTTAAAACATCAAATTTTAAATGTGTTGGAGAAAGAAAGTATACTAAATTGTTTCTCTGCTTTTCATATTCATACTCTCTCAACATCGTATGCAGTTCCCAGTTCTTTCTCTCTACTACCCGTACCCTTTTATTTCTTCCAAGTGTGTTTTTTTTTTTTTTTTTTTTTTAGTGATTTCATAAGGTGTTTCTCCAAATGGTTATATTCTTAAGCTTTAAAAAGTTTTCAGCAGAGTTTCATCTAGACCATATCCAGGCAGAAAAATATGTGATCAAAAGGCTTTACTGATTGGTTTGATCTATATTCTTTACTGGTCATGCCTGATTCTACCATGGATTTATAACTCTTGTGTCCCAGTGTGGTTTGTTTAAAAGCATTCTCCTCCCTGGGGCACACTGTCAAAATTCATTTATACTGACCCACACTTGGATTTTCTTTTTTAAGTCTTCAAATCTTTTGCTGTTCCAGAGACTCCCTTAAATCTACTAAAGACTTGTAAAGTCTCTAAGGGACATGTGGGAGAAAAATCACTGGCACACCCTTCTTGACAGATCGGTAGCTAAAAGATAAGAAAATAAAGCAGCAGGTGGGGGCTGCTCTTTGAGCAGCACTGTCTTCTGAGACTCCATCCTAATAAGTAAAAAACAGAGGAAATGTTTAGTGTCCTTGCCTTTCCATGTGATTATATATTTGATAAAATTCAGTATATATAATGTGTATTTAATTTCTTACCTATTTTAAAATATGAGATGAAGTTCATTTGGTTTAGGATACATACCTTCTTCCATAGGTTCTTAAGAACAAAACAGATTATACCAGTCACAAAAGCAATGGCAAATGTGAATCATCTGTGGCATTGTTTTTAGAATGTATGTTTTTAAATTAAGTTAGTTGGAAGGTGTACTGTTTGAAACTTTTTTGCTTATGTGGAAAATACCACTGTTTACTATTTTTTAATGCAGGTCCCCTCCCCCACCCCTTCACTGCTAAACACTAGATAATTCACTTCCATTGAATTAGCACAGAAATAATCAGTCCTTCCGGATAAATATCTCTAAAACAATGCCTTAGAACATGCTTTTTTTGTGGAAAAGGTTAATCTAGACTATTACTGGCATAATTCAAAAATCCTGAAAATGGAGATTCACAGTTTCTATGTGAAGTGCTGCTTTAATTAATGCAGCAAGATCACAACCAAACACAGGAAATGCTCACATTTAGGAGCAGTAGTCACCCTCACAGGGCGCTATACCAGCTCTGCATGGACATACATTTTGTTTTGTTTATTTTATTGTAGGCTGTCCTCAGAGAATAATATGTTACAAATAAAAATTGTATGTGTATGTAGGTAGCTTTATTTAACAGGTATCAGAATAAATGCCTATGAATTTGTTTATAAGAATATCCTGTTTGAAAAAAGAAAACATGATCGCTAATCATCTTAGTAATTTATTCCTATAGTTAAGAACTGGAATCTTAAGATGAAGATGAAATTATTTACTTGTGATTGTGTACACTCTGAAAATATTGAATTACATTTATGAAATGTTGTAAGGAATACTGTATTATTAAATGTTGAATGCTACTTGTACTTTTACCTCTAATTTCTTTTGAGTTTAATGAAATGATGTCTTCGCACTTTTTACAATTTCTAACAAAGTACTATTCTAAGAATTCTTATGAATCCAAAAATTTAACTAGTTTTCTTAATACATAGAAAGCTTCAGTGCAATTGACCTGCTGACCTTAGTTCCCAGAAAACTGTCACATTACTTCTTTACTCCTTTGTCTAACTTAACAATGTGACCCAAAATACTGCCCAGCTTTTAAGTTTCTCAGCATTGTAAGGTCAAGCTTTGGTCACCATAGTTACAGTTTAGATCTGCAAGTCAAAGGTCAAATAGATTAATGTTGTCAGACACATCTTTAAATGGTCCTAATACTACTTTGCCATGTAGTAAACAGCTGAGCATATTTGATATGACAAAGGTATCCTTCAGTCTTACTAATACAAAGATCTTTGGAGATATCAGATAGCAAGGGATTTTCCTAAAAGAACTTGAGATTTGGGGCTGAGGGAGTCATCAAATGTAGTTGGCTATTAGATTTGTAGCCTTAAATACAGATTGAAAAATAAAATGTTAAACTGTTCAAATTACATTTTTCTGCACATGTCTATGTGTTTTGTTTCTGTTATTGTCATCAATCTAATTGATCATCCACCTAGTTTTTAAAAAACTTTTTAAGTAGGTGACTTCCCTCCACTGTTCACTTGTGGCTAATGATAGTAATAGATAGAAAACAGCTTTTTGATTAGTAGTACATGTTATTTTGGTATGACATGCAGTATATTTTCTAATTTTGAAGAATGCATTTAAAACAGACAAATTTGTTCTTAAACATGCATTTGAGAAAACTTGCTTATATTAGAGATCTGGTATATTTCCATTTGTATTTTATATCTAAACACCTTTTTATGGCCTTGGACTCTGTATTTATTGGATTCTTTGTTCAATTTTGTTTATCCTAAAAGGAAATTGTTTCTTCCATTATGAATCAGAATGGAAGGGGAAGGAAAAAAAAAAAAAACTATATTAAAGTGAATAGTATGTCAAAAGGAAAAATTCAAGTGTTACTTTTTTTAATAAATAAGAAATACTTCATAAATATTTTTAATCAAAATTATAAGAATACACTTAAAGTTGATGAAGCAAAAATATTAAGTGAGATAATAAAAAATTAAATTTAAAAACTACCAGATTAATTTTTAGATGTGAAGTATACGATAGAATACTTTTTAGAAAAGCTCTAACATTATGGAATTTTGTAGCCAGTAGATAAAAATATGTTTAAGCAGCCTGCTTAGGTTAAATTAAACATTAAAGTTCCCCTGTTTCTGAAGGTTTTGTTTCCCATGTGTATTTTGTGCAGCTGTAAGATTTTAAGCTTGCTGGAGCATTTGCTCTTGATCACATACTATAAAGGTAGACAAAGGAGAGAACTAGGAAGTTTGGCAGCTGGGAGGTGTTAATATGGAATTTAATAGCAAAGAAAGAGGGGGTTGGGGCTTTTCTAGGTGAAACAGAGATTGGCAGCTGGGCGGAGGAACCAAGTACTGGAGTCTGAGAAGAGAGGTAGTTCAGTTGCCTCTGAGTTTCAAATAACAAGCTAGCTTTCATGTGAATAAATGGATTGTCTCCGGTTTTACTTTCAATTCAATGAAAATCATTGCCTTGTAGATATCATGGAAACCAACTACTCAGCAAAGACATTAATTGCTGACCTGTTTGGCAGCACTTAGGGACATTGGTTCAACAAACTGATGGAGTATTCTGTTTGGTCATTATGCCAGGAGAATGGCAAATCAATATTTAACTACCTCACACCATTGAAATACTGGTTTTGTATAAAACTGTTTATTTACACATAGGAAGTACCCTGAAATAAAATTAAGATGGTTTATTTTTAAATGTAGGGAAATTCTAGAGTCCAATAAAATATGAAGTTGAGTTCTGGATTTCAGAATCTGAGATGCCATTCTATTTCTATTAAAGTTGCTTTTAGATTTTTTTGCACCAGATGCATTAGTAAGGTGAATATACCAATTGATACTTAAAAGTTGCTTATCAAAAACATGGAATTTTAGAGATTACATTTTATTTGCTCTTCTTCCTTAAAATAATTCTTTTCTTGTTCACTTCCTAGCTTTTTAATTTATTTTATCAGTCTATGCATGTACACCGTTGCTAGGGTCCTGGCCAGAAATGTACATGTTTTGCTTCTGTAGCTGCTTATCCTGGTACATATTAAAGTAATCTGAGCATAATATCCAGATCACCCAAGACCAGTTGAGATAATATGGTAGAAAGAATACACCATTTGGAACTGTACATTTTTTGATTCTGGTGCTACCACTTAATAGCTGTGTGGCGTTGGGCAAATTTCTTACTTCTCTGTGTCTGTTTCCTTATTTATAAAATAAATTTGTATTATTTCATTTGAAGGGTTGTGTGTGGATTTTCCTGGCACAAAATCTAACCTACTCCAAGGAGCATAGGATATATCCAATAAAAGACAATAGGATGTGATGATAATAAATGTCACTCTCCAGTTAGCTTGCTGTGGGACCTGGGGCAACAAGCTTTTCAGGCTCCATTTCTTTACCTACAGAGTGCAGTTAAAACATTCCCCAATCTCAATTAGTACTCATAAGTGTCAAATTACAGGTGTGTGGTTGTGTGAAAAGGCTTTGAAGAGTGGACAGCAATACAGAAATGGAAGACATGTCTTTTACTCTTATTGCTAAGGTTGTTAGTACCAGACTCAAAGAAAACACCATCAAAAATTGAAGTTGTTTGTGTGGGGCATTCATTACTCCATTTATCATTTTCTTAGAAGGTTTCCTAGAGTGCTCTAATGAGTTGCAGACCACACATCACTCCTGTGTTATTGAATACTTGGAGTGACAATATTCATGAAGGTTTTTCACCACCTTGTCCTGTCACTGTGTGGAATTTGTCTCAGTGTGATGTATCACATAGAGTTAATGCAGGCTTGAGGATTTTTCTTGGCTTTTTCCAACTCTGTACATGCCTTTTGGCTATGAATACTCTTCTTTAGAGGAGATAATTGCCTTGAGGCTGTTCCCTGCCTTCTTTCTGAACTTACCTTAGTATTTCTTTACCTGCAGATCTTTGTAAAAGCCTAAGAAGAGACTCAGACACCATGTTAGATTTGGCTAGAGTTGTCGATCTCCTATCTTTTGCTTTATTCAATTTACATTTCTTTTTGCCACTAGTATGGTCTTTTCTATTTAGAGAATTTTTTTAAATGAGCATAACTTCATTTTGTTAATTCACATTTCCATTGCTCTATGTCACATGTAAGGTACCATATCAAATACTACTATAGCTTAGTAATCACCTTTGAGTTTATAGGCCAACAACTTTGTGGCTTCTCCAAAGTCAGGAGTCTAAGTAATTAAATTTTCTTATTTTCCATTAGTATTGAACATTAGTTCATGGTATGCATTAACAAGAGTTCAAATTTTATGGTAACAATTCTCACAGTGAAAAATTTGGTGCATTTCCTATTGTAAAACATAACTACTTACATAGTCATGTTTTCCAAACTTAGCATGCATAAGAACCACCAGGAGAGCATACCAAAATATAGACTGCTAGGCCATACCTTTAGATTTTCTGATTCAGTAGCTTTGGCATGAGAAGAAAGTTTCCAAACCATGCTGCTCCTGCTGCGACTTTGGTGACCACAACAAAGAACATACTGATGTGGTGAGCACCAAGTTGCATTGCAATGAGCCTGCCTCCTCCAGGAGTAGAGTACTCATTCCACAAATGAAGGAATATGGCAATGGTGATCTCCAGATCCCCTGAGAGTTGCTCCCGGTTGAGAAGAACATTCCCCTTCCTAGTTGCAGACCACATGAAATGACAGGACAATGCAGGGAGTACAAAGGTCCATCCTTCTTGTCTCAGTTCAGGATAACTCTCAGGGGCCATTCCATCTCTAGATAAATCTGTTGCAATTGTATCTCAGTTCAACTTTTTTCTCTGCTTAATCTCACTTCTCTTACTCCCAAGAGCACTCTCCGATTAACCTTTATCTCAGGGTGTGTTTCAGAGAATTTGGCCTCTGCACCAATAGACAGAAAACCATGTTGTATCTATTAGGTACATATCTGACAGTTACTAGATGTGTAGGAACATGAGGAAGTTGGTGTGTGTGTGTGTGTGTGTGTGTGTGTGTGTGTGGTTTATTTGGTAATTCATGAGACTCTGGCCATCTCATTCACCTTCAGAATTGCCTAGTAGAGTAATGTCTAAGTTGTTGATTCCCTGAGAACTATTATTAGTTTTTCCTTAGCTACTATATCTACTATGCCTGTGCATGTCAGTCCTTTTCTTTTTAGGCAAATATGATCAGTGTCTCCCTTTCTGTTTATCTGTGTTCTGGTTGTGAAAGCATTCCACAGTTGCCGTTTGCTTCATTTCATCTACAGCAGATGTTTTTCAAGACAGATTTCATGTCTTTCATGAAGTAGAGTTTTCTTCAGTGGGTTAGAAGTAGGACAATTCCTTCCAAATCCCTCCTATCTAAAATCTCAGGTGTGCTTCTCTCCAAGCATTTTTACAGATAATAATAATGACTGGTGCTGGTACTTCTTATGTAGTAGGCACTCTGGAAATAGTAACTCTTAGTTCTCATAGCAACCCTATGAAGGAGGTACTATTATTCTCATTTTAAAAGATAAGATACAAAGGCATTGGGAGGTTAAATTACTTACCAGGGTCAAGTAATAGGAAGGGATAGAATCACAGTACAAATACAGAATTATTGGCTTCCGTTTCTTCATCTGTAGAGCATGCTACAAATTTTCATGTTATGCATTATTAATCAGCAGTTCTGTTATTTTTGAACTGATAAAATTTTAACAGCTTTACTGAGATATAATTCATATATAATTCACCCATTTAAAGTATACAATTTAATATTTTGTATATTATGTATTTTTAATTATAAAAAATATATAACGTAAAATTACCCATTTTAACAATTTTAAGTGTGCAATTTCGTGGCATTTAGTACATTAACAATGAACTAAATGTAGTACATTTATGATGTAACCATCACCACTGCTTATTTTCAAAACTTTTACTATTTACAGAAACTCTATAAGCATTAAATAATAATTTCCTATTTCTCACCCTTAGCCCATTCATTGTAACTTCTAATCTATTTTCTGTGCTTATGAATTTGCTTATTCTAGCTACATCAAGTAGGTGAACTCATGCAGTATTTATCCTTTTGTGTGTTGCTTAGCATAATGTTTTTAAGGCTTATCCATGTTATAGCAAAAATTAGAATTTTACCTATTTTTAAAGCTGAATAATCAATTGAATATAAACACATATATAACATTTTATTCATCCATTCATTTGTTTAGACACGAGTTATTTCTACCTTTTGGCTATTGTGGCTAATACAGCAATGAGTATCGGTGTACAAATATCTGAGTTCTGTTTTCATTTTCTTCGGATATATACCTAGGAGAGGAAATGCTGGATCAGATGGTAATTCTGTGCTTAAACACTTTGAGAAACTGTGGAACTATTTTCTATAGTGGCTGCACCATTCACATTTCCATGTATGAGGGCTCCAAATTTTCTACATCCTTCCTAAGGCTCATTATTTTCTGATAATTTTATTTTAGCCATCCTACTAGGTGGGAAGTGGTATCTTGTTGTTTTTATATTTGTTTTCCTAATAATCATGTTGAGCATCTTCTTGTGTGCTTACTGACTATTTGTGTATCTTTGGAGAAAACTCTATTCAAATCCTTTTCCCATTTTTTAGAGGAGTTTAACACTTATTTGATAAGTGATATTCAAATGCTTTTCTAATTCTATAGGTAGTCTTTTCACTCACTTGCTAGTATTATTTATACTAGCAAGTATAATACTGTGTATAATAATACACAGTATTATTATAGCTAGTATTATTTATACATCAAAAGTAAAAACTTGTTTTTACTTTTGATGATGTCCAATTAATCTATTTTTTCTTTTGTTCCTTGCGATTTTAGTGTCATAGCTGACTCCCTTGCCAAACCCAAGGTCAGGATGATTTACCCTTAAGTTTTCTTCTAAGAGTTTTAAAGTTTAAGTTCTTATATTAATATAATGTGAAGTGAGAGCCCTACTTCATTCTTTTGTGTGTGGAAATCCAGCTATGCTAGTACCATTTGCCGAAGAAATGTCTTTCCTTATTGAGTAGTCTAGATGTCCTTCTCCTAAAACAATCATAAGTGTATGAATTTAGATCTGGACTTCCAATTCTATTCCATTGGTCTATGTATCTACTCTCATGCTACTTTCACACTATTTTGACACTGGTAGCTTACTTCGATAAATTTTAAAATCAGGAAGAGTGAGTTCTCTAATTTCATTCCTTTCAAAGTTGTCTTAGCTATTCAGGCCTTTGTACAAATCATTTATGTTATGCTTTTGCACTATTGGTATTCAGTGTGTCTTTGTCCAGGCTTGCCTTTTTTCTTTTACCCTATATTCATGTAGCCACTATCATAATACCTTAGAAAGATTTCTTTGCAAACTGTTTCATCTCCTAATTTATAGTTCTACTAGTACAAGTCTATTCTCCCTTACTCAAAATTCTAAACCTGAAATAGATCCTGTGCTGACCAGATCTTTTTGGAATTAGAGATTTGTCTGTATTGATATGAGTCTTATTTTTTAAAAATATTCCTTAATATAAGTATTCATATCTTTGACAACAGAACTATTCATATCTTTGATTAGATGGTTCTATCAGAGATCTCACTGGGAATGTTATATATTGTATGTAAACCATATTTTCTTTATAAAATTGAAGTGATTCTGAATCTTTTTTTTTTGTTTTTGTTTTTGTGTTTGGTACCAGGGATTGAACTCAGGGATACTTAACCACTGAACCACATCCCCAGCCCTTTTTTGTATTTTATTTAAAGACAGGATCTCACTGAGTTGCTTTGGGCCCTCCTGAATTGCTGAGGCTGGATTTCAACTCCTGATCCTCCTGCCTCAGCCTCCTGAGCCGCTGGGATTACATGCATGTGATTTGAATCTTGATACACATTTTCCCCCAAAGGTTTCAAACAAGTGATTGTTGCATTGTATTTTTATTTTTGAGAAATATAGAAAAAAAGTCTCCAAAGAACGTATGATAGTTCCTCTGTTGGAGAACTTCTTTTACGTGTTGGTGTTTAATGTGATCTTTTTTAATGTTATAAAAGAATACCTGTTGGAAGGAAAACCATAGTGGAGTGAAGCCAAGTATATTGGACATGATTTTTCACTAATATTATTTATCACGTACAGTAAACAATGCAGATTATAAGAAGATAGTGATATTGAGGGATAGTGTTGGTAGTGCTTGTATGAAGGTGTTACATGAAGAACATGTGTGTTCATCCCTTCCATTTAAGAACAGATTCTGTCTCCATTATGTTTGCACCAAAACCCAACACTAATATTTTTTTTTTATAAAAAGGAGACATTCTACCTTCATCCCTCCTCAATCCCATCCCATGATATACTTACTGCCTTGATTGGCATCAAATCAGTTATTTAATTTACTACTCATATGTTGAGAGAAAGACAGATAGACACTTGTCTCAACTGTGAGGTTCCATGAACCAAGTAGGTCTTAGAAGTTCTGGTTCTGAAAAAAAAATGAGTTTTGGATAGATTTAAAAAATGAAACTTTACGGGTAAAAGGGATAATGTTTTGTTCATTTTGACATCACAAAAGCACCATATTTGCTATAATGGGATTGAGTCAATGGGATTGATCCTAAAAAGGGTGACATTTTTATTGTCAAATTTGACCTACAAATTTGTCCAGTATTTTGTTTTCCAGGAAGAATTCTCAAACAAAAGTCATTTTTGAGCCACCTTTTGTGTTTTTACCATAACTGAATAATCCTATTATTCATTTGGAGCTATTTTTGTAAACTAAGTTTTTAATAAAATGAAATTTAAAAAGGAAATTTTTTATAACTGTCATAAAAGAACAAACAGTATTTTTCAAATAAATACATATCTACTAACATTAAAAACCTATGTTTGCTACCTAAAATAAACTCAAAACTCTCTGAAAATAAACACCAAACTCTTAGGAAAATGCCCTGAGTTGCAAACAGCAATTAGATGTACCTTTCAAGGGTAAGCATCTGTTGGAAGAACTGGGCAAACTCATAGAATTTTCCCCAACACTGTAATTATGAATGCATTAGTGCCTTCTTTTAAGAACAAACAGTTAAGCACCAATGAAGGATACTTATATATTTCTTGCACTCCTGTATGCAAGAAATCTATTTACGTGTCTGTTGTCCCACACAGAAATTTCCTAGCACAGGAAATTGTCTTAGCCATATTAGTTTCCCCATGACAGCACAGTAACAAGTAAATAGTATACAATGAACAAACAAAAACACCCTGTGCCTTCTGTTCCTGGTTTGGATATGTTTGGATTTTGACTCCTGTCTTCATTATTACATGGTCCTTCAACTCAACTTTAGAGGCTGGCCTTTTGTAAAAGAAGAGGTCTGATACTAGCCGTTTATCCTAAAGATATAGAAATACTTTATAAAGTCCTACAATGACATGATATTGGCAGTGAAATTCAGATTTCCTGATTTATTGGCATAGTGCATTTAAATACAGTGGTTAATCAAATATAAGTTGTAATTAGGAAATTAATATTGTAGAAATTGTAGTGACTTTGTCTTTTCTAAACACTTCAGAAGTTTTCTGTGTCAGCTATAGGGATAGGTCTTTCATTTAAGGTGACTATTTTAAAGAGATAAAAACAAGGTTTTTGTTAGAAATGAAAACCAAATTTTCAATATGCTCACCTTTTATCTATTAAAAAGTAGTAATACAAAATTATGACATTTGGTTTCTCTTAAGTTCTTATGGTTATGTATTTAATAGAAGGTGAGTTATAATTCTATTATATCTTCTAGGTTGTATAACTTAAGACATAACCAGTCCTCTTGAAAATGTAGATACAAATCTCTTGTGATTTTTACATTGTTTTTCCTACTGACTGTGTATGTCTTAAACTTCGCACATTTAAAATGTTTTATTTACTAGTTTTCTTACACCTCTTGGAAGCATAGTCTTGGTAAGAGGAGATTTAAGATGCCAAAATAGTTGGGTAAAGTACAAGAAGTTCATTGTGTTTCTTACATTACTTAAGTGTTTGGGACAGTCCAGTTGATTCTTCTAGGATTAAATTAATAAAAAACTGAGATTTTTAAGTTGCAGACTTTAAAAGAGAAGAAAACCACTGGGAAATGATTTTTTTTTTTTTTTTTTTGTAGTGCCAGGGTTTGAACCCAGGGCTTTGTGCATGCAAGGCAAGCACTCTACCATCTGAGCTATATCCCCAACCCCAGGAAATGAATTTTTGATTGTTAGAGTACAAAAATAATTGATATCATTTGAAATTATTAGTTTAGAGCTTTCACTCACTTGACTGAGACTGAAAAAAATAAAGTTGTTTTTGAGAAAACTGTAGAAAATCAAGGCTCTTAACATTTTATAATTGGCACTAGTCAGAACTGGCAGAGAGAAAGGAAATGAACTAAAATTGTGTTAATGTAAACACAACTGTTTTGTTTCCATCTGAAAAAAGAAAGGTTTTTGATGTCCCCTGGTGTGGATATTTATTGGAGAGAAGTCTATTGCCAGTCTACATTCCACTGCAGTTGATTTTTAAATATGGAACTAAACAGGAAATGTCATGAGTGATGTGACCATCTGTCAAATATAAATGGAGTCTGAGTAAGTGAATGTAATCAGCACAAAACAAGGCAAACTCATTGGAGTAGAGTCTGAAAGATTTTTAAGCTCCAGAAGCTATGAGCCTGGTACATAATGTTTATTTTACAAATTGGTAATTCCCATGCAATTGAGTTTATTGTCACAACCGTGGTAATTTCTGCTAAGTGAATTTAAATAACATCTCATCCTAGTTGCAAAGCCTCCATATGATAACCTTTATAGTATTTGGAATTCTTTAAGGGTTCTTTTGTAATCCGTAGGAGTTCTTTCCTAGCCAAGAAACCTGTTTTCACAGTAATTATAGTAGGAATGCAGGTAAGAGGAAGGAAGAAACACAAAAGGGTGCTTTATATAATCCCACCCCTTTTCTCTGTTCAAAGATGTCAAAAAGAAATCAGGGATTGTTAAGACTCATACTGAGAGATTTATAGAAGCCATCAAATTGGTGACAAGTTACAGTGAAAACTTTTCATTGTAAATGCTCTCAGCTAACAGTATGACATCTCATCTTAGTAATCAGTGGAGAAAAAGTTCTTTCAGGCAAAGCAAAGTGTATTCTAAAGTGAATTTTTGTGTGTGTGTGTGTGTGTGTGTGTGTGTAATGGCAATGTAGAGTAATCATTTAAGTAAAATTCTAGGAGTAAAATGATACGTCTACATTTTAGTTATACATGTTATATACATTTTTTATTGAAATGTGGATAGCTACACCTTTATCAAATTACAGTTTTATTATTTCATTGCTGTTTACATTAACTTCCATTAACTCTGTTGTGATTCATAGTTTATAATGGACCACAAAAATTACTTTCATCATCTCACAATTTTAAAATAAGTATCAACATTGGGCTATTCTGTTCCTTTAATGGACCAGTTTAATCCTGGGTAATGAAACCCTTTAAAGTCTACATGTCAGAGATAGCATTTTTACTTGAAGAAAGTTAACATAAAAGAACTTTAAAGTTTTTGGTATCTGTTTCCTTCACTGATTTTAATGGACTTCCAAAACATCAAGGGCAGTGGGTGGCCTCTTATTTGCAGAAACCAATTTTTAAATACATGAGTTTTTTTTTTCCATGTTGAACTCTTACCTGGAACACATTTTCTCTATTTTAAAATGATATTTGATAAGTTAGCTTATTGAAATGCTAAATCATGGTGTACTCCTTTTTAGAGGTCAATTTGAAATACCACCTTTTACAAATTTCAAATGACTTAAAAACACAGACACATGAATTTATGCCCAGGTATATAATGCATATCCCAAAGGACTTGTAAAGATGTGTGCATCTTGCACAAATGAGTATAAATTGCACATTATTATCTATAAAGTTCATATACGTTTACTTTTTCTTTTTGTGGTGCTGGGGATTGAACCCAGGGCCTTGTGCTTGTGAGGCAAGCACTCTACCAACTGAGCTATATCCCCAGACGTACATTTACTTTTATGTCAATCCTTATTTGTTGAAGGCATGCATACTTATTGAAGACTTGCTGTATACTTACAGCTAAAACAGTTTTTTTTAGGCACTTAATATATGACAGACCCTTTGCTAAAGGTATTTAATGCCATATATTAGTTAGTCTTTACCAAAACCTTGAGGTAGGTATACTGTTTTTATCTCCATTTACTAACTGACAGCATGAAGATAATATAGAGATTCACCCAAGGATATATTATTAGTAAGTAACAATTGAAACTCTCATCTGACTATATGCACAGCTTCTTATCCAGAAGAATTCTATAAAATCTATTTTGTAGAATTCAGTTCCTAAAATAATACTGTGCTAATAGCCATACTCTTCCCCCAGATTCTTCTTTCTCTTCTCTGATGGCTTTTCCACATCTCCTTTGTTCACAAGGCAGGAGAGAGGCTAAGATTAGAGGTAGTTATGACACAGGGTATAGCCCTAGATGAGAACACCAAGTAAGTATGGAGAAAAATTAGGGCTGAGGATAGACATAAGGGGAACACCAGTGCAGTGAACAAAATTATACCTTAGGAAAATAAATCTGACAGCAGGTGAACTCTGCCTGAGGAAGAAGAAAACATTTAAGAGCCCAAATCATTTCAATGTATGGACCCCAGGGTTAGTTTTCCAGTATTGACTTGAGAAGACAATTCATGAGCAGTTACAGTTTTCCCAGTGAAAACTTCCCTTTGCCTTTTGTGCATGGCTTCATAGTTCATCATACTCTTTCCCTGAACTTTATTGCCTCCCAGCACTAATTTTTGGAGTTCTGAATTCTCAAAGTTTGTTATCCACACTATAAGGTAGAACTTACTGTGAAGCAAATATTATTTATCTAGTTTGCAGATGAAAATGAGACAGAATTGGTCAAATGTTTTCAGAGTAACAAGTTATGTTGGAAAGAAGTTGCAGGAACAAGATGTGTAATGAGGTATCCATAAGCCCAGGACTTATACTGAGCTACATTTGCCTTTTAATGAGATTAAAGGGTTTTTTTTCTCATTAGAAGATATTTATGGTACTGAAGATATTGATAAGTATTAATTTATCTATATAATCAAATTCTAAATTTCCCTGAGGTTATTCACTGGAATATTTCACCAAAGTGAAATATTTTTTTTTTTTAACTCAATTTCTTCACTTCTTTAAATCCTAAAAAATTGAAGTTTTAATTGAAAGTTTTACAAAAGTATATTTCACACTTTGTTTAACATACAATAGGCATGGTTTAACCATTTCTTAATGATTTGTGGATAACATGAAGATTATCTGTTACACATTGACTGATTATAAAGACCATTAGTCAGTTAATCAGATAGTTCCAGATTATTATGCTGCCTAAATTCCTATGTCTGCTTTTTATGGTTAGTCTCTACTGTTGATGTAAAACTGCCAGGGGTATTTGTGCTATTCCATAGCAATTCCTGTCTCCTTTCTAATTTGAGTTCCTAATTCATATGACATTGAGAAACCAAATATCATGGCTCAAAGAACAATAGCTATAGCAAGATTTAATACTCTATGCATATAAAATTACCAGGTAGCTTTAGTAAATATAAGTGTTGTGCGGGGGTTCTTTCAACTATCTTTTGGCTTGTCGGGTGGATACTGGATAGTTGAAGTTGCCATAAAGTGGCCAGTGCATAAATGAGGTGCCACTGAATCATTCTACACATCCTCTGGATTTAGGAGTGGTTAGGACTTGCCAGTAACTTGAGACAGATAGGGACAAATCAGAGCTATCAAAACAACAATGTGCTCTGGGAGATTTTTAGTTTATTTGGCCAATTGTCAATGGCATTTAGATTCGATTGTCGGCTTTTGTGGGGATGAAAGTAGGAGGTTAGATAAGTGCTGGGATTGTTAGAGCACTCTGTTGACCCACCACTGAGCCTGATTCTTTCACATTAAAGATATTGAGAATGTAAGTCGCATTTTGAGGAGTAACTGTTCTCTGGAAACCATGGATAAGTTTTGTTCTCATTTTTTCTCCTTTTAATTGAGGTGGAATTCAGGTCACCCGTAATTAACCTTTTTAAAACGTACAATTCAGTGGCATTTAGTGCATTCACAATGTTGTACATCCTCTGTAGTTTCAAAGCTTTTTCATTACTACAGAAAAATACCTCATACCCATTGAAATATTTTTTCTCCATCTTCTTTTCTCCCCAACACCTGGCAACCACTAATCTGCTTTCTGTGTCTCTGGATTTACCTATTTGGGATATTTCATATAAATATCATAAAAAATATGTGACCTTTTTGTGTTTTACTTCTTGTGTTTAGCATGTTTTTGAGGATTCTTTAAGTTCTAATCTATATGGGCACTTGATTTTTCTTTTTCTTTATTACCAAATAACATTATATCTGTGTGTGTGTGTGTGTGTGTGTGTGTGTGTGTGTGTTTATATATAAACCTATATGCACCTCAGTTTATTTATTCATTCCTTGATAGACATTTGGGTTGTTTTTGCCCTTTGGCTATTATAGGCCTGCTATAATTTTTTTTTTTTTTTTTTTTTTTGGTGCTGCTGGGGATTGAACCCAGTGCCTTGTGCTTGCAAGGCAAGCACTCTACCAACTGAGCTATATCCCCAGCCCATGCTATAAATATTTGTGTACAAGTTTTTGCGTGGACATATGGTTTCATGTCTCTTAGGTATATATCTAGGATAAAATTGCTGGGACATATGGTAATTTTGTATTTAACCTATTGATATCAGGTTTTTGTATGAGCATAAAGTTTGTTCATAGAATGCATCTGAAAGGATTCCTCTTCTATGTTTTTGGAAGAATTTGAAAAATAATATTAATTCTCCTTTACATGTTGTAGAATTCAGTGAAGTCATCTGGTCTTGGATTTTTCTTCATTGTGAGGTTTTGATTACTGATTCAATATCTTTATTGTTAACTCTCTTTACTTATAGCACTTATATTCTATAAAGTCACCACGAAAATTGACTCAGTGAATACTGAGCCATTGCTCATTAGGAGAAACATAGGTTTAGGTTCCTATGAGCCTTTGGCCATAACAGTTTTATCAATCAGTAAATATATAACTTTTATTTTGTGCTTTTCTTTAAATACCTACTATTTGTTTCTTATAAATAATTAATTATATGCAATATTTCTTTATGCTAAAGTATTCGCCTAGAGAGTTTAACATTTTCCTGATCCTGAATAATGAGACTGTCACTAACTTGTTCAGTCAAATGCTTTCCACTATGTTTGTTTTTTTTAATCAGTTCATAAATTTAGTTTATTTTCATCTTTTTACAGCTTCATCCTCATATACTCTAGATGTTACTTAGCACTTCTTTGAAGTGGCCTAAGACACAGATGGGCAAATTCCCTCTTGCTTTTCTTCTGTATGTACCATCTTGATGATGAACATCGAAATCACAGCAAACAGCACTGAACTCATATCTAAATGAAGTTTACCTGATACATTTATTTGACTTATTACAGTTTTCTTGCCCTTACAACACTACATAGCACTTCAACCTTATACTTAGAGGTTGGGACCATTTCAAACAGTAATTACAAAAAGCACAAAAATATGAAAAACATGTCATTAGATAAATTGTGAGAAAGTTTGAGTGTGAGAGCTGAGGCAATAAGGCAGAGCTTCACCTTGTTTGGTCTCAGGTGGAAACATGTCCATTGAGTGACCCAACTATTTTGCTGTTCCACACATGTTATAAAAGTACCATTCAGATATGGAAACTATGAATAAAGAGGATTGGTTTTATTTTCTCATCTTTTTTCTGTAGTGTATGTATTAATATGTTGTTTGTTAGTTTTCTGTAGTTCCCTTAGGGATTCTTCATTTTTAATTCTTTTTTTTTGTGAATTGGGAAAAGCAAATTTAATTAATACAAATGTAGTTAAAAAAAATAAGGAAAACAAACCAGTTTAGATGACAAAAAGCAATACTAAAATTAAATCCAAAAATTGTATGAATTATCCATGCTTTCCTGTTTCTTTGTATACTTTGCAATTTTTTGTTGTTGAAAACATTTTCTAAATGTACCTAAAAATATTTTCTATTTTTTGTTGTTGAAAATAACAAAATATAGAAATGTTTTCTATATTGTTATGTGGTGTTTTCAGAAATCAGACTCTTTCCCCTACCCAGGGATTACTGTCATTACTTGATAAAAGCTCAGTCATCCCTTCACTAAGTTTTTTTTTTTTCCTGGTTTTTCCCAAAATATATTCTTTGTCATGTGTTGTAATTACAGTCCCTGTTTAATTATTTCTGTGGTCAGCCAGTGACCTTAAAGAGAACTCCTTCAATGTCTGGATCTAATAGGAGTGGGAAAAAGTGAAAAAGTGTTTTGCCTCTTTAATAACTTTGATAGATGCTGCCTTGGCAGCTGCTTTAGCTCAAAAAAGTTAAAATAGTGTCCATCCTCTGTGCCAGTCCCTTAATGAAGAACCAACCATATCAAAATTTTTGGAGGACCATTTCCAATTGCCCACCCTTATGTTAGCAAAGCACACCAAGAACACAGTGTGCCATCCTCATGGTTGCTCGCCATGGAGCTGGGGGAAAGGGAATAGAGGATAATAGCTACTATGTAAAACACTGAAATACACTGAAATTTACCAGGATTTCTTTTCATTCAACACTTTCCCTGATGCTGCTGCAAGTGTTCTCACTAGACTTCAAAATTTTGAAATAGGTTTTTTTCCTGACATTTATTGCCACCTCAATAGTGGTTTTCATGGAGGGATCAATTCTTGAAGCTTCCTAGTCTGCTATCATCTGTGACACCATTCTATTCTATATTTTTTCCCTTTGATCCAGTTTTTAATTTCTCTTGAATATTTTTTTCTGTAGATGAATTTTATGTAGGTAGTTTTAAGCCATTTGGAATTTTAATTAAAGTTATTGTTAGAGGTGAATTAAAATAGAAAAATGCACAGAAAGTGAAATGGTATTTATTATCATTATGGTTTTTCATTTCATGGAACTGACTTAACCTTTCCTAAGGATTGATACCAATTAAATGGCATTTGGAGTTTTCTCACTTATAGGGTAATAGTTCCATATTTTTAGAACTGTAGTTGGTAGGGTGAATTTCCAGAAGGAAGTAGAGAAAATATATTTAGGGACACAGGAATATTATACAATTTCCAGAGTATGTCACATGTATTTTCCTAAATTAACTTTATTCCACATTGAAATAAGTGAATTAAGGTTTAGGGAATACCTTTCCAAGTAACAATGACATGCTATGACATGAAATGAGCTATTTAAGCAGATCCTAAATTTTCTTTTCTACCTTCCTATAGGATACACTGTGAAACAGGTAAGCTCAGCAAAGATTAATACTCATTGATATATCGATGCTTTAGTGACGATGTTGGAAAGTCACTGAAAGGCATTTAATGCATAGAAGGCATTCAGTAACTGATGATAAAGAAGACAAAGAAGAAAAGTTTTTTCTTATCTATAAAGACTATTGTTTTGCAAAATTGCAGTGATATGAAGTAAGTAAAATTTGAGGAGGAAACTACTTCTTTATAGAAACCAAAGCATGATGAATGCAGAACTTTTTAAGTAACTATTTTTAGCACCAAAGTCATGACAGCTTTTGGTTGGAAAGTCAGTTGTGAAGAAACAGAGGTCAAAATATCTATATTAAAATCTGATCAAATCTGCAGCTTTCAGATCAAAGCCCTATTTCAAATGATGTACTAAGAAGTTTATTTTTTTTTTAATTTAGGAATTTTACTTTTCTTTTTTTTCCTCAGAAAATAAACTTCCATGGTGCTTCTTTTCTTTTAATTTCACTTGTCATTCTGTTTCCATAGAAAACCTTTTATATTTCATCAACTCCATACAAAAACAAATTCTACTTTCTAATGAAGTCTAAATAGAAACTTAGATATCTTCAAGTAGATGACTGGACTGGATATATCTCATGAATTGTTATTGTATTTTAAAATTGTGCAGATACAAATAATTCTGTCTTCCTTCCCTCTTTCTCTCCCTCCCTTCCTTCTTTTCTGCATCCCTTCCTCCTCCCTCCTTCTGTTAGCACATTTCCTCCTTCACTTCTACTCCCTCCCTTCCTTTCTTCTTTCCTTCCTGCCCTTCTTTTTAAAAAGTATGGTAAAGTGTAACTTGCATTTGAAACATATGCTATTAGACTATTATCTAAAACTTCACATTATTTCAAAAGATAATTTAACTCATTAATATAGACCATTAAACTGACTTCTCTTGGGAGAGATTTTAACATAAGCATCTGAAGTTCATTTAGTATGCAAAAGTTCAACTTCATCTTGCAATATTTGATAATTAATACTTGATTCCAAAATATATAAAGATGGAAAATTATTTAAGGAATTTTATATATCTATTATTTTAAAAATAATTTTTCCATTTATCACATTTTTAGTCATCACAAATGTTTTATGGTTTTACCTCCAGACCAAGATGAATCTTCACTTTGTCATAATGGCACAATAATGGCTTAATTATTAGACATGAAAATTATTTTATTGGTACTACTTTTCATTTTTGAGAAAAAATAGCACAAGGTTATTTCTGTGAGATACACAGTCTTGTCATTCTATGAAGTTGGGTGGTAGTGACGATGGTGGTAGTGGTGATGATGGTGGTGAGAGGGGTGGTAACGATGACTTTGCCACCTTGAGAACAGTGTGTCTGATTTGAGAACATTAGCACATTTTAAATGCATGATGCCTTTTTCTTCTTCACATACTATAATTTATAATTTTGGTAAAAATTCTCATATAAACAAATTAGTGCTTATCTGGGAAAGCTTGTTCATTTTGGTAAATGCAAAATAATAAAATATTCCAAATTTCATAAGTAGTTCTTCTCTGCTCCATCAAGGGTTAAGGCTCTTCTAGGGCTTATGAGTAAAATTTAAATTTGGAAACTGCTCTGGCTTTTCTAGAGAGAAAACAATAGAATTAAAAACAGTGAAATGGTATACAATATCATTATAATATGAAAACACATCTCATAAGAGTGGCTATTTTGTACCTGTCTTTAATACTGGCTCATTATTGTTAAAAATAATGTCAGACAAAAGGATGGATAGATAATTATGTAATTGAAAAATGAATCATCGCATAAAAGTTTAGGGCTCAGTAAAATTTCATATCTGTATTGGAAAAAAATGATGAGGTAATGAATTTCTTTGTAAAAATTAATAATGAAACTGATTTTGTCATCTTAATATTATAAATTGAAATAAAACCTTGATGACTTTTCTATTATCTATTGCTGTACATATATAGATAATAGATTCCCTTCATTATTTCTTAAAGGGAATGTTTTTATTAGAAGATGTTCTTAGATTTTCTAAAACAATTATCCATCACATATTACAGAAAACCCTGTAAGTGTAACACATGTTTTCATTATGCTCATTTTTAGCCATTTATAATGACCTCAACTTGCAAAATAATTGAGTTTATCTAAATCCAAATTACTGGGGAAGGCACACTGAGTTATTAGGAAAGGTGCATGGTGAATTGTACCCTTGATGGTAGGACCCTAGATTTACTCTATCCTTCATGTTGGTAGGTAGCCATATGTAAGCTATCGACTTGAGATATGGTTCGTTCAAATGTACTATAAGTGAAAATTGCATACAAAATTTTAAATACATTTTTAAAAAGGATGTAAAACATCTCATTAATAATACTGATTATATGTTGAAAATATTTTGGATATATAGGTTTAAATAAAATATTAAATTGATTTCACCTGATTCTTTTAAATTTTTAAAATGAAAATTTAAAATTCCATACATGGTTCATGTTTTTGGTTTGCATTGTATTTCTTTTCTTTCTTTCTTTTTTTTTTTTTTTTTTTTTTTTTCTTGCCCTATTTCGTGCCTTAATTGTTAGGCTGCTTTAGACAAAAATAAACCTAAAAGCCTTTCTTAGTTTCAAATTTTCATTAACCTCTGTGATTAACTTAGGTTGATACTTCTCAAAATTTTTATATTCCACCCAGCTATGTTTTACCTTGAGAAACACCTGCAGTATTGAACATCAGCATTATGCTTTGCCAACCATTTGGGAAGATTCCATATCAAGTGTATCAGTCGCTCCCATTTGGCTTTTATTCTGATACAAATAAACTAATTTTTGTTTAATGAATTTCACAGATTCTTTGAGATGCTTGATTTTAAATGTTCTGGTCTTAAAGTAAATCTCTCTGTTGAAACCTGAGGGATTCAGTTTACTGTCATCCATTTTTCCTGGCATACCCAGAAACTGTGATAATGATATTTTGTATTACTGTGCCTTCCTGCTTAGAGTTTATCCTTAGTGAAGTACTTAATAAAAGTTAGCAGTGATAAATATTCAGTGAGTGATAGGATTTTATTTGGAACATTACCCTATGTTTTTGAAGGTTGGTATGAGAAATGCTCATAACATGTTAGTGACTTTTTAATAGCAACACAGATAATGATTGTAGGATTTTTAAAATACCTTCACTTTTAGATGTTAATGCATTTTACTTCAAGGTCTTGATTATAGTTCACAATGTTAGTAATGGAATCTTCAAAGCAAATTTTAGATGATTTTTACTTCTTGGTACATTGATCATTAAAAACTACTAAGAGGAGCAGGAAATGAAATTATAGATCTCTGACTCTATCACCACTGCCACTACCCTTTACTCAGTAAATGACTTTGGGGAAATCATTTCTAATCTCTAGACTTCAATTTCTAACCTAACTAGCTTCACAGCATTTTAGGCATAAAATGAGATTATATAATATATATGAATACCCAGGGAAACTCTGTATTAATGTAAAGTATTTGAGGTGGAGCTACTGTTTCCTTTTGAATACACTGGATCTATCACCCTACTCTCCCATACACCAGACGTAAGTAATGCAGAAATCTGATTGTGGGCATCAGACTTTTCTGTCTGTATTTACCCATATTTACCATTTCCTGTTTGGGCCGTCCACTCCTGATTTCCATCTGTCTCAGCTCTCCAATTCCTTTAGCTCTCCTCTCAAGCTCTTGATAGTCTCTCACTTTAGGTTTCCTATTTTGATGGGAATTTGGATGCATGTCCCTTGCTCTGACCCATGCCTACCTCTGACATTGTTTGGATTCATGTCTTCCTCTAGACCCATGCAGCATGGCCCTGGATTAGAAATGCTTCTTTAGCTAATTTCAGGCTTACATTATCCAGACTAAGTCTAAGGTACCCAAGTACTTCTAGGATACTGAAGTAGGCTTTACTGATATGTTGAATTGGAACTCAGTGTTGGTTAAAAAAAAAAAAAAAAACAGATTGAGATCCCAATATGTGTTTATCCTCCATTGAGCAAGATTTTTAGAGAAATAGAAGGCAGAGAGCATCATTACAGCTTCAATGTGTGTCTATTTGAAATCTCATGATATGAGAGCTGATCAAAACCAAGATACCATCTGAAATAGAATGCATGCAAAACAGGTTTAGTTCTGGAAGTTAGGAAATTTCTAAATGTGCCTCTTAACATGCATGTTGAAACCATGTCAGAGATGAATATTGGAAATCAATAATATAGCAGGTTCTATATGATCTAACTCCATTTCATTTTATAGATATCTTTATGCCTTCTCCCCCTCAATCAGACCAAGTGCCAGAAAATTTAATATATTTTGTGTCCTTTAGTATATTTCTCCCCTTTTTTTTTTCTTTTTCACATTTTCTCATCTTATTTCCTCTATTTGGAATCTCTTTTTCTTCATGGCTGCAAGCCATGTATCGTAATTTGTGTTTAAGACCCAGATCATTTTTTGCGCAAAGCCTTGCTTTTCTTATTCTTCCTTTCTTTTCCTACTTTCTTTATCCCATAAACACAGAAGTAATTCCTCCTTCTCACTTCCTTCTGCAATTTTGACATGTTCCTAATTTCATACAGTTTTGTATTCATATCTTAGTCTTATTACTGCTCTATCAGATATGAGACCTGTTACGGATTAAATATTTGTGCCCCCCACCTTTCAAATTGGGTTTAGTGATGGGTTTAGGAATTGACCTTTGGGAGGTAATTATGTTTAGATGAGGTCATGTGGATGGAACCCCGTGGTGGGATGAGTTTCCTTATATAGAGAGGAGGAGACACTGGAACTTTCTGTCTCCACCTTGTGAGGTACAGAGAGAAGGTGGCCACCTGCAGCCAGAAAGAGGGCCCTCATCAAGAATTGAATCTGCCAGCATCTTGATCTTGGACTTCCCAACCTGTGGAACTGTGAGAATTAAACGTCTACAGTTTAAGCTACCCCACCTATTGTATTTGTTATAGCAGCCCAAGCAAACATAGGGAGGCATATTATGTTTTATGTATAATAGTCGACAGTTTTAGCATATGTGGAATGAGCTTGTCAATTAAGATTGCACTGAATTTGTAGATCATTTTGAGAGGAATTAACATTCTCTCATTTTCTAACCCATGAAGATGGTGTCTCTCTCCAGATGTTTGGGTTTTCTTTAGTTTCTCTCACCATTGCTTTGTAGTTCTTAATTTACAGGTTTCACACATTTTTGTCCTATTTATCCCTAAATAGTATATGTTTCTAATACTATGGTAAATAGAAATGATTTTTGTTCAGTTTCAACTATTTATTGTTTGCTAGGATATAGAAATTTTTAATTTCTATTTTCTTTTAAAATAATTTTTAAATATTCCTAAACCCTACAGTTCTGATAAACTTATTTATTAGTTCTAGAAACTGTTTTGTAGATTGTGTTGGATTTTCTATATAATGAATTGTTTTCTTTCTTTAATTCCTTTTTAATATGGATGCCTTTTCTTTTCATTCCTTTTTTTGTCTTTTCTATTTTTTCACCCCTTGTCTTATATTTCTTTATTATTACACCTGGAATTTCCAGTACAATGTTGAGTGGAAGTGGTGTGAGAAGACATCCTTGCTTTGTTTCTGATCTTAGGGCAAAGATTTCAGCCCTTTTTATTAATTATAATGTTAGCTATATGTTCATATATATATATACATATATGTGTATATATGTATATATGTATATTTATATACATATACATATACATATATAAATATATATACACATATATACATATAAATATATATACATATATGTGTATATATATATATACATTTATATATATAAATGTTGCCTGTTACTCCTAGTTTGCTTCTCCCCCCAATCAGGTATTGACATTGGATTTTTCTTAAGTGCTTTTCTGCATCTGTTGAAATGATTTTGTTTTTTTCTTTAATTTGTTGATATGTTAAGTTATATGGGTTAACTTTTATGTGTTAATCCATCATTGTATTCCCAGAATAAACGCTATTTGGTCATAATGTATTATCTTTTATTGTTGGATCTGATTCACTAAAATTTTAAGACTTTTAAAATCTATAAGGATTAGAGATATTGCCTTGAAATTTTCTTTTTTTCTAATATCTTTCTCTGATTTTGATATTAGGGCAAAATTGATCTCATTATGTTGCAAGTGTTTATAGAATACACTTGCATAGAATAGTTTGTATAGGATTGGACGATCCCATGTCTAGAAAAAAATTTTTTTTCATACTGGGAATTGAACCTACGGGTGCTCTACCACTGGGCCACATCACCAGCCCTTTTTATTTTTTATTTTGAGACAGGGTCTTACAAAAAAAATAAATAAATAAAAAGAATTGGTATTATTTTCTCTTTAAATATTTGGTGGAATTCAGCAGTGAAGCCACCTGATCCTCGAATGATTACTGCTTTTTAATTTTTGTGTGGGAAAGTTTTTAGTTACAAATTATATATATATATGTATATGTATATGTGGTATGTGTGTGTGTGTGTGTGTGTGTGTGTGTATACATATATATACATGTATGTGGCTGTTCGGAATCCCATCTTTTTAGCAAGGTTTGTTAGGTTATTTTTTCTTTCAATTATTTCATCTATTTTATCTAATTTGTCAAATTTATTGGCATGAACATATGAACATATTTCCTTATCATATATACACATGTATGTGTATGTGTGTGTGCACGTGTATATGAATTATATATAATCTGAAATAATGTAACATCTTTCAGTCCTAATTTTGGTTGTTTGAGCCTTTTTTCTTTTTTTCTGACTGACTTGCTAGAGACTTAGTCATATTGATCTCAAAGAACC